>OZ008358.1:0-329173 GCA_963931975.1 Cataclysta lemnata
GGTCGGTGCGCACGGACTTGACGATCTCCTCGATGCCCTTCTTGCCCGCGCGAGATGACGAAACGGGTCCTCGGCCGAGCGGCCGTCGCGCCCCACGACCACGAAGCCGGGCTGCTCGGCGAACACGCGGCTGTCCAGCACGGAGCCCGGCTCGGCCGCGGCGCCGGCCGGCCCCCGGCGAAGGCGCAGCGAGCGGCCTCGGTTGCCCCAGAAGGGCTCCTCCTCCCTCCGCCCTCTGTTGCCCCAGAAGGGCTCCTCCTCTCGCCTCCCCCGCTGCCCCCAGAAGGGCGCGTCCTCGTGCCGCCTGCCCCGGTTGCCCCAGAAGGGGTCCGCGTCCTGCCGCCGCCCGCGCCCCCCCCCAGTCCCCCGCGTCTCCCCCGTCGTCCTCCTCGGAGGCGCGTCTCCCCCGGTTCCCCCAGAAGGGCGCCGCGGGGTCCTCCCTCGCGTGCTTGACGTGGCCCGTAGACGAGGCCTGGCCGCGGGCAATCCCCTGCACCCTTCCACCGGCACATCGAGATAGTCCTCCTCGGAGCTCTCCCTTCGACCCCGGTTGCCCCAGAAGGGTCCGTTAGTCCCGTCCGGGTAGTCGTCCAAGTCGTTGCCCCTTCGCGCCCAGAGCGCGAACGCCGCGTCGTCGAGCGAGCGCTTCGGCCGGTCCCCGCCGGGGCCCGCAAGGGGGGGGCGCGTCTGGTTCGCCCCGCTGCCCAGGGAGGCGGCCGTCGATATCGCCACCAGCGATAGCATGGCTCTGTACATTTTCTTGCGCATTGTGCGAGTCGGTATCTGAAAATAAAATAACTTGTTCACAAAAAAGTTTGTGCCGAATTCTATTCGAAATGGAACAAAAGCCTTTGGATAAAATCCGTTGTCTATGTTGGGGCTCTACAACAGTCTGACTGCCGCACTCAGAGACGTCAAATAACGTTAACGAGTACTTACTGTCAAAAAATGACAATTCAAAACTACTCGCTATTCTTGCTGGGTCTATGGTCTAGATTTGAATGAATTTTTTTGACATTAAGTACTTATTAACTTTAATTCACCTCTCTGAGTGCGGCAGTTAGTTACATACTACCCAAGATAATCGAAGGTACAATCTGACAATAAATTCATGGCAACATTATCAACTGAAAGAATGCAAGTTCGATGAAATGACAAAAACTGCGACTGCATTAAGCCGGATCCAGACGAGCGTAGCGTGTACTGTAATCCAACGCCAGGACAGCAATCAACGTAGGTTTCGTGTTACATTACACGTTACACTCTTCTGGATCCGGCTTTGCATGTAATGTTAGCGTTCAAGAAATAGTACGTAGATATGCGTAGCGCAGACACCACACAAACGCTAGTGTGAAGAGGCTTACAAGACCATACTTTAAAACGTGCATCAGAATATTATTGATGTATGTTGAATTAAACGAGATGTGATAATATGGGTACACACACCTACACCCAGAGTGATAATAATAATCATCATCATAATCCGGCTGCCCCATACCAGAGTACTACTTGCATTCATATCGATCAGATGCCATTTGAAGCCATTAAGCACTCCATTAATTTATATGAGAAATGAAAAAAAGACCACATGTCTAGAGACCGTTGACCGAAGAGTGGTTGGAATGATAACATTAATTTCAATCCATACTGCTGAAAGTTTTGGATAAGGGTTTACAGCAAGCTGGACTGCAGCTTGGCACCATCTCTAGGTAATGTGTTGTTGATGGTTTGGCACTAAGAGCACCCGAATATCTGCGCTTCGAAAGACACGTCAAATCGTTGGTTCCAGCTATACGCACAGGGCCAATGTGGTAAGTTAGTGCTTATTCTTCCTATATTCTTCGATCGATTCACAGAGAAAGCCTGTGCCTCCGCAGTGTGACGGCACGGGAATCGTGCGACTGTTTTGTGGGCATATTATGAGGTGGGAACGATACAACGCATCCTCATCACAAGCCCTTGATTGGCCCACTGACTGCTGGCGCACAGGCGTTTCCTTACATGGAATAATATAGGGATAATGGTTCTTTGCCCACCAAGCTGGCCAGTGCGGATCCCAGGATATAATTAGACACACCTAGTTATAACAATACGAGTTGAACCTTGTATATTATAACACTAATTTATAGGTACCTAAGGCTGAAGAATTTCAAAGCTCCTAATTCAATTAAAAGAGTCAGTGATCCACATTTGCTAGATCGAATATCTATAAATGATGAAGATGTTATACGTTGGTAAGTAGGTACCAGTGTATCTACGACTCACGAAACATTCCGTGTGCATTTATTACAATTCTAAATCTAAAACACCCCATTGTTGCTACTGTTGGAGTTAATCAACTATGGAATAAATAACGAATCTTAAGCACTCTTAAGGATTCATTACTTAATAAATGAAGAACCTATATGGCCAACAACACATCAATCAAATAAAATTTCAAGACTGCACAGGCAATATAATTTAACAATTAGTTGTGCAATCTGAATTGGTACTTTTATTAACATTTGACATCAAATAATATCTACCTAATAAAACCAGGCCGACAGTACATGTTGCACAATTAATTAATTAGCTGAACGACACGGAAATCTCTTCTAAACCAAATTCAATCAAAACTATCTGTTGTTAAATATAAAATGAAACACTACTATTCCATGATCACCTTTCCGGTGTGATAGATAATTGTTATGAGTCAACAGGGAGTGGATGGCTTAAAGACGTCTGACCAATATGAATGGAAGAGGAAACATACTAGCCGACCCCAGATCTCTATCCACCACTTGATAGTGTTTTGTCTCTAGACTTAGTGTGAGTTAGACCGAAAGAAAAATATATTCTTTTCCCCGAGGAGATTTTGTCCACGTCCCGCGCTACGGGAGCTAGTGTGGGGATCACATCACATCACCAGCCCTGGGCTGCTGATGTGATTGACACAGCCCTTCCTTATGGATGGAAGTATACCTGTAGGGAGAATGGGCCATACCCAACCACGCTGGCCCATTGCGGGTTGGTGGGTAAAAACGACTGCACATGCAGCCGGGACAAACGGCTTAACGTACGTGCCTTAGGAAGCACAGAGGAACTCGAGATAATAACCGATCGCATTTAGATGCAATATAAGTAAATTATAAGTAGTAATGCTTGTCTTTAGTGGAGGATCGGCCTGCGATTACGTAAACTAAGCAATGTTCGCTAAGGCCGGTCAGTGGATGTGTGGCCAATTGCATAGTCTATGGAATCGCAGGCCTAGCGCGCTATCGAGCTCCTCACATTGATATGATGTTGAAATAAAAATCAAAATAATATTTTAACTTGATGTAAACCTAGGCATAAGATGGACTCTGTGTCCAGGGCAAGGCACCACTCTGCTGCCCCCGTAGAACGGGACGTGGACACATCTCCTTCGGGGGAAAGAAAACCTTTTCCTCTCGCTCTAACTCCCACTAAATCTCAAGACAAAACACTGTCAAGTGGTGGAGAGAGACTTATCCACGTCCCCGTTCTAGGCCCGTTGGTATGGAAAGTGCCCCAGACGACGAAATGAGGAGAACGAAAGGCTTACCCCCGGATACAGAAACGCTACTCAAAGCTTGAGTCCCGCTTAACATTCAAGTATGATCAAAACTGAATTCTGACGGGTACTGTCCACTTAAGTTCATAAGCAGTGCTCAAAATCTGACTAGCGCTTCCGTGTCGGGGGTTAGACGGGTACTCACCGGTGGTCGGTAGCTGGGTCGGCGTCGCCGTATCACGTGCAGAGCATGTCCTGGAGCGAGGCGGTCTGCGGCGGGAGACGGCCCCGGGCCTCTTATAAAGGAACCGCCGGCGACTAGTCCCGGGGGCCGTGTCCGTTATTAAATTAAACAATGCTGGTGGCGTATTGCTTTGGACTTGTGATGTGTGACGTTTAAGGGCAGGTTGCAAACTGTTTTTCTTATTTTATTACATGGTTTGTTAGGAATAAGTGGTTCACCGTGCTGTTTCCGGTAACATCATTCCACGAACCAGAGAAAATGATTCCATAATAGTTATTTTCATCCCACCGTACAAAAGCCGTTTTTATCCCATAGAGGATAAAGTAAATTTGAATTTAGAACATCGTGTGCAATGAGTTTGTGAATTCAAAACATCATTATACCTATTTATTTCTACCTTCATGGTGCCGAAATTGTCATGCAACCTATTATAATTTGTTAAAAACTCAGACTCGGAACCTTCTTGGTATACTTTTTTTGTAATTTGCTTTGTGCGCGCCATTTTCTTTTCACGTCATAAATTTGTTAAAACCAAGGAGTTCCGTGACGGTCAATCAGCTTGGCGTGAATCTTGCTTTAAACATTGTAATCGTCTACAACGCTTGCTTGATGCTTGATGCTTGAGTCAAGCATTTAAAAGCTTTTTAGGTCTGTTGGATTTGTTTACGCTAGCAACGGAACAAAAACATATAGAAAATCAACGTGCTTGACTCAACCTGATTGACCGTCTCGGAACTCCATTAGGGACGGTTATTTTTATTAGGTACTTACAGGTGTGTCTGGATGAATGTTGTGGGTGTGGCTGGGTGGATGGGTGGGTGTTGGAGGTGTGTCTGGGTGAATGGGTGTTTTGTGGGTGTATCTAGGTGAATGGGTGTTTTGTGGGTATGTCTGGGTGAAAGGGTGTTTTGTGGGTGTGTCTGAATGGATGGGTGAGTTTTGTGGGTGTGACTGGGTGGATGTTGTGGGTGTCTGAATGGATGTTGTGGGTGTGTCTGGGTGAATAGGTATTTTGTGGGTGTTTCTGGGTGAATGGGTGTTTTTGGGTGATTGGGTGTTTTATTTGGTGTGATTGGGTGTTTTCTGGGTGTTTCTGGGTGGTTGGGTGTTTTTTGGGTGTTTTGTGAGTGTTTCTGGGTGAATAGGTGTTTTTTGGGTGTGTGATTTGTCTGATTGGATGGGAGTGTATTGCGGGTGTGAATGTTGTGGGTGTTTCTGGGTGGATGGGTGGGTGTTGTGGTTGTGTCTGGGTGAATGCTGTGGGTGTGTCTGGGTGGATGTATGTGTCTGGGTGTTTCTGGGTGGGTGTTGAGAGTATGTTTGGGTTGATGGGAAGGTGTTGTGGAAGTTTCTGGGTGAAAACAGAAACTGTTGTGATTGTATTTTTTTTTGTATTTTGCAATTTCCTCGTTGGGGGGGATGAAAAGTATCGTGTTGCACTCGAGTGCAAAGATTTTTCACCTGGTGCTCTTTTGATTCCCTCGCTATCGCTCAGGATTCTAATTTTAGAATCCTTCGCTAGCTCGGTCATCAAAATTGAGCACGCGGTTAAAAAACAACTCTGCACTCACGCACAACAAATAACTATTAATTTTGCCGTGTGGTGACGGCAGAGTAGAATACAATTTTCACCACCCGAAATCTCTACCGTGGGAGTCGTACACGGCGACTAAGGATAAATTAGTGATGAGGAATGTGCAGCAGCGTTCCACTTATACCACCTAGCAATTTACTGCCAATTTTGTGCCCGGTAAATGGCAATAGACTCGCCACCTATTACATGGGACCTTCAATATGGGCGAAACGTGGGTACTAATTCACCTCTGCCTTCGGGGATATAGGTATGATTTATGTATGTATTTAATTAAATTAGTGACTTTCAGAAATCCTATTGCTTACCAGTTGGTGGTGTCGCTAGTGGTGCCTACACTACACATAGAAATGGTAAAGACCGTGGATATTTCTTTTCATTTTCGTCGCCTTACTAGATACTTTGGTATGGCACTGGAAATGGAATGACTGATTGAATGGTGATACTTATGCACATTCCAGTATACTCCAACAGTAGCCCCTTTAAATTACGGTACGGTACGGTACTGTCGAAAGACACATCAAAAATGAATATTTCAATTTTATTCGAAATGAAATCAGAAATCCCGACCCGACCCCGACCGTGAAGCCAGTGTATCTTGAATATAATGACAATTAAATAAAATATAACTAAAACTGCCTCAAATAGATCCAGTATATTATTAAAGGGTATTATTTAAGCTATCACCAATTTAAATAGTTTTGTGTTGCCTAAATAATAGGGTTTGTCCCCAAAATAGTAGATCTGTCACCAGATTGTAGTTACCAAACAATATAAAATCAATTCCACAATAAGTCATATAAAATCATCGAGATATAGGGTCTAGTACCAAATAAATGTTTTTGTATGTATTATAATAGGTTTGCCCTAATAAGTATATAACCAAACAAATTTAGTTAAGCAGGTCTCAAACTTTAAGAAGCGTGTCTGTATTCGGGCGCTAGACAAACAAAATAGTAGGCGGAATTTTAGTTCCAATTTTGACCAATTTGGCTCAGCCTCTTTGAGCATATTTTCATTAAAATCGGATATTGATTTATGAAATTGGTAACAAATACAATTATTTTAGTAACTGAACGAAATAAAATGTAACTACTATATTGGTGACAAAATAACAAATAAAAAGGAGTCGCAGTCAGGGATCGATAATCGATTATTTGGCGACAGATCTACTATTCTGAGGACAAAGCTATTATTTATGTAATAAAACTATTATTATAAGAACGAAGTTAATATTCATGTAATGCTCTAATATTTTATTGGTAACCCATCTCTTATTTTGGACATATATTAACATTAATTTGATAATTCATACCTGGTAACACTTTTTGTTTATCTGATAACAAAAATATTTCTTGGTGATAGATCTATTTATTTGGTGATACAATTTGATGGCAAATATAAATTCTGGTGACAGAAAATATAGTTCCCATTATTAAATAACTGTTTTCAGTACACATTTCTTTTGCTTTCTAAATGTATACGGTACGGCTACGGAGTTGCTACGGCTCGGGCGCTGCTACGTGACGCTTTTATCGGAGCTAGTAAATTTTTTTTGGGTTGACCTTGCTTTATGTGCAAGTGTAGGACAATTTAAGATACCACTACCATTTTCTATGTTTTTCTGGAATGTGTCTATTATTGTTGAGAAATAAGGTGGTGAATTATATGCTACTGCACCGACATCACGCAACAACGAATATATCCTTGGTAACTGAGAATAGACATTTTACCATCTTAGCCTATTTAAATAAATCAAAACCAAGATAGGTAGGTATATAGTTATTTATCTTTGTTTGAAATTTTCATTACTTTCTTACAGATGAAACACATGCATTTTCGTACCTTATTTATGAATAAACATTTATATTTATTATTATAATCATCCATATAACCCAAGAGCGAAGGACGGATCTGAAGAATGACGTTGAAGAATAAATCGGGAAAACGGCGATAGCCTGTTATAGCTGCGCAGGCGCAGACGGCACTCCGCTGTTTACGCTATCGGGTGATCTTGAAGATTACATTCGATTTCATATAATTTTCCGCACCGTTTGATCTATTTTCACGGATCATAAACAAACTTGTATTCGCCGGAGCTATAAAATTCCGATATTTTATAAAAGATGAGTTCTTTTTTAGGATCCGTCACAAACACGGAAAGCGTCTCTGGTGGATTTGGCTGGAGGCCGAATACTAGCACACTCCTACTAGAACGAAGAACAATAGCGACTTGTGATTTCAGAAGAATCAATATGCGAGTGGTCAAATCATGGCCCATAGTAGTTCAAACCATTGCACATAGTAGATACCATCGCTGTGTGAAGGTGGCAGGGCAGAATACAATTGTCACCACCCCTGTTCATCCCGCGGGTATTTTACAAGGCGACGAGGAACCTTCTTGCAGTCGTAGCACTCCCAGGGCACGGGATGCTCTATCTTCTGTGGGATTACACCTCAGACATCTAACGAAGAGTCCATCTCTAACTCTCCCGGTACTCCTTCTTCGGTAGACCTGGGTCTGAAGTTTTAACCGCCTCCGTAGTCTAGTGGTTCGCCCACCGGAGAGATCCGAGGTCTCGGGTTCGATCCCCAGGGGGGTACAACTCTGTGCTCGGTTTGGTTGGTGGTAGGTTGGTGGAAGTCCGCCTGGCTAGCTACCACCTTCTTACCAAAATCTGTAGCCATAATAATAATGTTAACAGCATTATTGTGTTCCGACAATGTGTGATAAGATAGCCAGCCTCACTGTGGTCGAGGGTTCCAGGTGAAGCTCGATTCCATCTTCGGCCCTTATCGTTACTTACCATCAGGTGAGATGAAGGGCAAGAGCTTCCCTGTCTAACATAAAAAAGTCCATTAAAGACATTCAGCTGAGCTGGGTGTTTAATGAGAGACTTGTATTTTATGAATATATTCACCAATGGATGCTGGATACAAAGTAATGTCTTCCTAAGAAGTCCTGTCATTGTAAAAGGTGCGTTTCATTTAACTTAATCACTAAACCCTAGATATCCAGACGTTGTTAAATATTATGAGATCTGCATGAACCCGATGGGATCCCTATTAAACTTAAACCGTAACTGCCAATATAAATAGTTTGGGACTATTTTGTTCGAAGCTAGCGTTACTTAGCTCGCTTTAAGAATGGATGGAAAACGGGCAATGTGCGTACAGTCAACGGCACGTCAGAATATACAAAATTGTCAAATACCTGCAATCGATTGTCCACCTCATCGTGTTTGACGTACAGCGCAAAGCAGATTGAGAAAATTTTACGTATTTTGGAAGGTAGTCTGGCGTGCTGTTGACCAAGGAGTCAAGTATCTTGTACCAAGGAGCTGAGGGCCTATCTATGAAACTGATGTTTTTTTTTGTTTAAACCTCATTTTCATACATTTCGATGCCTCCAATGAACACTACTCTAACTCAAAATTTCAATTAGAGGCATCGATTTGTTTTCTTGGCTTGGGCCACTGGTCTGCAGTATGGTGGAAGAGTGTGGCGGAGCCTTAACTCGTCAGTGTCGCGCCACGGACGGTGCGTCTTGTCGCCGTGATTACACGCGGGACAGGGGAGACGCGGCGCATCTGGACGGAGGCACACTGACGACATTGCCACTAGCATTTAAGAAAAAGCTTTGGTAAAAAGTATGTCCCGAACAATTTAATGAAATTCTTAAAAAACTAAAATGCCTTTACTTCCCTTTGATCACATTTTAAGGTCCCCTATATATGTCTTGTACCTTTATCTTTAACCTATAGATTTTAGATACATTTTATATATTTTAAGCAGATTATAGATACAAAAAACACGATGTTCTCTTAGGAAATCATATAGATGTGTTGAGACTCATCCAGCGACCGGCCGTGGCGAACATTTTGCTTAGGTTACGCAATCGCAGGCCAAGCGCGCTATGCCACTGCGCTAGCGAGCTCCTCATTCAAACTTTACCAAATTTAAAATCGAGATCACATCACTATGCGTGTTCTCTGCATTCGAATACGTTACCTTGAAACTAACAACTACCTCAAACGAGCCAGTATAAAAAATAAAAGAACAAAAACGAGTGCAATTCACAAACTGAAACACGTCCCGCATTTTACGAGCGCTGTGCTGAAACGTGACTGACCTACTTCCACTTTTAACGGGGAAATGAAATAAAATGTGTGTCATCTTTCTCGCGTTCGCTTAATTTGTAACGCTTCGCAAGACATGGAGATCGTAAAAAGACCTGTACAACTTCGTATGTACCTTTCAGTCGTTAGTATTTTCCCCGTTTAGAAATCACCATAAAATTGCCACTAACTGTGAAAATAGACACATGCATAAGAATTAAATAGACTATGGTGTACGAGTGGATATTTATTTACGAGGAGGAGCTCGGTAGGCAGTGGCACAGCGCGCTTGGCCTGCGATTGCGTAAATTAAGCAATATTCGTTAAGGCCGGTCATTGGATGGGTGGCCAAAAATTTACTATCTCGAGTTCCTCCGTGCTTCGGAAGGCACGCTAAGTCGGTGGTCCCGGCTGCATCTGCAGTCTTTAATACCCACCAACACGCATTGTGCAGCGTAATGGGTTATGTATGGCCCAATCTCCCTATATTCTTCCATCTATAGGGAAGGCCCGTGCCCCAGCAGTGGGGACATTAAAGGGGCTGGTGATGATGAAGACTTTTATTTTATTTACTTATTTCATGGAAACAAATATCAATATTTATTTAATTTCTTATTTTTTGTAACTATTTATGAATTATGACAGTAGAATACAAATGTCACCACTACTCACCACCCCAAATCTCTCCCGTGGGTGTCGTACAAGGCGCCTAAGGATAAAACAGTGATGGATGAGGAAAGGACAGCAGCGTTCCTCTTATACTACCTAGCAGTGTACTGCGACTTTTGTGCCCGATATATGGCAATAGGCTCGCCACCTATTACATGGGTCCTAACATAATTGACGAAGCGTGGGTGCTAGTTCACCTTTGCCTACCCCTTCGGAGATATAGGCGTGATTTATGTATGTATTTATGACATGGTTCTCTCTAAAATGGAACCATTTTGTCCCCAGTGTCCCCTGATTATTTTTTCGGAGAAGATGCGACAAAATTCCCAGTTTACCCCGTACTGAGAATAGCCTTCTTACATTTGGTGTCTAGCATCGCAGTTACGATGGTGTATCATATAATTATGACGTATAATGTCTATGGACTTAATTACCTTAAACATATCTATCTAGAACATTTCCAAAATAATGTTAAGATTTAGAGTCTGTCCATTCCTCCCCGATCTCCTTAACAGTAATTCCTACGTGTTTTCATGTAAGAAGATTGTTTGAGAAGCCCCTCCCCACCCCTTGCCACTCCCACCAGTGGTCACACACCACCCACCTGCACTATAAAAGCCCACGTTCTTTTCAAAAATATATATTATTATTTCTACCTCTGGAGGCACCTCTCCCTGGAGGACAGCCCTGGAATACTCTTGTTGCGCAGAACATTTGAGCAATTCTCTTTTACCTACGTTGTGACATCTTGTTCGTTTTGCCTGTGGTAGGTTTGGCAGATCAGCATCTTGAATATGATCAGCGTTCTGTTCATTGGAGTTGTTGGAGAAAGGAAACATCCTACACATGACGGCCGGTTTGGTCGAATGCTCAGATTGCTGGGTATTGGCCAAGAGGTCCCGAGTTCGAATCCTGGTAGGGAAAAATTTTGTGATAAGCACAAATATTTATATTTTTTCCCCAGTCATGGTTGTGTTTATGTTTATGTAGTATATTTTTAACATTTATATACATAATTATATTAAAAATATGCCCGTCATCTAGTATCCATAACAAAAGTGCTTAGGCTACATACTTTGGGCCAGATGATAGGTGTGAGTGTAAAAATATTTGTTAAAAAAATATATATTTATCTGTATCTGTATCTGGAGGCGGAATAAGGCGCGCGATACCATCAGGAAGCAGACGTTATATTGCACCTGTGAACTGCCATTGGTAAGATGATACACCTAATAATATTGTTACCTACTATGAGATGAGCACTACTATAACCAGAAACGAAGAGACCTCAAGACGTGCATTTTCTTGAGATTATAGATGCTCTTGAAGTTAAATGAAATGAAATAATTTTTTTTTTATTCTAACATACATAGTTACAAGCGTATAAAACAAAACTCTTAAGAGATGACCACGGAGTGACTGGCTACAGAGTACCAATGTACTCTGGGCCAAAACCCAAGAAGATTTCTCGTAACCATTTATGCTTCGTCTACCTTCATCAGTTTGTTTCCTCCGCATCACGCAGCCCCACCGCCAGTACCCGCCGGTCGTGTGTTAAATATAACCGCCTTGCTAGTCACAGATGCAGCGAGCGAGTCAGGTCTTTCTTCTTTCGATAGATTTTCTTCTGCCAAGCAGGATATCAGCAGCTGCCTTCAGTCGCAGCTACTCGAAAGACAAGCAAAGACGAGAACCAAGAAGAAACCGTGATAGTTCCCTTCGGAAATTCGTTGATGTAAAGTCGATTTAATTACAATAAGCTTTCGAAAAGCATCAAAACCTGACACTTATTTTAGAAAAACGTTTGACGTAACTTGCGGTCCTTTGGTATCTAAAGACTCAATAATTTTGATGCGCTGCCAAATTAATACTCGGTGTCCCATTCGTAGAGTGCGTGGAAAGTGATTTTCTTGCAGTACTCTAACTATAAATCTTTCGTTTCTTTCGTTTGTAGGGCATGTCTATGTGTACGTTGGGCTTTGGTTAAGTTTTAATGAGTTATCTGAAATTTCAAAGACTAAATTGGACTAATATCTACTGATATGAATCTGAAAATATATAGTATGTTTCTATTATTGACGGCTATTTGACTAATACAAAAGTAGACAATTATAAAAAGTCACAAAAGATTATATGGTTATTGAAATTATACCATTATTGCTCTATTGTTTGATATTTAGTTTTTTATCCACCTTCGTACCCTTAAATGTTGTTAGTTATAATATTGGAGGCCTGACAATATTATTACTAACGGCATTCAATAACCGATTGGGCAGCTAAGAAATATCTCTGTGTGTGACGCCAGAGCAAGGTCAGGATTATTATAGATCTTTTTGAGAGGGATCTCACGTGGATTTTCCGACAGATATTTAAATTATGCTAGAGTAGCAATATTGGGTCAGATTTTTATTTAACATTTACAAAAGACGTTAAATTTTTTTTTGTGGTAGATATTTTTGAAATTATATAAAAGACCGGCCACACCGCAGAAGTATGGACTCGTTCGATATTGTTCCATTTTTTTAGGTAATTTAATAA
Organism: Cataclysta lemnata; assembly: GCA_963931975.1. Lineage (NCBI taxonomy): Eukaryota > Metazoa > Arthropoda > Insecta > Lepidoptera > Crambidae > Cataclysta > Cataclysta lemnata. Next base: position 12,672 of record OZ008358.1, read on the forward strand.
TTAATGATTCGCATAATGTTTTTTTTTCTCTTCAATAAGGAATATTATCCATTTAATGTTATCAACTGTTATGTGCGCTGAATTGTGTGATGTGTTGTCAAAATATGTCAATAGAAAGCCAATAATTTTCTAATTCTAAGCACGGCCCGTCGCAGTAGGATCCAAAATCCAAGTTCCTACCATCGATGTCTGCACCAAAATGCTTTCAACACGTCCCAGTCGGTGCTGGTAAACAGGGTAGCGTGCCGACCGCCCGGCGACCTTGCCCAGTCGATTAAACATTAAACATTAACAGGACTCGAGAACTGGACTTGGGAAACTTTAAAGCTGTAATTTGCAAGTACACAACTTTTGAAGAACGGACCCTGTAACTTGACAATTAAGTGTCGCACGGCTCAAGTAGATTATACTTATGCTGTTGGTGGACATTGTCGATGTATACTTTAAAAGGTCAGTGTAAAGACAGTGTCCACGTTTTGAGAGTACATATTATTGTGATCTAAAAAGTGCGCTGGTACGGCAAACTCAGAAACTCCCAATAAATTGTGAACCAAGCAATGATATCTATAGACTATATTTTAGTTCTCTTGCTTTATTTGGCTGATTGAAAGCCGTTTGTTTGTTTTGTAGCATCCGCATAGGGATGGCGTATGTTTGATAGACTGTGGCATATAGCGTGGGACATAATTTTTGGAAATATTTCCGAAATTACTGCGTTCCTTTGATATATCATTATAATAGCTGCCATTGACCTGATCAGCTGAGTGGCCACAACATAGCACCATTAGCATATATCTGGTTAATTTGACACCGGGCCGTAGCCCGGGGAATACAATTTGCACAGATTTATGTAAATAGACAGGCAAATTTGTATGCTAATGCTGGATTTTAAATTAACGATTGTGAACTCAGAAGAGCAGTAATGAGATGTTAATAGGTACCTGCTGATAATAAATTCCTAGTTAAATGTACCTTTTATAGAAAAATGAGTATTAAGAGCCTGTCACACGGAAGCTGCGGATACTGGGAGCAAGTGCGCATCACAACACAAAATAATTCGGTCAACATAATGCTCTCGCCGACAGCCGTTGTCGCGGAAGCGGACGTTTCAATGTTGCCGTGACAAAGACGCCCAAAGCGGCTGTGAGTTGCCGTCGAGCGAAGCATTGTTTAAAATGTCTGACCGTACACATATTCGCAATAAAGTTATGTGCAGAATGCACCATTCATTCTAAATCAACCCATTAGTTGTTGCGTAATAGAGATGCAATTTGTGTAATGACGGCGGGCTATTGTAACGCCAGGCACAAAGCCCTCGGCCCCGCCGCGCCCGTGACGTCATCCGCAGCCTGTGACGTCACGAGCACGCGGTTACCGCCACTTGTTGCTCGCACGCTAAGGGGCCTTCCACATACTAGCAGGACATTAAGTACGGTTAAGGAAAGTTAATTAGCGTCGGTTTAAATATATTTGCAGGTTATTCTTGCAAACGATTTCAAGTAAAAAAGTTTTCCTGAATCTTTTATGATATAAAGAGGAAAAGAAAACGGAATACTTATATGGAGCAACTAGAAGCAATATTGTGATTGCTCCAGATTGATCCATTACAGTCGCCCACGAATTATTGTCAAAAAATTGCCATTTTGGTATGTAGAGTAGACTCTGCATTCAACTCTTGTTAAAGACTTAAATATTCTCAGAGTACTCGGGCGGCAACAGCTAACAAACTAATAACGCAGAAATTGATTGCAAGTCTTGGACACCCCAGACTCACCGTCGCCACACGAGTGTCATCCGAGACTCATCGTCGCACGTACCGGCCTTTGTCTGATACAACGTTTGAATTGGAAACATCAAACCGAAACTAGAATACGAGCGGCCACTTCCAAAGCGCCTCACAGAGACGTACAAACAAACGGAACCATAACAGATGGAAATAACTGTACCGCGAATTGAAGTGCGCTAATTTGAGTCGGAGGCCGCGGCGGAGGACGGATCATACATAACATACACATATATACATGAATGGAGACATATCCCCAAAAGGCAGAGGTGATTAACACCCACGTTTCGCCAATTGGGTTAGCTCTCAAACCTATTTTTGTTATGAATGGAGGAGTAAGTGAGGAGGAGCTTGATAGCGCAGTGGCATAGCGCGCTTGGCCTGCGATTGCATTAACTAAGTAATGTTCGCTAAGGCCGGTCATTGGATGGGTGACCAAAAATTTATTATCTTGAGTTCCTTCGTGCTTCAGAAGGCACGTTAAGCTTTTGGTCCCGGATGCATCTGCAGTCGCTAATACCCATCAATTCGCACTGGGCCACTGGGCGTGGTGGGTTATGGCCCATCTCCCTATATTCTTCTATCCATAGGGAAGGCCCATGCTGCAGCAGTGGGGACATTAAAGGGCTGCTGCTGATGGATGGAAGGAGTGTTCGTCGATCTCATTCTTTGAAATTGCCCTGTAACCTATATAGTTGGTAATCTTGGAAAGGAGATAGAACATAGATCTAGGTAGTTTGTCCTTTTGAAGATTATCACATGCACCTACATGTACCATAGATGAACAAAATGCACCTCTAGTTTTAATTGTTTTGTAAAGAGTTAACAGCGGTAGCTGCTCATTTGTACTATCACCATGGTTTGTGGAAAAATTTATGTTATTAGATCGACGATCAGCCTCATGGTGGATGATGGTACAGTATACTCAATCCTGCATTTTAACTGAACTGAGAAAGACTTCTTCAGACCTGAATTTCGATTTACATAATTATATATTTTAAAAGTTAGTATTTTTTACCTTTTTTAACAGAATTGTATCACCGTTCTGCCCAGAAGCGAAATTTATAAAAAGGAATTTAATAAAAGACTTCTTCTTCTTCCTGCCCTGTTCCCAGTCTATCTGGGGTCGGCGCAGTATGTTTGCTCTTCCATTCATATGTCGGACGTCATCAAGCCATCCACTCCCTTTTGATTCATATCATCCATCACACCGTAAAGGTGCTAGTGATGAATGAATGTATAGAAAAGAGACGGAACGGACCATGTCGAGAGACCCATGATAGTTAATAAAAGACTATTTATGAAATAATTATGCATTTTTTTTTTAAATAAAGGCTTAATTTTTTTTTAATAATTATGTTATAATTTTACTGAACTTCTAAATTATCTAAGACACCTTTGATTGAAATATTATTTAGAATATTTAAGTTGCCTATTAAGTTTAGGACGTGTATATAAAATCAAAATTCGTTTATTCATATCTGGTATGATTACAATACACTCATGAATCGTCAAGACGAGAAATTTACGCCATCCGTTCGCAAACTACGAGGAGGCCCTGTCCTGAACAAGAGAGCGACAGGGAGAGTCGACCTCCCAAGTCAAGAATGAAAACTCAACAAGTCAACCAGACTAAAGCCGATCGTCCACCGCCAACTAAACTAAGTTACCTAGCTTAGCTCAGCTGGGCAGTTTTTCATGCAGTTTAGCTCAGCTATACCAAGTTTCGGTGGAGGCACATGTATGAAAAACTGGCTCAACTATGCGAGATAAGCTGAACTCAGTTTAGTTCGGACGATCGGCTGGACCGCATGAGCCTCCTCTGTAGTGCTGCCCGCATGGCCACCCTACTGCTGCGGGCAACTTTCAAAGCTTGCCGCGCGCATCGCTACCGCATCCGTCTCCGTCCCGCGCGCCGCCGCCGCTGCAGCCGTCCCGCTCGCGCCTACGGGGACCCTCGTAGCAAGCCAGAGCCTAGGCGGCGCGCGACCGGGCAGCCCGCGCCTCCGACGCGCCGCGACCGCGCCACCACCGCGCCACCACCGCGCCACCACCGCGCCTCCGCTGGCGGCAGTGCGTGTTCAGTGATCAACAGTTGGCCAGTGCCGGAGCGGCTGCAGTGATTGCACCATGAGGTGAATATTATATAGGCAGGGTTAGTTATTTTCAGTGAACTTTTGCAATACTTTTTCGATTGACAATTTGTTTACAACAATTGCCGGATCAAAGGCAATGCGAAACACCCTGTTGAATTTTTTTATTTTTATTATTGTACGTATAATAAGATATGCGAAGATAAATCGCTGCGATTATGGGTATCGTTCTTATTTAATAATGTCAAAGTGCGAAAGAGTCTGGGCACGTATCTCTTTTGTATAGTTAAGATTTCTTTTTAAGTTGATCTCTTTGAACAACTTTGAGCGTACGCACTATAATTTAACACTTCGGCCTGTAGTGGAGACCAAAAACATTGGAACCTGAAAAAAGAACAATTCATCCTAATACGAAACAATAACATCTTCCGTTTTATACAAATATATACCAGAACTTCGATACCAATCACTCACGGGACAGTGTATTCAATGTGGATACAGTTATGTATTACTATTTACCTTAGTCTTAACAAACACACAAAAGGATTACAATATACTTTTGAATAAAGTATCTAATCTATCCGTTGATATGATTTATACGGCATTGAGGTTTGTCAAAATGTGCTAATTATATCACAATTACTTTTCTCCATTAATCAATGTTACCTACTGAACCATACAGAATCAAGCCAATCAGCGATCGCAAGACGATCAACCAGAGCTCTGAGTATGCTTTAACAAAAACAACTCAAATATTAAATAACAGACGAGACATTGACAACGTCTTGGTTGCCGAGTGGTGTGCGTAGGGCGCGGGTTCGATTCCCGCATCAAGACTATAATTTTTCGAACTTTTTCTAATCACAATTTTCTTTGTAGAATGTTTTTTAACAATTGAGCATTACTTACATGCTCAATTTAAAATCAAAATAATAATTCTCAAACATATTCACCACTGACCATCATCTTGACAGTTTCGGCATAATATGTTGCATCTAGTTTAATGTTTCTTCCGTCTGTTCATATTGAGTTTAATTCTTAAAGTTACTATAAAATTTGTTAGCCAATCCGTCGTAATTTCTACGTGTTTTCGAATCCTAAAAATTATACGTCAACCCCAGATGATATAGAGAAATACTGATTGGGCATTGAGAGAAACATGTAACTTTCTTATTAGGAACTGCTTTACAAAGAGTGATTAATCATCGATGTGAACGAAACTGTTAATTCATACTCGGGTTGACTAATCAGCGAGCCAAAGTTACTTCATTAGTGGTTCAAAATATTCAAGCTTCCATGTTCTTACGAAATTAAAAGTTAAGAAGTTACTGTGAAGAGCAGGTTGCCCAGAGTTCATCTGAAAAGAGTGTTAAAGTTAAATTTACGTTGAAGGCCCAAATTATTTCTATGTCATTATAAATATTTTAATAAGCCTGTATCAGCCTCAAATATTTCTGAAAACGACGGCGGGCGTTGCAATTAATATTTAGAGTGTGAATGTTTCGTGAGCATTGTGCGAGTTAACCAAACACACACCGCAGAGAGACCTCTCCACCGCACACCCGAATTAATACATAAGGAGTCCAACCCAGTGGACAAAGGGAATCTAAACTTCAATAGTATTTGAAGATTTTGACTTCAGTCGTATTCATTACTAGTTGTGACGTCGTAACAGGGGATAGGTGGTATGGTGAGTCTGGTGCTGCAATGTGGTGCACTGCAGGTGAAAACAGACGCACAATGTAGTAACATTAATAAACAAAACATGGTTTATTCATATAAGGTAATTAACACTCATGAATCATGAAATAAATAACGTTAAACATTGGTAAACAGGGATAAATAGGGTTTCTGAAGGTGCTAAGTCACCCTTTCTACACTTACCCACGCAGACATTGCTTTTTCAGTTTCGTAAATCACGAATAAATCTTATTGAATAACACACAATGACAGGTCTCCTCTACATGCCGTGGTATTTGTTTAGGAGCAGTTTTGTGAGAGCGCCTGTTGGCTTATAACATGAACTTACATAGTTATAAAAATGTGGACCGATCTACCAAAGGCCTCATGGGCTAAATGACAGAGCAGCTAGCCTTTGGGTTTGTAGAGTCCCGAAACAAGTTAAAATCTAATCTCTATTTCCTGTGCTCTTTCGCATGTCCACATTGAATAAGAATGTATCCGTAATAGTAGTACGTTGGTAATTCAAGGGGAGGAGTCCGCTAATGCCCCGGTGTGTCCGTTACAGGTGCAGGTCCCCGCCGCAGCCCCCGCAGACCGCCGGCTATTTGCGAGCCCGTTAATCTCTCACTAAAAATAATATTTAGCATCAAATGAGAATTATATATATCACTAACTGCTCCCGCACAACACAAACTGATATTATTTATCAGAGCGGGCGATTTCATAAATTACTCCCGCGTGTTTAGAGTGCTGTAAACGTGGTGATAAATCAGGTCTCGTCGAATACATAGTTCGTTGGTGGGATTTGAAATGGTTGCGAGCGCGCGGCCGGACGCGCGAGACGAATAGTCAGTAGTCAGGGTCAGTGTGAGGAGCAGTGCCAGGGCCAGTGTCAGGCCAGTGCGAGGCCCAGCGGCAGGGCCAGGGCCAGGGCCAGTGACGGCCAGCGCCAGCGGCAGAGCCAGGGCCCGCCATGGCGTCGCCCCCCCCGCCCAAGCCGCCGTCGCCCCCCGCCCACGCGCCCTCCAAGATGGAGAGGAGGATGTCCCACTTCAAGGAGTACAAGTTCTTCCGCTCCTTCAGCGCCAAGGTGGAGAACTGGCCCATGAGGAAGGCCGAGCAGCTCTGGAGGAAGATGCGCGAGAGGAAGATTGCAGGTGAGTCCATGTTGCTGTGTTGGCGGAAGAATGTTAAGCTTCGGTCTCTTGATCGTAACGCAACTCTTGATTGCAGCGCAATGCGGTAAACTAAACGGTATGCGGCGTTCACATACATAAATATGTCACGCCTTTCCCCCACGGGGGTAAGCAGAGATGCTACGATCTTTACATACTTCTTTCGCTTCATCCAATCTCTTTATGCATGCCCGTCGGTTTCGGGTACTCTTGACCTGGCCCTTTTTAGTAGACTTTCAATTTGATAATGAAAGATCCGCCTAGGCCTTCCCCTTCCCATTTCTCAATTCCCGTCCGCCGTCGGACACAGCAATCGTAGCAAAAACTACTGGAACGGTCTCTTGTTCCGTCGCAATATGCGTCTGCGGCAAAGAGATCAAGAGACCAAAACTTTAGGCGTGAAAGTGGAAGGACGTAGGAGAGCAAGACCGAAGAAGAGATCCTCCTTGCTGTTGCTCCTTGCATTTGCAGTCATTAATACCCACCAATCGGCACTGGGCCAGCGTGGTGGGTTATGGCCCATTACTCTTACATTACTCTTCTTCTCTTAGGGAAAGTGTGTGTCCGGGCAGTGGGGACATTAAAGGGCTGATAATGATGATAAAGTCTTTATTGTAGACGATTTGTTTGAGCAGAATTTTAATCATGTGTTTAATGGAACCGTTTAAAACGTAATTAAATGTAAGTGGCTACTATGCGACTTGTCCACCAACTGTTCACACGGACTCTACAGGTGTGAACGTTCAAATACCGATCTAAAGATGCTTGTTTATTTAGGAACCTATGCCTTGTCATTGTCATTCAGAGACAAATCTCATCTGTGGTTTTATTCGGAATGATGCAAGCCACTGACCTTTAGGTTTCAGCGATGATATTTTTAGTTTTGATTGGATGCGTGTTCAACGAGGTTTCTTTTCATGTAAGCTCAGTTGATTAAGCTCCTGCAATATAAAGGTGACACTGTTTTTAAGCAGTTCTAATTCTAATAACAACATGAGCTTTGATCATCTCTTGCAAAATGTAACTAATTAAGATAGAGGTTTTGAGGAAACCACCAAACGCTATCTCATTCATTATCTTTTAATACCTCTATGAATATTGAGTAGGTAAACATTAATTTATTTACATGATGTAAACGAAACTGTAATTGATAAAATGTTAATTCTATAGTAAATGACGTGTTCTCCAAACAATTTTTGAATATTATTTAAGTTTTATGTTTAAAAACCTAAAATAAATGTATACCTTTCTAAGATTGTGTTACCATAAATTTGTAAAAGGCAAAAAGCAATCGCCCAACGTGGGGCTCGAACCCACGACCCTGAGATTAAGAGTCTCATGCTCTACCGACTGAGCTAGCCGGGCTTGTGGAAGTAGGAATAAAATTGTGATCCAGGTCTATTGTGTTTTTCTATTTTTCTGACATTTTGAGGTTAATTTGAAATTGAACTCTTTTTCTATTTTAGAATCTGCGTTCCGTGATTATTATTATGCCGTGTTGAGTCGCAGCTTTGGCTACTATGCTTGCTGAAAACCCTAATGAGCCTATTTTATAGTACATATTATTAAATTGAAATCAATAAAACATTATCCCTAATTTGTCTGAGGTTATTGTCTGTCTGAGGTATCGTCTTGTTACGGAAATGTGGAAACAATAAGTGGCCTTGTGGTGACGGCAGAGTAACACAATCGTCACCACCCCACATCTCTCCCGTGGGTGTCGTACAAGGCGACTAAGGATATATCAGTGACGAGGAATGGGCAGCAGCGTTCCTCTTATACCACCTAGCAAAGTACTGCGACTTTTGTGCTCGATAAATGGCAATAGGCTCGCCACCTATTACATGGGACCGAACATAATTAGCGAAACGTGGGTGCTTGTTCACCTCTGCCTACCCCTTCGGGGATATTGTATGTATGTATTTATGTATGTATGGAAAGAATAAACTCTCCTCTCTGCCCCGGCCCCCGCACGGTGAATCCAGAGAATGCTTATTTTTTAAATTGCCTTCCCATCAAGCTCGCCTAGAAGATGCCTGTTCGCTCTGGCCTTAAAGATGTCCAAATTGTATTGATCCGGGAAAACAGACCAAGGCAAAGAGTTCCACTACTTAGCTGTTCGCATTAATAGTAGATTTTTCATCAAGTGCACAAAACGTATCATTTTTATCCGAGACTTTTATGGTTTTGTGGACGAGTTAGAACTTCACTTCGATTGTGAGGAAATAAAACAGTAATTTATCATAACGTTTCTTAAAAATCAAACTACAATTAATACAGTTTTGAATATTGAAGGAAAATGTTTTTCACATTGATATTAGGCTTGGGCTGCAGACCTATACAGCCTAGTATTAAATAATTTTTTTATAATTTATATATTTTCTTATGTTAATTAATAAACCTACTGTACTTGAATTTAAATTTTAATATCTATTATGTGTTAAAAAAAACACGTAAGGCAAATAAATTAAAGTAAATATTATTAAAAAAAACAAATTCTATCTCTGAACTTCTTATTGTATTGGCTGCATGGCTCATTTTCTTTGCCATAATATGGATACATTTATGAGTAGATACGTTAATGCTCTAGAGCACAAAATTCGATTTTGTGCAGCCTATTTCCTGCACAAATAAGCACTTTCAGAGCATGAGAAGTGAAAAGACTATTACTACTAAGAGCATTACAAGTGTTCGTCTCATATCTATGAATTAATACAACAAGTAATATAACCTTGGATAAATTTCAGTTAGGATGACAGACTGTATTTTCAATAGGAAACCATACGACACCCCATAGGTAGGTACTCTGGGACTCAATGACCAAGCATTCAATCGTCAGCCATCGTACACTTACACTTTTTGTTTTGATTAGTGTTGAAAGTTTTCAAAACCAAATTTGCCAGTGTTTACATTATAAACAACGGTTTTATCACAATTTTACTCCATTGAAACGATAACAAATACACGGGAATATTAATAGCAAATAAACAATCTATTTTAGTATTTAAAGAGGAAATATTCCCGACAGAAAAGGTCAACAACTCTGTTTGTTTTGTGAAATGAGAATGGAAATGGAAATGTAAATAACCATCCATGTTGATTCTCTGTTGTTTGCGAGGCTTTATTTTGCGACAAGATCACATTATGTAATATTCTATAACTTATGCGTCTTTTTATACGATTGTTTGTCGTTTTTTATCAATTAAACTTGAAATGCCGTGTGGTGACGGCAGAGTAGAATACAATTGTCACCACTCCAAATCGCTCCCGTGGGTGTCGTACAAAGCGACTAAGGATTAATCAGTGATGAAGAATAGGCAGCAGCGGTCCTCTTATACCTACCACCTAGCAAAGTACTGCGACTTTTGTGCCCGATAAATGGCAATAGGCTCGCCAACTATTACATGGGACCTAACATACCAAATTGGCGAAACGTGGGTGCTAGTTCACCTCTGCCTACCGCTTCTGGGATATAGGCGTGATCTATGTATGTATGTATGTACACTTGAAACAGTTTTAGTGTGGCTCATCATCATTCACGCATTAGGTAACTCGAGTAATATTTTTTGATCACTCATCCAAAAGCCGTGTGGTGACGGCAGAGCAGAATACAATTGTCGATTTGCCGCCTTTTCCGTGCCCAATAAATGGCAATAGGCTCGCCACCTATTGGGACCTAAACTAGACGTGGGTGTTAATTCTTCTCTGCCTACCTCTTCGAGGATATAGGAATGATTTATGTATGTGTATGTATGTCATCCAACGCCCGTCCTTTGTGAACACTGCGCTCTCGAGATCTTCGAGCTTGGTGTCGACTAACTGGTGATGCAACTAACCATGAAAAGTTGATAAGAATAATGGATACCCAGAACTTGTTAAGTTTCATTTCATACATAAATAAATCACACCTTTTCCCAAAGGGGTAGAGTCAGAGTTAGTGTTAAGAACTCCTTTCTGATTACTTATATTTTTGATAGATATTTGATATATGACATGACAATGTGGAAGTGTAAAATAAGTGACAAAAGAAAAACAGACTAAATTATAAGAGCTACCAAGATTATTGGCTTTTATTGACTAGTTATTTACAGTTAGGTTCCATGTAATAGGGGGCAAGCGTATTGCCATCTATCAGACTTTTAAGTCGATGACATTCTCTTAAAATCATACTGATAGGTTGTGGGACAAAATGCGTAGGTACTGCGTAAATGCAAAAGCACTCGGCTTGTCGGTATGCTACGCATTGTACTGTCTGGCCGACTTTCCAGGACTAGGTGTTAAAGAAAACGAATTAATTTGAAACCATAATTTATTCTTGAAATTCAAACGATAATCATTAATAATTAGACTGATGACAAGTAGCAATAATAATAATATGATCGAAATTGCACATAAGGACGTAACTTTAGCAACCATGATCTCTGGATGTCCCTCACAGTATACACAGTAGGATTTAGGTATGTTTTCACACCGTCTATCAATCAGATACAAAAGTGTTTCATATAACCGTCCTCTCTCCGTGAAAGTGTAACATCAGGTCATTAAAAGTGAGATGCCACTAAAATAACACCATGGAAACAAATGGGTATTATTCGCGAAATGTGTTAAGTCACGAACGACGCGAGGGTGAGAATGTTACTCCTTTGGAATTGACTATGTCATGCTACGAAAAATTAACTCTAAGAATAACTTGTTTCTATGTCACACATCAGCCCCCGTAGCACGGAACGTGGGCACATCTCTTTCGGGGGACAGAAAAATCTTTTCCTCTTGCTCTAACTCCCACTATATACAGAGACAAAATACTGTCAACTGTAACTGTTATTCACTTAATAATATGCCTACCCCTTCGGGGATATAAGCGTGATTTATGTATGAATGCAGTTTTCGTGGAAAATAATTCAGATCCAATTAAATAGGCCTCCACTTGTCCCGCTCACACGTCGTCACCACGCCAACAGTTTCAATTATGATTCCCTTTGTGCTTCAAAGGGAGTGACGGCCATAGCAGTGCACAGTAATTAGCGCTGGTCCAATAATTAAACTCCTCAACTGCAGCCTGTTGCGGTAACGGCTGGGCGTGGTCCTATTGACACATTGCGTTTGGCTGTAGGAATTAGGTATAAATTAATACATGAACTAAGAAAATGCCGTGTGGTGACGACAGAGCAACTAATTTATCACGCGTGTGTTGTACAAGGCGACTTGGTTAATACAATTGCTAGGAATGGGCAACAGCGTTCTTATTATACCACCTAGCAATATACTGAGGATTTCCATGCCCAATAGATGGCAATAGGCTTTGGCAAAACTTGCGTGTTAACCTTATCTGCCTACTCCTTCGTGAATTGTTTATCATCTTATAATAGCAAATTGAATTTACTAGTCTACTCTTGTCCTTTAAAAACTTAATTAGCTTTAAATATGTAATATATTTATAATTTTAAATGTAAATTAATTGCCTTGATGATTATCCTAATAAACAAAATAAAAATGAATAAAAGTACTCATACTTGTGTTGTGATTCGTTATAAAAATAGTAAATTGAATATTAATCTAGTGTTCTGTACCACGTAAATTTTATTAATATGTGCCTACTTCTATGTTTACCGCGCTCAGGTTGATAACTTGTAATGAGCTTGACTTCCGCTACGAATGTTTGACTGACGAAAATAAACGGAAGTGTGTTACTGCAATATTTTATATGATAACGACGTCCTATAATTGCATTAAAGTTAAAAAAGTACCAGGATAATTTTATATTCCTTTCGTTGATTTTTGTAATAATTATTTGTCATTCGTCCATTTTCCAGATTATCGAAAATTAAAACCGGAAGTCGGTTGAATTTATTAAATATTTGTAAGTTGCGTAGTTGGTTGCAACATGGAGTCATTCGAGTCATTATTATGGACGAATGAGAAATAAGTTAATAAGGGAAGGTTATTTTAATTACTAAGAAGTTTGGATTATTGTGTTTACTGGGAAAAGCAGTGCTATACTTTTGTTACTGAGAGTTGTTCGGAGAGAGTGTGAAGTGGAATTACATTGTGAGAAGTGGAATTACATTGTTTCTAGAAGTAATTGTGGTGGTTTTATTACAAGTCAGAAGTGGGATAAACCACGAGCCATGTCGAAAGAAAACTGTGAGTACTACATTTTTGGTTTCCAATTGATTCTACATTAATTAATCTGATGGTTACTTTTAGTTAAAATAAAATGGTACCTACTGGTGAATATTTTTGACGTAAATATGTTACGTAAACCGAAACATTGACTAGGTACCTATTTAATTTATGCATTGTGCGCTCAGCTAGTTACTTTCTGGTAGCGTTACTTAAAATACAGGATTAATCAAACACGTCCATTATGCATAATGTGACGGCCGGCTTGGTCGAATAGACAGATTGCTGGTCAAGAGGTCCCGGTTTCGAATCCTGGGAGGGGAAAATTTTGTGAACAACGCAGACATATGAAACCGAGTTTGACATGTTTATGTAGTTTAATCAAATAATTTTTTAACTACATTATGTATATTATGTAATTTAATTTTTAAGTATATTAAAATATGCCTGTCAATAAATATTCATAACACAATTGCTTATGCTACTTACTTTGGATGAGTAATGTAAGAGACATTGTTTTTATTTTTCTATTTGATAATGAAATAATAAATAATGAATTTAAACACACATAAATATCCGACAAGGACATGGTCTGATACAAATCTCTGCGCAAGGATTTGTGTTACTCTATTACAATGAATGTTACAATCTGGAACTTTGTACTTTTCCAGATTCAAATATTCCAATCCGATGAATGGTACATTTTTGTCACAATCAAACTATATGTATATTTCTTGAATTATCCTGCAGTTACATTATATTATTATGAGACACTAGTATTTCAGTTTAGTATGAAAACAACTGATTTTCAGCATAAAAAAAAAAAATTGCAACTACATAGATTACAGCCATGTAGGTGAGCTGTATGAAATTCAATCAATTAGGTAAGCGGGATATATTTCAGCCATATAGGTGGACTGGATGGATTTACAGCCATGTAGGTGAGCTGCATAGATTACAGCCATGTAGGTGAGCTGCATAGATTACAGCCATGTAGGTGAGCTGCATAGATTACAGCCATGTAGGTGAGCTGCATAGATTATAGCCATGTAGGTGAGCTGCATAGATTACAGCCATGTAGGTGAGCTGCATAGATTACAGCCATGTAGGTGAGCTGCATAGATTACAGCCATTGGGGTGAGCTGTATAAAATTCAATCATGTAGGTGAGCGGGATAGATTACAGCCATGTAGGTGAGCTGTATAAAAATTTAGTCATGTAGATGAGCGGGATAGATTGCAGTCATGTATGTGAGCTGGATGGATTTATAGCCGCATAGGCGAGCTGCATAGATTACAGCCATTAGGTAACCAAGAAGAGTTCACGCCTCCACATAGTGGTGGGCGACGCCGTCCAACAACCTACTCCAGTGAGGAGGAAGATATTCCTGTAAAAATGAAGCGGTTTTCTGAAGGTATTACCCCCGATGACCTGCTGAAAATCATAACTGCGTTACAGGATGGCCCAAGTAAGAGTATTAATACAACTAATGTTGTTCCGGAGTTTGACCCCAATAATAAGTCCCAAGATGTTGAGCGATGGCTAAGAAAAGTCAACGAATGCGCAGTCATATACAACTGGAATGAAAAACACACCACTCACTATGCATTACAAAAATTATGTGGCGTAGCAAAAAAATGGTATGAGTCCCTCCCATCGCTTAACTTCTCATGGCAGGAATGGCAGCGCAAATTAAAAAAGGCATTTCCTAATGAAGAAAATTTTGGAAAATTGTTAGAGGAAATGCTTGATCGCAAATCACGCGCAGATGAATCTCTTAGAGACTATTTTTATGATAAACTTTCATTATTAGGCAGATGTGATATTTCTGGTCGTAAGGCAGTTGATTGCATAATATATGGAATATGTGATATTGCTGTACGTAATGGTGCGCAAGCTCTTAAATGTAATGAACCAGAAGATTTGTTAAATTATTTAGCCTCCCAACAACCTAGTCAAATTAAGGAAAACTCACGGTCTACTTTTAACAATAATTCTTTTAGGAAGCGAGATTTTCGCAATGGATCTAACAACCACGGTAGAATGTCTTCAACGTCAAAAGGGAGCGATTTAACTTGCTTTAATTGTCAAGAACGCGGCCACTCTTACGCGAATTGCTCAAAACCTATAGTTAAGTGCAATAAATGCGGAAGAGTTGGACACAATTTTGAGAACTGTTATAGAAAACCTCTTGTTTCACACGACGTCAAAAGCCAAAATGATCAATCTATTGAGAAAAAGGTAATGAGGATAACGAAGAATAAAATAGATAACGCACTGATTCCAAAATCTTATTTAGTTGGGATACCACCGGATGCAAACAATAAGTATTTTAAAAATGTTTCTGTAAATGGTAAAACTCTGAATGCTTATATTGATTTTGGAAGTCAATGCAGCCTCATTAAATCTTCTATAGCTAAATTGCTTAATCTTGTAGAGAATAATACGGATTTGCCAGTAATTAGAGGTTTTGGACATTCAGCTACCAAACCGAAGTTCCAATCTATTATTAAAATTAGAATCGATGAAATAGATGCTGAATTGGTTGTTTTGGCTGTTGACGATGTGTTTTTGCCTGCGGCGTTACTAATAGGCCAAAACTTTACCGAATTACCCGCGGTAATGGTAAAGAAAGATAATGAAACTTTGTTCTTTTACCATTCACTTTCACTCACTCACGTTAAGGATCCTGATCGTGTCTCTATAAAACTCTATGTTGAAAGGGATACAACCATTGTCAAGGGAGGTCTAGTAGAGGTATATTGTAAGGAGCCTTTTACTGGTGATATTTATATTGATGGGAGCACCAGAATGAGTCCCACTCAAGAGTATCATTTACATCAAGGTTGTTACACGGTTAACAATAGAAAATCTATTATATTTGTTACTTCACTAACAACATCCCCTTTAATATTCAAAGGCAATAGTCTAATAGCTAGAGTAAATTCTATAGGCGAGATGAAAACTCTTGCTATTAACACTGAAAGAAGTGTTAGAGAGTTAACACCTCTTGACTCGTCTGAAATCAACGTTGGGCAGGATATAGATCAGGATACATTTGAGAAACTAAAAAAAATATTAATTACGTATAGGGCATGCTTTGCCCAAAATCTGAGTGAATTAGGGTGCATTGAGAATATGGAAATGAACATCGAACTACATGACAAAACACCTGTTATATATAGGCCGTACAGATTATCCCATCATGAACGGCAAAAAGTTCGAGATATGGTGAATGAACTAGTGAAAAACGATATAGTCCAGGAGTCTGTGTCCAATTATGCTAGTCCTATATTGTTAGTAAAAAAGAAAAGCGGTGAATCTAGACTGTGTATAGACTATCGTGCCCTCAACAACAAGACCATAAAAGATAAATATCCGCTGCCGTTGATAGACGATCAAATTTCTAATTTGAGTGGTAACAAATATTTTACTACCTTAGATTTAGCCTCCGGCTACTATCAAGTACCAATGGGAGAAGAGAGTCGTCACCTTACTGCATTTGTCACTCCAGACGGCCATTACGAATTTAAACGCATGCCGTTTGGATTGGCAAACGCACCAGCAGTTTTCCAAAAAATTATTAATAAATTATTAGGGCAACGTAGATTTGATTCTGCACTAGCATACATGGATGACCTTCTCATCCCATCTGCTACTATTAATGAAGGGTTTTGTAAACTGGAGAGCGTCTTAAAACTTATATTGGAAGCTGGTCTCACTCTGAAATTGTCAAAGTGCCGTTTCTTTGATAAAGAAATTGAATATTTAGGTTACGAAGTTTCTGCCGAGGGCATTAAGCCTAGCGAAAGAAAAATAGCAGCAGTGAGAGATTTTCACGCTCCATCCAATATTCACCAACTTCGACAGTTTCTTGGCTTGGCCAGCTACTTTCGACGGTTTGTGAAAGGTTTTGGCGAAATAGCTAGACCTCTTACTAAACTACTAAAAAAGGACGTTCCGTGGGAGTGGGCAATAGATCAGGACAACTCATTTCAATCGTTAAAATCCCGGCTTATTGAGCGTCCTATATTGGCACTTTATGATCCAAATCTAGATACAGAGCTACATGCGGACGCCAGCTCTTTGGGCTTAGGCGGCATTCTCATGCAATGGCAGTCCCAGCATAGGATACTAAAGCCGGTGGCATATTTTAGCAGACAAACCACAGCAGACGAAAAGCATTTCCACTCTTACGAGTTGGAGACGTTAGCCGTGGTTTGCTCTTTAAAGAAATTCCGTCCATACCTGCTAGGATTGAAGTTTACAGTTTACACTGATTGTAATGCGCTAAGAACTACACTAACAAAGAGAGATTTGATTCCCCGCATAGCACGCTGGTGGCTTCAAATTAGCGAGTTTGATTTTGATATACAGTACCGTCCTGGTTGTCGCATGAGTCACGTAGATGCCCTTAGCAGAAATGCACAATCTATAACCACTTTAGGCAACTCCGTTAATACTATGAATATAACCACCGGTAATTGGATAGTAACTTTACAAATTGCCGATCCTGAGTTACAGCGGATAGTCAAAATTTTAAAACCAAGTACGGATCAAGAGAGTTCGGACCTCAAAAAAAACTATGCATTCAAAAATCATGCGTTGTATAGAAAATTAGGTGAAGATTTGAGGTTAGCTGTTCCAAAAAGTGCTAGATGGCAGGTTTGCAGGGCTAATCATGACGATATTGGACACTTTGGGTATGCAAAAACTTTAGAACGTATCCAAAGTCAATATTGGTTCCCCAAATTAAGACGCTTCGTGAAAAAGTACGTCGCTGCCTGCATTGATTGTGCTTATAACAAAGATAATGGTAAGGCGAGAACAGGATTTTTGCATCCAATCGAAAAGATCGAAAAGCCATTTCACACAGTACATCTGGACCATTTAGGTCCATTTGTTAAGAGTAAATTAGGTAACTGCTACATATTGACTATAGTAGATGCGTTTACCAAATATGTCTTTGCCAAACCCGTTAAAGACACTAAAACTAAAAATGTCATAAAAACTTTACAAAGTTTGTTTAACGATTTTGGAATTCCAAAACGAATCATTTCCGATAGGGGAACGGCGTTTACATCTGGTCCGTTTAAAGAATTTTGCAGTAGTAATGCCATTAAACATGTACTTAACGCAGTTGCTTGTCCCAGAGCAAATGGTCAGGCGGAAAGATTTAATCAAACGATACTCACCTCTTTAGCCACTCAAAATTTTGGCAAGGATGAACGCACGTGGGACCAGCAACTGGGTAAAGTCCAGTGGGGCATTAATAACACAATTAATGCAAGTACAAAAAAATGTCCATCGGAGTTACTGTTTGGCGTAAAGCTTAATTGCGCTACTGATAACATGTTATCGGTCGAAACTGGAGACACTAATCAAGAAAGCCTGAATATGAATAATCTCTCTTCATCATCTATAGATGAGATTAGGCAAGAAGCTTCAGCGAATATTAAAGAAAGTCAGAAACGACAAAAACAGATGTATGACTCTAAAAGATCTCCTGCTGTGTTATATTCAGTGGGTGATTTAGTCAAAATAACAAAAACAAACTACCACAATGACGGTAAAAGTAAAAAGTTAATGCCCAAATTTATTGGTCCATACAAAATAGAAAAATGTTTAGGAAACGATCGTTACAAAATTGTTAATGTTCCAGGTTTTAATACTAAACGGTATGATAGTGTTATAGCGGCAGACAGGATGCGGCCCTGGATTCACATTCAGGCGCTAGAATTGGACAAATCTTCTGGTTCCGAGCACAGTAGCTCCTCTGATTCTGACTATGAAAAATAAATCTTGTTTCAAAAAAAATTCTACTTTATAGAAAACATTGTAATAACATTTAGAATAAGTATAAATAAGTATATAAATTAAGTATACTAAGTATTATCTTTTAATTTAATTTTGCGGTATATAAAATTATTCAAAACTTACATTATCACAAAAAAAATTACGCTAATTAAAAAAAAAAATTAACATTATGTATTAACTTGATTACACTGGAAAAATTACTAATATGCCATAATAGCATCATAATTATAAGTTAAAAAGACTGATTTATGTATCACTAACTTATCCTTAGTGTTGTGATTGTTGCGTACTCCGGAGAAAGTACGCTAATGGATGGCCGAGTGTTGTGATTCGTTATAAAAATAGTAAATTGAATATTAATCTAGTGTACAGAACACTAGTAGTAAATATACTACCACCACGTAAATTTTATTAATATGTGCCTACTTCTATGTTTACCGCGCTCAGGTTGATAACTTGTAATGAGCTTGACTTCCGCTACGAATGTTTGACTGACGAAAATAAACGGAAGTGTGTTACTGCAATATTTTATATGATAACGACGTCCTATAATTGCATTAAAGTTAAAAAAGTACCAGGATAATTTTATATTCCTTTCGTTGATTTTTGTAATAATTATTTGTCATTCGTCCATTTTCCAGATTATCGAAAATTAAAACCGGAAGTCGGTTGAATTTATTAAATATTTGTAAGTTGCGTAGTTGGTTGCAACATGGAGTCATTCGAGTCATTATTATGGACGAATGAGAAATAAGTTAATAAGGGAAGGTTATTTTAATTACTAAGAAGTTTGGATTATTGTGTTTACTGGGAAAAGCAGTGCTATACTTTTGTTACTGAGAGTTGTTCGGAGAGAGTGTGAAGTGGAATTACATTGTGAGAAGTGGAATTACATTGTTTCTAGAAGTAATTGTGGTGGTTTTATTACACTTGATTCAAGGGGGTACGTAATACGTATCTATAAAACATTATAAATCGACGTAACATCCGGCCATAATAATATGTAAATAGGGCCATAAGTAAATTTTTGACCGAATATCAAAGTAAGTTCAAGACTCAACTAATCTTCGACTCCTCATGTAACTCGACCCTAATCGTAATAACAAATGTCTACAGGGATTGAATTCGGCTTCGACAGCGCGCAAACTGCAAAGTAACCTTTCCAAAGTTAACTCAGCGTTCAGACCGAGAGGTACCTCATCTGTTTCGTTCCACCGGCAATCACAACTTTGGTTACTCATCGGTCCTCGACTAAGACAAACTGAAACTGGATTTCATTTCGAACTTCACATCAACTTCCATTCCACTTCCATTCCATTATATTCGGTGCTGACGCCGCACGCCGCAGGCGGGTTCACTTTAAAACGAACGGAACAATTTTCATTGTTATTTTTACTATGAAATTTTGCAGATAACACAAAACGATTCGTTCAAAGTATTTCTCGATAGTGCTTAATTGTGTTATTCTATTCAAAATTTTTATATTGCGTTTCTAATGATAAAAATGTATTACAAGACATTCCCTTGTATTTGACTCCTGTCAGCTTCGAATGTGAGGTACAAACTCAACATTGCTGTTGCTATGTTATTGGCGTTAGCCTACCACATAGCAACGTTATAAAAAGCGTTATAAATCTCAAATTAATTAGTTCAGATAAATCATCGTGCTCGACATTTCATTCAGGGACTTTTTTAAGTGCTAATTTTTTCTAGCATAAGTCTCAAATTCCTCTAGTGCACATGGATCGAAAGTGAAAGGTAGAGAAGATAGCACGGCTGCGTGATAAAAAAGAAGACATTTGAATTTGAGCGTTTGTTGTCAGCACAGGTAGAGCACAATCTTCGGATGCCCACATTAGTGTCTGCTGTTGTTTGGCTACGGTCTACTATAGGTACAGGCGAGTGCTTTAAAGGGCTGGTCATGGTGATGATGACGATAAGTGGTTTTGAAAACCTATTGTGCCAAAACCCTCTTTAAATAGAGTTTGTTTTTAACATTCGCAACCTAAAGCTCATAAAGAGATTAGAAATTTTGGAAAATGTATAAGCTGAAGACAAGATCGGGGCCACATCTTGGGCTGTCACAACACCTCCAAATGATATGTAACAGTGTTAACGACCAACCGTGGAAAATGCCATCTAAGTACACATTTAAAACAAAAACAGTTAAATGGTAAATTTAAACCATAAATTGTAAGACGCAATTCCTTATTTAGTAAAATATTTATGTGCAAACGTCATCCGCTAACAAAAGTGGGTCAAAGCATACGTCTGTTCACAATAACCCACTTTGGAGGTTGACCACACTTGTCTGAATACAGTGAGACGCGACGAATCGCTCCATTTGCACCGTTTATAGAACAATATGTAAACAATAACGAACGAGTCAAGCGCAGACAAATACGCGGTCAGTGACCCCGCCACGCGAACCACACGTTGCGCCAATGTAGGACACTACTTTGGAAAAACGATAAAGAGACAATGCAAGTACAGTTCGTCCTATAGCAATTGTGGGTATCCTTTGACCGATTGGATGTGACCAATAGTTCATTCAAAATGAATTTGACAAAATGCTGAACTTTGTTCAATAGCTGAAATAATGACGCTGGACCCTTAGGAATGAAAGATGAAACATACCTCGCCAACCCCAGATAAACTGGGAACAGGATAGTTCCGATTTAGTTACATATCAGTTCATTATCCTAATAATGACGCTGATGCGGTAGAAAGATGATTATATTATGCACAAACAGTAACAAAGGTCATACATATCATTGACCCATGGTCTGAAACAATAAGTAAAGTAATCTTGAAACATAATAAAATATATGTGAATAATTTGAATCTTAAAAGGAGACTTCGTTTAGGAGAGTTAATTTAGGTACATACCTACATACTAGTACAAAACATTTAAGTATTGTATTTACAACATTTTCGGTGGATAGATAAGTGACACTCAAATAGTGAAACCGTGAATGGTGGTAATGCATTCATTTTAAACAGTCGGCTTAATATTTCCTCGTCACACCCCGACGAGTATAAACAAACCAGCGAGCATCCCGGCTCTGGTAAGCCCACGTTGGTTAAAATTCATCGTGATAACGTTTTTTTCAATGTTTCCCCTGATAGCTCATTGTTTTCTTTCCACATACCGTACGCTTTGGAGCCGAATAAAAAAAGCCAAGCCGCGGAGACGCGGTGGATGCCCGGATAAACGTGACGGTTTAATTTCTTTGTTTGTTCAAGCGATTGGTGTACTCCGTAACAGGAAAGTAGGCATCCAGTATAAAAACTCTCATCTCGTATATAAAAATCTCGTGTCACAGAGTTTGTTATTTATTTATTATACTTCTAGGTGCTTAACACCTATACAACGTTTGCCAGGTCAGCTCTAAATAAAGGTTAGTTACCAAAGCTGGCACCAAAACTGAACGGCGCCAAAGAAAAAACTAATCAGGAAAAAACAAATGAATGTTTTCGAAACCCAAAAAGTACCAGCGAAATGGATTTAAATAAATTTGAATTTGGAATTCTTAACCAAAGAGGGGACACCTATTTCAGATCAAAACTCATTTCATATTCGACCTAATACATTTGAATGTGAGTGTGATATCGTACTGTTTTATCATGAAATAGCAAGTAATATGTACATAAAATTAATTAATATAACACCTTTTTGCATTAATATCATTATTCTAGGATCCACTTCACACCTTATTGAGTAAAGATGATTTGTATATTATGCTCTTGCAATTATATATTTACTAACAACATATATATATATATATATATATATATATATATATATATATATATAATATATTAACAACAATTATATATTTACTAGCAGACTTGGTAAACGTTGTTATATCCTTATCACCAGAGGTATAACAATAGCCTACGACCTATTTTTAGACCTACCAAATATACACAAAAAAAATTCATATCAATCGGTCAAGCCGTTTCGGAGGATAACAAACACTGTGACACAAGATTTTTATATATAAGACGTTTTAAATATACAAAAAATGCTACAACTCCAAAAGCAGCAACACTTACCAAACGGCCACGCCAAATATTCGCTGAAAAAACGAGAAAGTCCGCGCGTTCCCCGAAGTGTGGTACCCGTAACGCTCCGCTCCGCGCTGCGCATACGCATTGTATGCTAATCGGCCGCAGAAGGGCTAGATCGATTGTCTGGTGCGAGGAAGCGGAGGTTTGTACGACGCGTCGTTAACTGCGCGGTTTATTCAACTGTCCCGGTGTAGCCATTGCGATTAATGCCTGAGCTCCGGGGAAATTATTGCGCGCTTCCTCATCGAAACGAGGAGGCAAGTTACGGGGACTGCTCGCTGCCTGTCTGGGGACAGGACTGACATACATGATGATCAATTCAATGACGGCGTGCTTTCGATTTTGGTAATAGCTCACATTTGAGAGTTTTCCTATAAGCGTTAAAGTCAAGACTTTATGGATTTAAAAGCTGGGATTTAATTCACTAGACGGGCATACGGGCCCCCCAGACATGCCCGCGCAGACCTCGTTTGTATAGACCAGATTGACTGTGACGCTCTCACACTAGGCAAACATCGCACATACCTGATAGAAGCGAGGTCGGGAGGACATTTCTGCAGGCATGCCCGCGGGCATGTCCGTGTAGTAAATTCCCCGCTTTACGGGGACGCTCGCTGCCTGTTCGGGGACATGACTACATGACTGACGTTACGTAAAGCCATCAGATTTTTTTCATTTGAGATTTTCTTATTTGCGCCAAAAAGTGTAGAGTGTATGACTGTAATGGATAATCAATCTATCTAAATAATTAAAAAGGAACAGCCAAAACTACTAGGATTAAAAACTTGAAATTTTGCACCATGCTGCCATTCATGCAAAGAATATAAGAAAAGAATGCCTTCTATGCTGGCCTGGGAGCGACCAAATTACGTAGAATAGGCCAGCCCCGACTCATGGGTGTCGTAAAAGTCGACTAAGGGAGATTGCGCGGTGTAGACCAATAAGCACCTTGGGGCACCCGAATGGTGGAGGACAAACCACCAACAATTTACAATAGCATACCCAAAGAGACTTGGTGTAAGGCAGGCGACCGGCTGTAAAACCAAAACGTTGAGTATGGATTGGAATGTTCATTCCAATCACTCTCTACGTTCATCGGTCTCTCGACATGGTCCGTTCCGTCTCCTTTCTATACATTCATTCATCACTAGCACCTTTACGGTGGGATGGATGATATGAATCAAAAGGGAGTGGATGGCTTGATGACGTCCGACCGATATGATTGGAAGAGGAAACACACTGCGCCGACCCCAGAGAGATGGGAACAGGGCAGAGAGAAGATAGAAGACTAATAAAATTGACAATTATAAAAGTCATAAAAGCGATGGAAAAAGACATTATGAAAGTTATATTAATAGCAAAACAGCTAATACACAGAAACCACCCAAATCTGCCGCTGGTGTCATCGTCTAAGACAAAACATGCTTAGCAAAATTAAGGTGTTATCACACCTCTATATGTACATTTAATTCATTTAATTTAATGAGTGTACTAAGTTACGCGCATAGTTATTTATACTTAAAGGTAATATTAAGCATCTGCATGCTGTGGCAACCTGTTCTTAAGACAGCACTTAGTTCATGTTTTATTAATTTGTATTTGAAATTCATGTATTAGTTTAAGCTTTTTAGGTTTTTTTAAATGACGCCATTAGGATGCTAATAAAAGAATTAAAGACGTCGCATTCGTTCGCCGCGGTACCCTGGGGGACGCCATTTTGATAAGTCACGCTTAACGTAAAAGGCCTTATCTGAGGTCCGGTAAAAAGAGTTTTGTTTACAGTAATGGGAGAGCGCACTCGACTCAATAAATGCACCGATAAAAACATTAAAACACGCACAGACCTCAGAAGATAAGCAACACAATCTTGGACAGTAAATAAATCTCTAAGCTATCTCCCGTTTCGTGGGGAACGGCGTTTATCAAATATTTTCAGTGATTTATTGCGTCGTTAAGCGTTATGTTGTTCAAATAACGTGTCTAATGTCTATGAACTGTCCGCGGCAGGCGATGCGAGATAAGCCCTTTCACAGACAGACGCGGTCAGCGGTGGCGGTGGTGGTGGCGGGCAGTTGTAACGTAGGTAACTTAAGGCTTTAAGCCTCACTCAAACAGCAGCGGTGGCGGCACACACAGGACAGCAGCATTGCACGAGAAATTGTGAATATGGAATATTTTCAGAATTTGTTTTCATTCCAACCTCGAGGTTTAGTCGCTAGCTTTAGATTGAAAATGGATTTTATTCTCATGGCACAAGTTCGTGTTTGGAGCGGTCTTGTATCTACCTTCAGCTAACTAGGTCTGTCACAATCTGCACATTGAAGCGTCCCGTTATTGACACTTCGACTTTTGGCATTATCTTCACCTAACATGAGATGGGATTAATATTAATAATCCTCGCTGCTCAAACTAAAAGACTGTTTTCTAAAGTGATGTAAGTAATTTTGCTAGACTTTATTTAATCATGCTTCTTTTTATAAGCTGTATCAGAATACTATAATAATTGTCACCACCCCAAATCTCTCCCACGGGTGTCGTAACAGTGATGAGAAATGCGCAGCAGCGTTCTCGTTTTACCATCTCTCTAGTAATGTACTTGATTGGTGTGACTGATAGATGGCAATAGGCTCGCCCCATGCGGGACCTAACAAGATTGGCTAAACATGGGTGTTATAGTTACTTCACCACTGCTTACCCTTTCGGAAAAAATAGGCTATGTATGTACCAATCTATCTCCTTATCAAATAGTCTCCGATCTTGGTGCTCGAGAACATCAAATTCTTCAAAAACTTTTAACTAACTACGTTCAACATAAATAACTTTCTATGCTATAAATTACATGTGTATCGGGCATGCCACTCAATATTTGTGTTTTAATTTGTATCAACGGCTTTTGAATAAAATGCGACGCGAAGTTTTCCATCAAGACAGTATCTTGATTAACTCAATCAGTTCCATTTCTCTTTGTCAATAAGCCAAGTTTTTTCTTGAGCTGACACATGTGACAGATGGCGGTAGGTATTTCAATTACAACTATAACTTTTCTATCTTTGACGGATCTATCTTCTTTGCGAAAGCTTTCTATAAGAAAATAATCGAAACGAGTTTAAGCAGTGTGCCAAAAGAGGTAGGTTATACCTATACACTTGTTAAACCTGTGACGGCATTACAGAATACAATTGTCACCACCCCCAATCCCCTAAAAGACTAAATTTGGCTTTTAAAATATGAATTTGAATACGCCTATGCATACACCTTCGGGGATAAATAGGTGTGATTTATGTTATCTAATAATTATTATGATTCAGAGAAGAGGGGAAGCGGCTTTGATTACTCTATAATAACATTTTCATTTTGCCAATGATTTAGCACTGAAAATTAAATTGGTTCCTAAAAATTTTAGGGTAAGACATTCTGAACACTTGATTTCCAAGCGAAACACTTCTTTTGCTGCGAGCTGCGAGCGTCACTGAAGCTCATACTTACAATTTAATAAATAAAAACATCTAATAAACAGTTTATCCTACGATGGGAACTATTATATTTAGCAATAAAACTGTAAACACAAACTCCTAGAAAGTTCCACGCGTTTTGCAGCACAATCGTAGTTATAAAAAGATCCAAACAAACAAGCCGATCGCCCGCGAGTCGAAAGCCGGCCCCAGCCTGTGCGGCGGCCGGTCTCCATAAAACGCCATTATTAATTTTTTCACTCTATCTTGTGTCAATTCATTATAATTAATTAGCAAAATTGATTGGGCGATACTCTCGAACGAGTTCGCGCGGAGATTTATCGGGAGTGCCATTAGAAATTGGAAATATTGCCGCGTCTAATTAATTGTGTAAGGAGGAATTTACGTTTGTTTTATTTATGGCCGTCGCTGGAGATTTATTTGTTTGACTTCTCGCAGGAATGAACGCGTGATACGGATAGCCTCGGGAGGCGAGATAGCGCGGCGTCCAAGGCGGCGAGCACGCGGCCTCGTCGTTGCCACGGCAACCGTCCCGGGGTCTGCTGTTCGGTCCCCAGGGCGGACATTTGTGCTCGGCTTGGGTGGTGGTAGGATTCTTTCAAGCCCGCCTGGCTAGCTACCACCTTCTTACCAAAATCTGTAGCCATAATAATAATGTTAACAGCATTATTGTGTTCCGACAATGTGTGATAAGACAGCCAGCCCCTCTGTGGTTGAGGGTTCCAGGTGAAGCTCGATTCCATCTTCGGCCCTTATCGTCACTTACCATCAGGTGAGAAGAAGGGCAAGAGCTTCCCTGTCTGAAAAAAAAAACATTAATGGTCAGAATGATGGTGCATGAGCTTCTCTATGAACGAATGAGCCGATCTTAGAATTCTCACCACTTTTAAGGGATGGAGCGTTTTTAGATTTTCATATCAGTAGGGTGGAGACAAACTTTGATCTTATGATATTAGACGACTGGTCATGTCAAGGATGTCAGTTGCAGCAACCGGTGCAGCCTGTTCAATTTATTTACCGAGACATGCATCGTAATCAACCTGCGAGGACCCTTCCTCGACTTAATATAAAAACTACTAACATTCTACCTTAGTACCTATAGCTACCTGCTAGGGATTTTACCGTAAAAAAACCCTGAGTATAAGTCAAACATTATGATAATGTGAAACTTATAAGCTTTAACAATACATTTGGGCAATCACTGGACGCAACCGATGAGGAGCGACTTAACAATTGATTGATTGATAATTGCGGTTTTAATTATTTCTGATCACATATTATTATAACCGAGACCTTTCCCTCCAATCAATTATGGCGGAATGAGCGTTACAAAAGCATACCGTATAGTACGATAGCGAATGAGAGTTACATCACAATCAAACGAAACGGAAGGATTGTTTGAGTTTGACTTTTGAGTACTATTTTATTTGTTAACTCATTAGGGATCGAAGGCGCAGTTGTGGACGCAATCGGCGATTACATAAGCTAAGCAAAGTCCTCAAAATATGATCATAACATGGGTGACCACAAATACATTCCTTCGAGTTCCCCTATCTTTCATCAGCACTTATCCCCTTATTATAAAACATGGACTAAAGTTAGACAAAGGTTTGAAACTGATGTTGTCTTTTTAATTTGCTGAATGTAAGACAATGTTAGCATCAATTTTAAATCATGACTAACTTTAGTCCATGTTTTATAATAAGGTGGTTAAAGTTTTGATTCCTGAAGCATCAGCAGTCGTTGACACGCATGTAACTACACTGGGTCAGTGTTGTGGGCTATCGCCTATTCTATCTATGTACATTCTTTCATCCAAAGAAAAGCCCGGTCGTGGGAAGGCCTTCAAGTTGATTTAACTATACTATTTCACATTTATGATCTAGAATTCAAAAGGTTATAAAACATTGACTAAGGGTTAACTTTCAAAATATCGGCTTACCAAAATTACCGATGGGCGCTTCACATACATACATAAATAACGCCTATATCCCCGAAGGGGTAGGCAGAGGCGAACTAGCCCCCACGTTTTGCCAATGATGTTAGATCCCATGTAATAGGTGGCGAGCCTATTGCCTTTTATCGGGCACAAAATTCGCAGTTCATTGCTAGGTGGTATAAGAGGAACGCTGCTGCCCATTCCTCATCACAGATTTATCCTTAGTCACCTTGTGCGACACCAACGGGAGAGATTTGGGACGATGGGTGCTCCAGTATTTCTTAAAAAGCAAATTCACATAATACGTATGTTAGATATTAAAGATATTAATTACGATAAAAGTAATAAGCCTCTCCTGTGGCCGCGTCCTTATGTGAAACTACTTCGGGTGGCACTTAGGTTGGAATTCACTCACTAAATTATTTATTCACTTCTTATAACGGGTGCCAATTCTCCATTAGGAATCGATCTCTCAACCACGGGGATAACGACGTAATTATTTTCAGGTATTTGTCGTTAACTGTTGCTGGGAGAAAAGTTTGTCGGTCGTTGGTCATCTGTCAAAAGCCTTACACCCACGACATGAACTTAGAATATCGTGTAGTTTAAGTATGAACTAGGCCCTTGATTAGTTTCTTACCCTTAGGGCCTGTTTCACAATCGACAAGTAAGTTCGAAGTAGCTTACTTTGCAGTTCAACTGACATATATTTCATATTACAACTGTCAAATGATCTGCGAAGTAAGCTACTTAGAACTTACTTGTCGATTGTGAAACAGGCCCCTAGTTTAGTGTTGGCATTCTCATTAGACGTAGGGCCTAAGTTCTGAGTAGCTTACTTGGCAGATCTTTTGCCAGTTGAATATGAAATATAATGTCAATATGTGTGCCAAGTAAGCTACTCAGAACTTTCTTGTCGATTGTGAAACAGGCCCTTACTGTCCTAAAGTAGCTTCACGCCGCCACAGCCGGCCACCCACCTCACTCATCACAAATGATTTTGTTTCACAAGATTTGTCTGTAAATTGGTGCAAGATCTTTCGCTTGATTTGGGGCAGTCATTTATCTTTATCCGGCATTGATCTGTCTATGGCTACCGCATGGGTTGTTTGTGTTTACAACGATTGGGGATTTGAAGGAGAGGAAGACCCAAGCAGAGATGGAGAAAGATGGATGGTGTAAAGGATGATGGCGAGAAGAGTGGATGAGAAATTGGTGAAGGATAGAGAGGAGTGGGACAAAAAAACATGATGTTGTGTCGACCGATAAGGACGAGAAGAAGTTACGCTAATTACACGTCTTCACCTGTATCCACGGCTTATTGCTGAATTATCCCGCAGACAGATCACTATGGAAGTGCGCACCAAAAGTGAACGTTATTAAGTAATTAATATCTCCAGTCCTCAGCGCAATGGCACAGTATACTCCGAGCAGTAATACGTCTTCATACAAACTGGCCGCTGCCCATTAGAATGAGTGCTTTCGTACTCGACGCCGTGTAGGCACCCACTGTGACGCACACACTGACATAAAATACGGGGGCATTAGGGTTCGGTGTGCTCGCGCGTGTACAAGGTGAATGCACGTTCGCTCGCTGCTCGTTCCCGCCCGGCACATCGCGCTCGCAGGCGCCGCTTCAGTTACAACGCTAGCGTCAACGCAAGAGTAGGCTGAGACGTTGTCTCCACGAGCGAGAGAATCGCGACGAGTACGCTCTTCCATCGTCGGGTAATCTCCAAGAACGAGCGATTAATCCGCCAGCGCATCATCACGACTCGTAACGGAATCGCCGCATTTTCTTGACGACGTGTTGAGCAGTATTGTTGAAAGATTTGCACTCGCTGCGAGAGCGCAATGTTCCGAGCACGCGGCGATACAGCGGCGATTCGACGAGACGTCACCGCGTACATAGTCGCCATAACATCGCCGTGTGGAGACGCGCTCATAGAGAGTATATAAAAAAGTACTAATGGCAAAAGGATACTATAAAATTCAGGATTATCTAGATGACAAGGATGTTTGGAATAAATAACTTATTTTTATATAATCGATGATTAATATGCTGTTCTGTCTGTAATGAAGGATGTTGATAGCTTCAGAAATTGTGACTCTAATTATTATTACTTGACGTTAAAGCTATTGACATATTTCATTAAATTTTCATTGAATTTAGATTATATATTATATATGTAACTAAGGGAGGAGAATACCCGACTGAGTTTCTTGCCCGTTCTTCTCAGAACAGGGCCTCCCGGTAGCTTACGAACGGATGGCGTAGATTTTTCGCTAGATATTGAAAACTTGTGTGTCCGTATAGGTAGGGTGGGGGTTGGGGGGTTGATTGGTAGTGCGCGGCATGTTTCGGTTTATGTGATTGGCGAGTTGTGGGATTGTATTTGGTGCATAATTTACAATGTACCTGCAATGGCATAACTCGTTGACAATGGTGGGTTTCTCTACAGCCTACTTGCGTGCCGTTCTGCTAGCGGAGCGTTGGGCCCTGATGCGTTTAGTACCATCTTGGTATTGAACGCGGCAGGGTCGGCGCTTCGTTGCGGATCGGGGCGTGGGCGGGTTTGGGAGACCTATCATTACAGACTGAGGCATGCTGCGCACTCCACTGTTTTTTTTCCACTATTTTTTTTATTATTGGACACACGGGTTTTCGGTATCTAGCGTCTTGACGATTCATAAGTGTATTGTAATCATACCAGATATGAATAAATGAATTTTGACTTTGACTTTGACTTATAGAAATACGTGGCACGACGATAATATCGCCGCGATTCTCGCGCCCGTGGAGACACGCCTAATAACTAGCCGACAGGCTGCAGATAAACTACTGTTCCGGGTACACTGTGGCAATAGTGACGCACTCCGAAGCGTTCACCTTTGATCTCCGGTGATAAAGCTCTCGGGCGGACAGGTTGGCGTGCACAAACGAGCCGGAGTCATTGTTTGATTGCCGCTCATTCGGGGTTTCGCTCGCAACTGATTTGTGGTCACCACTTTTAGCCGATTATTCTTGGCCGAGTACCGGATTCGGAGGTTCACAACACTTCTCTCGATCGGTCTCATCATCAGTCATCATAATATGAAGATTACGGGTGTACTGCGGGTGCATATACATACATAAATCACGTCTATATCCCCGAAGGGGTGGGCAGAGGCGTATTAAACACCCACTTTTCGTTTCGCCAGTTAAGCCAGCGACCTAACTCTGCAAGCCGATTGCAATCGTCT
Source organism: Cataclysta lemnata (assembly GCA_963931975.1). NCBI lineage: Eukaryota > Metazoa > Arthropoda > Insecta > Lepidoptera > Crambidae > Cataclysta > Cataclysta lemnata. Next base: position 44,075 of record OZ008358.1, read on the forward strand.
TACTGCCGCACTCAGAAACGTCAATTAACTTTAATGAGTATTTAATGTAAAAATTTTCATTCAAATCTAGACCATAGAGCCGGCAAGAATAGCGACTAGTTTTGAATTGTAATTTTTTGACGTTAAGTACTCATTAACGTTATTTGACGTCTCTGAGTGTGGCAGTTAGTCCACCAGTCACTCTCACTCATTAGGTAGGATAGCAACGTTTGAGAGAGATGGCAACACAAAACCGATTCCAATTAATTTAAAGAGTAGCCCCTCAGGTCCCTTGAGGCTAGTGGTGAGCCTATTGCCATCTATCGGGCAGTTGGTGACGGCAGAGCAAAATACAGGGATTTAATAGGTGTAGTATTAGATACTACCGGGGTTTATATAGTACTACATACTACTATGTAGTCGTGACCAACGAGCTTACTTGCTTCTAAAGTACAGAGGAATTAGAAATATAGAATTTTGGTCACCTATTCGATGAGTGACCTTTGTGACTGTTCCTAGGCAGTCAAAGCCAGAACATTTTTGTTACTTCTTCACTCCCGGGAATACTCCAGTTCGATTATTCTATTTTACAGAGAGTACTATTATTGCTTGCAAAACAGATAAGTGATAGTATAATAATAGGGGCTAAAGTATGAAATTGCCGATGTTCCCTAATTATTCAGTAGTTGTGTATAATTCCTTTAAAACAATAGTTATGTCCATTATTCTTTTTTATTTTAAGCTTCATTTCAAGTAATTATATTTATGTGTAAAATTTTATCTTATTTTTATTTCTTTCACTACCAATAAATCTTTAAAAACAGCTCGTCCTAAGTACCACTTAGATCCACGGACACCAGTCCGTCTCCGTTATAAAAAAAAATCTCTAGGTATCCTAGGTATCCTATAGCTTAATGTTGTCTAAATATACCCACAAAATTATATAAAATTAGATTTGTGGTTCCTTAAGAAATCGTAAATATGTTTGTATGAAAAAATGAGTTTTCGCTAAATTATCCATACAAAACGGCAATTTGATACTTACATACATATATTATATATAATACATACATAAATGACGCCTATATCCCCGAAGGAGTAAGCAGAGGTGAACTTGCACCCGCGTTTCGCCAATTGTGTTAGGTCCCATGTAATAGGTGGCGAGTCTATTGCCATTTATCGGGCACAAAAGTCGCAGTACATTGCTAGGTGGTATAAGAGGAACGCTGCTGCCCATTCCTCATCTCTGATTTATCCTTAGTCGCTAGTCCTAATTTGAAACTTAAACCCCTAATATACATATTTACTTGATTATTTGGAAGTTTTACATTCTAATCGTTAGCATTTACACACTGTATATCGTTACGCCTGTATATCCCCAAAGGGCTAGGCAAAGGTGCCGTAACACCCACAGTATCTTACAAGTGTAACTTTAAATTTTTCCACCCAGGCTCTTCTCGTCTACACTATTCCATTAATTTTCAACCGAAGCGCCTTATGAAATTCTTAAATATAAATGTTCTATCTGCCTTCCATAATATTTCTACCAAATCTTTTTACGCAGCGAAACGTGATTGAACCAACGGAGAAATTCGATTTTTTATTATTAGCATAAGAATTCGTAGCTGTAATACTTTTTCGTCGGTTGATTTCAGATATTAGAGGCCTTGCCTGTAAATAATAAAAGAAAGAAACTCAAAGTTGGAGCTCCTATTGAGGAATGGCACTCACCACTGCTTCGATATTAACGAGCCTCGTAGTGCTGTGCCTCGCGAGAACTGAACTATTATTGACATCCAGTTATCGATAGATATATTTCCTTTTTCTTTCTGTTATACACCAGCCACTTTTATCGATATTGCTAAACAATGACTGGAAGCATGACCGCTAAGTGTAATCTCTTTCAGGTAACACTATAGTGTTGGCCTACAGAAAAACTTGCAAATTATACACCCTTGCTTGCCGGAAATATAACTGAAGTTATATATTTGTATACTATCATCAAAGTAATAAATATAATTATAGAGGTTAACTAAGAAATGTCTATCATAATGACTAACAACCATTGGCAGTGTGCAAACGACACTCATTGATCGTAAATTAATATAAGGCAAAAGTAATAACACTGGCGTACTATTATTTTTACAGTGGTCATTCAACGCTCTTTCATTAGGTTTAACTTAGAAAGATGTACCTAACTCCCAAATACAGAAACGCCACTAAAATTTTGAGCAATGCTTATAAAGTTTAGTGGATAATACCTGTCAGAATTTGTATGGAAAAACGTCAATTTTGACAATACTTAAATGTTAAGCAGTACTGAAACTTTCAGTAGCGTTTCCGCACTCGGAGGTAAGTGTTACACTCTTTGAGAAGGTGTTAACTAAGTGTTCTTTCCAAGATAACGAGTGCCTCTATAATGCAAAAAAATAATATATCGATAGTGCGGCCGAAGCGACGGCGCAGCACTAGCGGCGGGCACTTATCCCGGGCGGTGACTCGCGCAGACCGCGGAGCATGAAGGCCGCCTTTTTAACTCTCTTTGGATGTTGTCGGTAATTAGACACAAAGAGCCCTTGTTGCAATGCGTGGTACTTGCGATATCGGACGCGGCGTCCGTGGAGTGGCCTGTGCGCTTAAATCTTTTATTTTTCAAGGCTTTGCATTTGACTTTAAGGGGGCTCGTGGTGGTCAATAATTTCATCTCAATCAGTCTGAAAATGTTCCAATTATTATGACCTTATGCGAGACTCAAACCCTCGTCTTTCACAATCTGGGTGGCTGTGTAAGTCACTCCATGCATACATAAATCACGCCTATATCCCAGAAGGGGCAGGCAGAGGTAAATGGCAAGCTACCATCATCTGATCAAAATATGTCACCATGTTCATAATAATATAATAACCACATTACTGTGTTCCAACAATTTATGATAAGCTGTTGGTGTAGAGGGTTATAGGAGACTTAATATCAGGTGAGATGAATAAAATATCTGGTGGCCGTGTGATGACGGCAGAGTAGAATACAGTTGTCACCACCCCAAATCTCTCCCGTGGGCGTCGTACAAGGCAACTAAGGACAAATCAGTGATGAGAAATGGGCAGCAGCGTTCCTCTTATACCTACCACCTAGCAAAGTACTGCGACTTTTGTGCCCGATAAATGGCAATAGGCTCGCCTCCTATTACATGCGACCTAGCATAATTGGCGAAGAGTGGGTGCTAGTTCACCTCTGCCTACCCCTTCGGGGATATAGGCGTGAATTATGTATGTATGTATGAGATGAAGGCCAAGAGCTGTTAGACCTGAGTAGCTTTTAAACATAAATGTTGAATTGGAAATTAAATTAAAATTATGCGCCACGTCTTCTACCTTTCCAACTAAATTTTGACGCCTAACACCGACAATTTTCCCTTTCATGTAATTCACGCATCGATTGTCCACACGAGAGCGTGAGCTAGAGTTTTCTATAATTAGCGCGACTCCACGCATCGCAAAGCTCCCTCCGACTATCGGGTATCTGCATGGGGTTGATTGTTTAAAAATACCACTCTCAATGGTCCATGCAAAACCTATCAATCTCAAATCTTTCATCTTCTACTAACAACCTCAAATGGAACGGGATAGCTATATGCGTGACTTAATAGTATAATTGTCGGAAGCGTTTTTAGAATTAGGGTTCGTACACATTTGATGATTTTATTTGTGGTCAATTGTGATAAGTTAATGGTCATATCATATTCATGGTGATATCATATTCATGGTGATTAACATTTCACAACTCTTTTTCTTGGTGACTTTTAAAAAAAATTGTGAGTTTTATATTTTATCTAACGCAAAATAAATTTTGCTAACGATAAGGAAAACCTGTTCCTAAACAATTAATTATTTCTGCAGCAAAAAATACACCCGTCACCAACATTTATTATAATAGTGGATAATATATTCAGCTCACTCATTGAAATCCTCCATGGGATAAACATAAGAGTAAATACCTACCAATGATTTGAAATTAAACAACATTACGAATATAACTCGCGTGCTATTTACATACGTTTCCATCACTTTTCAGCGACCGTTGCCCGAGAAATGCGTAAAGTAGTTTATTTCATGCGTGTAGTGATGGGAGAGCGGAATGAAATTACCACCACAACCACATCTGGAGAGATGTGGGTGGTGTCGTACAAGGCGACTAAGAGTTAAGACAGAGACGAGTAATAGGCAGCAGCGTTCCTCTTATACATACATACATACATACATAAATCACGCCTATATCCCCGAAGGGGTAGGCAGAGGTGAACTAGCACCCACGTTTCGCCAGTTATGTTAGGTCCCATGTAATAGGTGGCGAGCCTATTGCCATTTATCGGGCACAAAAGTCGCAGTACATTGCTATTGCTAGGTGGTACAAGAGGAACGCTGCTGCCCATTCCTCATCACTGATTTATCCTTAGTCGCCTTGTACGACACCCACGGGAGAGACTTGGGGTGGTGACAATTGTATTCTACTCTGCCGTCACCACACGGCTTTCCTCTTATTAGCGTTCCTCTTATACCACCTAGAAATATAGCTACTGCGTTTTACGCGTTCGAAAAAACGTTAATTGTAGTTAGAAAAAGTTCGACAAATTTTGATACGGAAATCGAACCCGCGTCCTTTGCACTCCGGGCAGGTGCCTAAACGCTGTCATACTAAGGGCACGTTTCTTCATGACGTGGCGATATATTAATATCAAGTACACTAAATATCAAGTGTACTAGAGCCCTTAGATTCCAGTAGCCGATGCAAGGTCGTCGTGGCGAATGGCGGCGCACGCGCACTGGTGGAGGGCTCTCCACCATCATGGCCCATGCAATGGGAAATCACAAATGAAATACACCGGGCTGCGCAGAAAATAGTATCAGAAAGCAATATCAATTTTCTTAGGATTCGGCAAAAACAAATCAATTCGTTGATGTCTTTTATATTTTTTGTTATTAAATTAATATATAAATGTTGGAATAACATACATACATACATACATAAATCACGCCTATATCCCAGAAGGGGTAGGTAGAGGTGAACTAGCACCCACGTTTCGCTAATTATGTTAAGTCCCATGTAATAGGTGGCGAGCCTATTGCCATTTATCGGGCACAAAAGTCGCAATGCATTGCTGGGTGGTATAAGAGGAACGCTGCAGCCCATTCCTCATCACTGATTTATCCTTAGTCGCCTTGTACGACACCCACGGGAGAGATTTGGGGTGGTGACAATTGTATTCTACTCTGCCGTCACCACACGGCATGTTGGAATAAATTATTACAAAATAAGGTCCTGATGACCTTCTTACATTATTTTATACCTATAATGTTCAAATAAAAATGAAATAATAATTAAAAGACTAAATCACGCCTAACCGAATGTCGGTATTTTAAATCTGATTTGGATGTTAGAAATTTAATTCTACATGCAAGGATGCGTCTCAACGTGAAATTGAAATGTTAGAGAAATTTAATATGCTGCGGTTTTCCGAGTGGCACAGCATCAGGACATAATTTTTCTAAAATTATCTGACCAGATTTTCTTAGTAAATATTAATTGCGTAAAGCCTTTGAGACGATAATTATTTATTTAAACTTTATTGCACACAAAAAAGGTTAGGTAAAATGAGTATTGAGGAGAGATATTGAAATGATAATGAGATATTGAAGTATTTATTCAGGGGATTATTAATAGTGCCTACCAAAAAAATTTTACAATGCTCATCAAAATGGATATGGACAAACTTTGGTGAGCATTAATCCTTTTTTATAGGAAAGGTTAGATTTGTATGGTGTTCATATAAATACAAACCTTTATTCAGTCGCTCCTCTCACAGTTTGAGCACGCCAGGCAGCATGTCCATTGGCAAGGGCGCACTGGCCGCTTCCTGTCCGCGGGGCCGCGAACAAACGGACAGTGAGGGATCGATTCGACACGACACTTTGCAATACCACGAGTGTGCGTGCATCCGCTCCAGGCTTAATCACCCTCTCTCCCCCCGCCCACTGCGCAGAGACATCCCTGGCACAGGGGATTTGGATTTGATTTGGGACATTGTAGACTGAAAGTCCTCAAATCCCGACTGCATGGTGGATTTGTATTCCCGAAGGGGTAAGCAGAGTTTTTCGCGACATCTTGTTGGTTAGAAAAAGTTCGATAAATTGTGGTCTTGATGGGAGAATCAACCCCGCGTCCACTGCAATCCGGGCAGGTGCCTGACCGCTCGGCCAACCATCTTTATACTAATTTTTCTAACATTTATATAACGTTGAAATTAAAATTGAATAGTCTATTGCCATCTATCAGACACATTAGTCGCAGTAATATTGCTAGGTGGTACAAGAGGAATGCTGCTGACTCCATTACTCATTCCTGGCTTTACCCTTATTCGCCTTGTACGATACCCACGGGAGAGATGGGGGTGGTGATGATTGTATGCTGCTCTGCGCCGTCACCACACGTCAATTTGTATCGCAGAAAGTCCACAAATCCCCCGAGCACTTGATCTTCGAAGGGGATTTGTGGAATAAACCACGTTTTCTTGTTTGTGTCTCGAGCGTAATCAAATTAAAGTATTACGTCAACATTACTTAGATACGAGACGTTTCGAAGAAGTGGCGGCAGATTGGCCATGTGTGATGAATTTTCGGAATCGTAATAAAAGGTCGTACTAAGGCCACCGAGGTTATCTTAAACGCTGCTCGGTCGCAGTAGTATCGTATTTGTAACAAACAGTTCGAAGTGGTTATGCTCTTGAATCAGTAAAATTTGTAGGTTTCGTCATTAAAAATGGGTAGGCACAATGTTTTTTTTACCATGTTACCTGCCTTTTTTTTACCTGTTAGCTCTCGGACGCATTATCCCCTATATCAATCAAAGCCCTTTAGTGATCATCAATAGACAACCAAAAATCAATAGTTTATTATTAAAAAAAAATCACTTCCTACTAAACCGAGAACCAGCTGACATCAGTTTGAATGGAGGATTTTGGTCCCTTAGCGAAAGTTGTTCAGTTTGATGGCCTGAATAACCCCTTTAAGTATGACTGCACCTCTCTGTTACACATTGTATAAATCTTTTGCAATCATTTCTTCTATGCTGATTCTATAACATACTTCCTATGGATGGAAGGATAGTTTATGTATTAACGACTGCAGATCCACGTTAACCGTACCTTCCGAAGCACAGAAGAACTCGAGATAATATATTTTTGGTCACCCATCCAATGATCCGCTTCAGGAAACATTGCTTAGTTTACGCAATCGCAGGGCGAGCGCGCTAAGAATTTCCATTACGTCCACATAATTGAATGATACACCGAGCGCGACAGAGCGTTACAAACGAAAGTGTGTACCGGATTGTGTTCTTCGGAGGGAGAGTTGAGATTCATTATTTCGCTTAAAGAGTTCGCTTACGCGGCCAATTTGAGAAGGCGTTTCTTTCCCTCCGGCCTCGCGTTTCGAGACACACTGAATAGGGATGATGACACTTACAAAGAATCTCTGAAATTTTAGAAAAATAATAATGCAAAACTTAGGATTCCGATATCGTTCAACCGTTGCGTGACGTCACGCTATCGTTAACACCGTTTTGACATTCTAACAACTATATAGAATAAACTGTCATGATTTACGAGATCGTGACGTCACACATACGCCGTTTGCTATTTTGTCGTTATGGCTAATAAATAATAATTTAAATAAAAATTATTCAAAACATGTGTTTGCTACCAAAATCTTAAGTTTTTATAAAAATATAATCTCTTTTTGGTGTCTACTTTAGACACCTAAAAACAACGTGGTGTAGTTTTTGAAAATTAGTCATCATGCCTATTACATCACGACTGGTAGCGGCACTATTATTTTTAATCGAACGGTACCGGCACTGAGCTCCATCGTTTTGATATGATGTTAGTTTACGATCCACCTGTGTTGTATTAATAGAAAACGCATTTAATGGGTTCTGTTGGTATTCCAATTTCGAAAGGTTATTTATTAGAAGGGTTTTCTTTCTTTATTTTTGTAATAAATATTCCAACAGTAGGTACATCACAGATAGCATACGTACATAGTATTCACATTACAATGTGAACTGTTGAGATATGGATGTGTGACCAACGATTTAATTAAATTAAAGAGAAAAAAAGTCTTGTAAAGTGTTTACTGGCATTTTACGATCTAACAAGAGTTTGCAATCAAGGGCGTTTTGCGTAATTCGTTGGCGACAAACAGACAGACCAATTAAATCAATCAAATCAGTACGCGAAGTGGCTCCTCTTTACCGCCCAATTCGGTGCTGAGACGTGACTGGAATGAACACAAATATACATAAATGTAGCCCGGGAAGAGGACAAAATCTCCTCAGGGAAAGAAAATACTTTCATCTCTCTCCAACTCCCACTGAATCCCGAAACAAAACACTGTGAAGTGGTGGAGAGATTTTGTCCACGTCCCGTGCTAGGGATACAGGATTGAGTTGTCGATGATTCTTGCGCCTTCTAATGACAACCGCTTGCGAATGTCCATTCAAGCGTAGGTTTATTACCCCTGTTTATTCCAAAAAAGGATGTCTGAAAATTGAAAAGCCACGTTTCGCCAACCAATTTCTGCCCCATGCAATAGGGGGATGCCTACTGCCATCTACCGCAGTATTGTCAGGTGGCATGCCTGAAAAGCCCATATTACACTCTGTTCTATTGTCGATTTTAACCTACAACGTCTAACTATAAAAGTTCACTTTATTCCCTACCTATGATCATAAATTTAAGTAAATTAACCTCTGAACGTCTAAAAAAACACTTCCGTCTTAATACCTTTGTACGCGATGTGAGGGGTCAGGGAAATTAGACGCGGAATCTGAGAGTAAATGTAGAGCTAATATATTGTGCGAACTGCAAACCAAATATTTGACATAGACGTATTAAATAAAAACCAAGTGACAATATGACGTATGAATAAAATAGACAAAACAAGCCATAAAATTAAATAGGAATGAAAGTAGTTCGGTTTGTATGTAGTAAATAGCGTAGATATCTAAAGAAATTTGTGGTTAGAAAAAGTAAGAAAAATAATTATAGTCTTGCGGAAATCGAACCCACGTCTTCCGCAATCCGGGCAGACGCCTTTACCGCACCAAATCGTTCTCTGACTATTTCAGAGGGGCCACTCTTTCAATCAATTGGAATCTGTTTTGTGTTGCCATTTCTCTCAAACGTTGCTATCCTACCTAATGAGTGAGAGTGACTGGTAGACTAAGACGATTGCAATCGGCTTGCAGAGTTGGGTCGCTGACAGAGGGCCTGCCAAGTGGCTATTCTATTCGAACGCTAGAATATAAAAGTATGAAACGGACGTTTTGTTTTCTCAGTAATACGTCAGTTTCATATTATATTTTGTTTTCTATGCGTTCGAATAGATTGGTCACTTGGCTAGGGCCACTGATCTATATTTCTGTTTTTTTTCTAAAGGTACATATTTATACCTATAATGTTCAAATGAAAACCAAAGTGATATCTAAAATAACTACAGCAGACCACCCACTTCGAAAGAGTGTGATAGAAAACATAAGCAATGCGATACCAGCAAGATATTTGGCAAGATAGCGGGATGCTCCTCTGTAACAAATACCGACTTGTGATTGCGATAGCGCGAGCAACCAATAATGACTTGTTCGCAATTAATGTTTCCTCGTAAGGGCGAGATTGATGAACGGCGGGCCGCGTAGGCGGAGGGATTAGGTGCGATCATCGGGATGCAATTATAGTGGAGTGCTGTGCAATGTAAGTATTGTGTTTTGGAGTTGATTGTTTGTTCGAGATTAGGCTGTGATTTACTGGCTACACTCAGGTCAGCTATATTGCACAAATAACTTTGAAATTTTGATAATTATGCATATTAAAAGTGTTAGTTTTTAGTATAATGTTCTGTTCCCAGAGGCCTAATATCAATTTATAGTCAAAAACTTTTAGGATTCAACTCGCGTACAGTGTTGTTTTTAGCAATGCTTTTTTTTTATATATTTATACACGTTTCGATCACTTAACAAGGGCCGTGGTCAGACTATCCGTGACTACGGCTGCTATTTACGTTGCGTTATATCTAATGTGTAGTGTTCGTGCAAATATAAAAGAAACAAAACAATAATCAAACTGGTATCAATCAAATGTTAGTTCAGCGGGTTAAATCCAAATATTTTCTAACCCCAAAATCTTTGTAAATCCAAATAATTCAGTGGTCGAAGCGTTGGTTTTTTAAGTAATCTTACTAAAAAGATGGCTAGTATAATACGTTCAGAATTCTTAAGATCTGCTGCCTAATACAGTACCCAACCGTGGCGGATATGAGCAAGATTTTACGCCTTCGCACGCGTCTGTGTGTCGTTTTTATCGGCAACGTATGAGCAGCCCCATCCCCGTAGCACGGGACGTGGAGCAAGTCTCCCCGGGGAAAGAGAACCTTTTCCTCTCGCCCCAACATCCACTGAATCCAAACAAAACACTAAGTGGTGGAGAGAGATAGTGTCCACGTCTCGCGCTAGGCGTGCCGCATGTCCTGCATCGCCGCGCCAAGGCCGCAGTCGCCGCCGCCCACGCCTGCAGCCATCACCCAGGAGCTTATAAGGCGACGCTGACAGCGCACACTCCACATGCGACACATACCTACGGCGAGCGCAGATGATTTGGCAAAATAGAAAAAATACCACAACAACTCTGCACCCGAAGAGATAAGCTACAATCACAGTACTTCACAAAGAAAATCGAACCCGCCTCTATACCAATTTGTAACAACAATTTTCTTTGTGATAATATTTTTAACATTATATGATAATGAACAAATCAAAATAATAATAATCGTACTTCACCTCAATATTAAAGGGATTACAATCACCCCTGCGGCTGAGACGGTAGTCAGGAGCAGCGTTTCGAATTTGTGACCTAATGTTAGATTTTGCCCAGCCATATTTGGGAAGCTTTCGTGAGAGAGGCTTAGACACACGTTTTTGTACAGCTTAGATTTAATTTCTCATTTCTCAAAAGAAAATTCAACATTAACAATAAAAAATATCTGGCGATTGTCCCAATATTTTAAGATTTGTTCCAAAATCAAATGAATTACGTCATCAAAAGCTTACCTCACTTTGATTTTGTATCGACTAGTATAGTCACAGCTCAGACGCTTTACGTCACCAGTGTTATTTTGTACTCCGGCAAATAAAGAGGTTTCATATCCACCTGGGCTGATTTTATCTGCGCTTGAACCTTATCTAATCTGTAACGGTATCTAAATTATTGTCTACCTCCCACGCTCAATCTGCACCAATAGAGAAGGCTGTGAAGAAGCGTTTATGCTTGCTTATATTCTGCTCATTATCACGCCGTTGTCTGACGTGGGCTGGCCTTGTTTCTTGATATTCAGTTGATTCGACGCCATTTCTTGTTCCGACGCACACCTGAGCAGCAAGCCTGGCCATTATTATTCGATTTTAATTTTAACATTATATAAATGTTAGAAAAATTAGTACAAAGATTTTGGTGGTTAGAAAAAATTGGCTTTGGCCGTTGGCTTACAACGTGAAGTGTAAAGGTTGGAAGAATTTCGGCAAGTTAATTAGTGTCTTGGCCGAGCGGTCAGGCACCTGCCCGGATAGCAGCGGACGCGAGTTCGATTCCCGCCTCAAGAGCATAATTTTTCGAAATTCTTTTTCTAACCACCAAAATCTCTGGCCATTATTATTATATACTTGTTTAAAATATTCAGTTTCTTGAAAACGAAGTTCAAATTTTTGCTTCAAATAGCCAAATGCCTTGAAAGTTCAGTCTTCTAGAGACTTTGAGAGGTCAAAGTTCTAGTCCCTGCTCTTATCACGCTCCGAGTGGAGTTGACACGACATGTATTTCTTTCCCATTCTCTCCTATTACAGTGACATCTCGGCATTTATACAGGGAGTATTCCTTAGGAGTAGTCCTTCTCATATTTCATTCTTACAGGTCCGGATCAATAGTTTCATTGGCATTCAACATCACATGCCTGTATCTAACCCTTCAACTTTGCTATCACCGTCGCTACTTCCAAAATGTGATATAACTAAACTAAAATAATTAATATTGTTTCTAATGACTACGTTAAAAAAAGAAATTTCGATTGTCACTTTTGAGAGTTTTCACACACGACACCGACGAAAGCATTGTTTACTTTATTTCCGTACGCACTATTCACGCCAAACGATTATCTAACGTTAGAAACTGCAGAGCGAGAAATAAAACCGGCAGATTTACGCAAATAATGATTGGAACAATTAGCTCGAGGTCGTTCAACCCGTGAAATAATTGCACACTTCCGCGCTAAATAATTATAAGTTTGTGGGCGAAATTGCGGGTTAGGCTGCGAAATTGCTATCGCATAGCCACCTGTGAGCTGAATCGATCTTGCAGCGCATAAAAATCAAGTTTAAGTATTTCAAGTGGATAACTAGTAACTTGAGGAACTGTAGTGATCAACGCTAAACTTTAACTATCACTGATGGATTAAGTTTCAGTATGAATCACCACATTGTCATCATCTGCTGCGACCACAGGTTCCATGTTAGCCATTCCTATTTTTCCGATTTGTTTGCAATCGTCTCAGTACATACAATTTCCTTTTTCTTCATGCATATTCTCTCCTATAAATTCATTGTCTTTAAATATTAATGCATTTGCCTTTTAATTACATCTTATAATATTATCTTCTTCGATCAACAAATCGGGGTCTGTGTATCCTATAGTCTATAGTGTTTTTTCTTGTTTTCCCGGGACATCGTCACCGCTTACTTTAATACTTATATGGAAAATTGTGGTTACTAACTGTTCACGCCGTTTTTTTCAACCAGGATCATTCAAGCGATCTGGCCTCTTTTCAAAATTTCAAATAGTGATAATAGTAACAGTAGTAGTAACGTTAATGATTTTAGTGAGTCTATGACAAAGGACCCTTTTAAACCACATATTAACTATTATTAACGTTAGGCGTGTTGACAGAGCCCTACATGTGCTTCACAATAATTGTGCGCGTTCGCCGGTTATTGTAATGTGCGCGCGCGGCGTGACGGCGTCGTGCTCTCACGCATCGCCAGCCTAATTTTCTCCCTCATGCATATTAAGATCAGTACCTGCGTCATTGTGCGCTGCCTTCGCTCAGCTATCAGCGCTTAGTCAGGTGATAACGGTATTGTTATTTGAGTACGCCCATCGACAAGTGTCACCTCTAACATTACGTGTAGACCAAAAGGTTGCACAGGAGTATAGATCATAACAATGTGACTTATCTTTTATTGACACTTTGGAATCGACGCTTGCGAGGATTGGAAAGCCGCAACGCGCAGCCTTGGTAGCGATGTTAGTGTTGTCCAATTTGTCGATTAGCAGCCGATGGTGTCGATAGCCCGCGGCCGGCGCCGGCCGCCCGCCGCCGAAGCCGCAGTCGGCCCCCAGCGCGCGCCCGGCACGCACGTCCGTCGCCGCGCTGCGCGTACGCATGTCGTCGTCCGAGTCGGCTGTCAGTTTTTGACGTTTCGTAACGATCCTCGCACGATTGCCGCGTGAATTTGTGACGTGACACACCGTCAGCATTTTTCTTATGAATAGTTGGTGATGTTTTGACGCTGCACTGAGCGTGTGTTGTGTGCGATCGCGATGCGCGCCGGGCCTCGTGCCTCGACGCGCTAGCCTAGTGTTTGTTGTGGTGCTGTTATCATGCCGCACTGATGTCGCTCGCCGCTGATATGTCTATCATTAGCGAGTTGCGATGGCTGCAGGACGAGGAACTGTTCGCTCTGTCGCTGCAAAACGGTGAGTCGACGCCCGGTTAGCAATTACTCATTCGACAAGCAACTTCGCTAGAATATCAATGGGTGAAATACAACGGGCACCTACAAATTGATTCTGCCCGTGACCGCACACCGCGCGTAGTTCAATGAGTAGCGCCGTAGTGCAAGTAGCGCTTGACAATGCGCGGGCGCGGTGACAGCGCGCCGCGATGCTGCGCTAGTAGGAAACGGCGCCAAGGTGAGCTAGATTCCTGTTCACGTTGCTTGCACGGCGAGAACTTCATTTGCGCGCGGCTAGCCGATGTTGGTCGATACTACGTCCCCTTGTGACACCTGCCCGACCAGCATGAACACGATCTGATAAAGCCATTTATCGCTTTGAACTTTTAAAAATAAATCTTTGGATTTTTCATAGCTCAGAACGATACATAGCCATATTATGATATGATAAAGCCATTTATTACTTTGAACTGTCAAAAATACAATCAGTTTTGACAGTTTAAAGCGATAAATAGCTGTATCATATCGTGCTTCGGTGGTCACGCTAGCCGGGCTGGTGCCGAGGAAGCGAACGCAATTATTCCTGGGCTGGTAGGTAATCTGCGAACGGTCAATTTGGACTGGAGTTCACCGACACTTAAACAGACGATTATTAATTTTAACCGTCGATTTTTGACATTTTATCGTTATGTGTTGGTGAACTCAAGCCTTAAGGTCAATAATTTTGCGGCCGTGAACTTTCAAAAGATAACAGAAACAGTTATAAAAGGTGCCCACTAGACCGTTCCATCACCGGCCATGCACGGATCGTATCCGCACCGTCAAAAAGATAATTACGAAAGAATATTTAATTGCATGTGCCGGCAGTTACAGACATGGTATGGGTACGATATAGTGTAAAAATACCTAATGTTACATGAAAAGTTTTGTTGCTTCCGAAATAAATCCTAAAAGTATCGCAGACAAACAACTTTTTTGCGAGAACTCGGAAAGAGCCGTGGATTGTTTTTGAAAGAGAAACCTTTAACGCGCCGTAAAAACTAGTTGCCCGCGTCAGTGGCGAGGGAGGCCGCTCTGTTCTGAGTTATTGAGTTGCTGACGCGTTCTGCTTCTGTTGTTTGTGGATTTGTGTACTGAGGTCTACTGCTTCGTTTGCCACTACCTTAAGGCCAGAGTTCAAAACAAGCCATGACAGTTCTTCCTTACGATAAAATGTCAAAAACCTACGTTTGAATAATAATCGTCTGTTTAAGAGTTGGTGAACTCGGGCCTAAGGCCAAAAACGTCGGTTTTTGACATTTTAACGTATGGAAGAACTGTCAAAAACTGACGGTTATCTTTTAATAGCTTGTTTAACGTGTTGGTGAACTCGAGCCTAACTCTGTTTGCTTCACTATTAACGGAAAGTACAGCAAAAGAACAAATTTGCACCCTTGACTTGACAATTCCTCGTTCATAGTATAGTCTAAAGAATATATTTCTTATTTGTTAATGGTATCCAATTGGGTTTTTACCAACTGGTAGGAAGAGAGATATCCAATATTCTTCGTCAGATAATTTTCTAAACACTTAACCTTGGCATGGTAACAAAATTGAAAATAAATAAGCCTTGTGTTGATGGTCTGATTACCACAATAACTTTACAATATTGTGATCGTAACAAATAGGTCAATCAATTAATTATTTAAACCTAAATGTGACCACAAAATTTTAATGACGATCTCGATCTCCTATAACATCAATTTTTTTTATCTTTGCCAAAGAGAAAGAGAATAAGTACCTAGCAACAAACATGAGACCCGAATGCCAATTGAATTCGAATCAACTGCCTGGCACCGCTATAATTCACCAATCAACTCAATTACTTAGCGACTCTACATTTTCTGCAAACGCGTCGTCTTACTTAATTTAACGGCGATACTTTCCCTCAGCAGTTGTAATTGTGTTCAGTTAGCATCGCGAGTCCAGAGGACACCTTTAAATTACCGCCTCCATGGTCTAGCTAGTGGTTCGATCCCCAAGGGAGTTCAAATTTAACACGGATGGTAGGCCTTTTTTCAAGGCCACCTGGCTAGCTACCACCCTGTTATCAAAATCTATCGCCACAATAATACTGTTATAACAGCATTATTGTGTTCCGACGATTATGCCAAGATATTCAGTCCCTCTGTGGTCGAGGGTTCCAGGCTCAGCTCGGTTCCATCTTCGGCCTTATCGTCACTTACCATCAGGTGAGATGAACGGCAAGAGCTTCCCTGTCTAGCTTAAAACAAATGAAACTGCCTACTAGATAAGTAACAGTATTCATTGAGAAATGTCCCACGCCCGTACTATCCGCATGCTAATTTGTAGTTTTATGTGGCTATGCTAAGTTTGGGCGCGTTGGTGAATTTAATATTCATCGCTCGTTGTTCCAAACCCGTTTGCGTGATAACCAAATGGTTTCATTTGTATTTTTATTGCACCCCAAAGTTCTTTGTCGAAGGGTATTAAGTCGTCGACTTGTTTGTTCAGCTCTGCGCATGCGCACATGGAACTTTTAAACTTACTATACTTACTATAGGTCCTACCGTACCGTAAAAATGTGCCTAAAAGTGTGATGCAAAAAATAAACAGCGTAGTGAAGGCGGAGTAGAATACAATGAGAGAGCCACGGGTGTCGTCAGGGTCACCACAGACAAGCGATTAAGTTGAACGACTAAGTTAGTAGCATAGTCTGCGGACTTGCATAGAAGACCGTTTTAATAAGCTATCGGCTATAAGCTAACTTGAAATCGCATGTCTGTGGTCACCCTAGGGATAAAGACAGCGCCGAGTAATCTGCCATCCTAATGAAGAATGACGTAATTTAGAATATTTATCCCTCAATAAGCTTTGAATAATTAACGATAACTACAATGGAATTTAGAAAAATGCCTGTTATTTTTCCAATCAGTATTTACTCAGAAAACTAAAACAAACCAGCAAAATTTTATAATCAAATCCTTACAAATTCGCACAAACTGACTGTATAACTGACAACAAAATGCTGTATGTTCAGTTACTAAATTTTTTGATTACGATGGCAGCAATGGACAGCAGCGGTCCTCATATATATTATATACTGCGATTTACATTTTACATGGGACCTAACATGATTTGCGAAACGTGGGTGTTAATACACCTCTGCCTACCCCTCCGGGGATAAATAGGTGTGATTTATATATTAAAGTGATCTGCGTACAGCGGACGCAGTTCCCAGGCCGATGTGAACGAATATCAGTGGCGTCGGCGCCTATTCTGAAATGAATGGAACAATTATGCGTACAGCGGATGTAGCACTTGAGTTAAACACAACTGCGGCTCCCGGCTAATGGGTGAGGCGGTGACTGTTTCGGGTATAGGGAGTGGTGTGAGAAATATACATATATCACGCCTGTTTTCCCCGAAGGGGTAAGCAGGGGGTAAATTAACACCATCGTTTCGCAAATTTTATTAGGTCCCATGCAGTTAAGCCTATTGCCACATATTGGGTAAGATAAAACGTAATATATTACTAGATAGATGGTACAGTGCCCCACAGACAGACCTATTGATGGAAGAATATAGGGAGAATGGGCCATAACATAACCCACCACGCTGGCCCAGTGCTGGTTGGTGGGTATTGCAGCCGGGAACGACGGCTTACCTTTCTTCCCGAAGCACGGAGAAGATAGAGATAATAATTTTTTGGTGACCCATCCAATGACCGACCATAGCAAATATTGCTTAGTTTATGCAATTGTAGGCCAAGCGCGGTAAGCTTTCGAGCTCCTCAAGAAAAATAGATGGCTAAAGCTAAACACCTACAAGGATCTTTAAACTGTGTTAAAACGGGCTTTATACCACGTACCTGGATTTTGTTACAATTCCGATATTTCGGCACATTTACATGCGCCATGGTCATGGATGACTCCCATTCGTGACCATTATAACACCGTTTAAAAGTTTTAACACAGATAATAGTGACCACGTAAGCTTAAAGCCTACAAGGATGTTGTTAAAATCAGCTGTCAGGCGGAGATCGGACCACATTGGCCTGACCACACATGCAACGCTGCTCCGGACCAGGAAGTAGGAACGCACTTATCGATAATGAGGTCCACTCT
The DNA here is from genome assembly GCA_963931975.1 of Cataclysta lemnata. Classification (NCBI taxonomy): domain Eukaryota; kingdom Metazoa; phylum Arthropoda; class Insecta; order Lepidoptera; family Crambidae; genus Cataclysta; species Cataclysta lemnata. Next base: position 62,008 of record OZ008358.1, read on the forward strand.
GAAACTCCGAACGATGAACTCACATCTATCCGTCTTTCTCACGCCCCTGCGTGTTAAAATAAGAGCGACAAAGACGCAAAGACTCGATCGAACGAAATAAACTTCCAGAGTAACGCCTCAGATCTAAACAATGCAGCGTCGCCTCTCATAACATTCATTCACAGCCTGTGCGCTGTCGCTATGCATAATCTTAGGGCGGTGATCCTAAGCCAAAATTAGTTTTCATTATTGTTATGTGCCATTTTGGAATTTAGAGAATTTGTATGTCGAAATAGATGGAGATGGATTTCGAGGTGGTAAATGTTACGCAGATGAAACGAATGCAACTGTCCCTTCATATGGCGTACAAAGCTACTAATCTAAGGGTAAAGACACCGATGATGATGAAGAAAGAAAGAAAGAAACTTTTATTCAGATAACACAACAATGGATAGCAGCATTCTTCTTACGCTGGGTTTCAATATTCTATCTACAGTTAAAGATAGACGTACCACAGTTTGTTTGCTTAGTGACTTCTGTTATTTATGTAATATTTATCTAATTTTTAATATAACAAAAAAAATGCCAGGCGACTAAACTTTAGTACGCTTACGTACGTAGTAACTGTAGACAGAATATTGATACCCGCCGTTATACTATCTAGCTAGTAATATACTGAGATCACCTAATGCTCAATAGATGGAAATAGAATCGCCTCTATTATAGGTAACCAAACGTACTTGGCGAAACGGAGATGTTAATTCACCTCTGCTTACCACTTCGGAGATAGATAGCCGTCATTCATGTATGTATGTTCCAAAGGAACTGATTTTGGACTATAAAATGTAATTTAATCAACTTTTATCAAATTCCCTGTCTTAAATTGTTGAAAGACGCACTCAATGAAACAGCGGTTCGTTGTGGACGAACAGTTACAGGCCCGCTGTTAATATCTGTCGATCATCGCGACAGTGATGTCACCGCTGCGCGCATCTCAAGACTCTCTATGAATAGTAAACAGCAGCTTGCATCTAATCACTTGGAATGTGTCGCGTGATGGATTCGAATTGGAAGCAATAAAAAGAATCCGATACGACGCTCGACGACATGAAACCGCATCCTCGGCTAAGATGATACATACATACATATTTTGTAGGCAGAGATCACTTCTTTTACTTGCTGCGGTCCTTACATACTTTTTCCCCTTCATCCAATCGCATCAATCTCTTCATGCAGGCCCGTCGGTTTCGGCTACTCTTGACCTGACCCTTTTTTAATAGACTGGAGAATATGGTGCGTTCCCCTTTAGCGGAAGATTTGTGAGCTCGGCTTGCGATTGCAATGTTCGCTAAGTCATTGGAAGGTTTACTAAAACTTTATTATGTCGAGTTCCCCCTAGTTTCGGAAGGCACTTTAAGTCGTTAATACCCACCAATCCGCACTCGTTCAGCCTGGTGGGCTATGACCCATTCTCCCAATATTCTTCCATCAACAGGCAAGCCCTGTACCCCAGCAGAGGGGACAACAAAGGGCTGGTGATGATGATGATGATAATGACGTAAGCGTTCCGACTATAGAAGCTCATGAGATTTTAATACGACAGCCTGCGGTTGCACGCGGGCATGATTACCTACTTGCACATTACTTCGTGATCAGGAAACATATGTCACTTGAATGAGAAACATTTACGAGCGAGAGCGTTACTATTAAAATGTAATTACACGGAAAACACGGGCAAAAGGTCGCTAAAGACTTTGGCCATTTTAAAATTTTTCTGCTCCTTAAAAGTTAAAACGGTTTGTTTTTCGCAGAAAACTTCTATTATTTAACTTTTAAATTTGTTCTCTGTCGTTTAACAAAGTGTTTCTGTGAATATCTCCCAAGCTCCATTTGGATATCGAGGAAAGTTTAAGTCAAAATGCTCTCACCATAATCAGCCTCAAATGGTGCGCCTGACCCCGAGCGAAGAGCTGATCCAAGTCTCAATTCGAGATCCGCATCTTCTAGCCCTTATTTTCGTAGTCCAAGATGTCATATTCGTTTCTCGGTTTGCGTCGCTTACGTTAACATTAGAGACGAGTGTAAGTGATGCATATTAGCGCTGAGCATCGATTAATATTGTTCATTGCGAACCTCCATCATCAGCGGGCTAGGTAATTAAGGATGGCCGGCAGCGCGGAGTAATGGACTCTAATTGTTATAAATATCCGCTAAGTTCGCGGCGCCATGCTAATGACAGCTCTCGTAATGTGCTTCACTTGGCTGGTGCTATTTCTGAAGATGGTGAGGGGCAACTTATGGGTCTGCCTATGGCGGACTGTGGTAATACTCACGCTTTCCAACAAGCGTGTAATACTGCGTGATTGAGACGAAACCTCTGAGCATTCTGTGGATGCTGAGCATTCCGTGTAAGTCAATAGCTGTTCTTGTGTGCAGGTTCACAACATGTCAAGACTCACTTTCGCCACAACGACTTGTCTTTCTGCCCAGCCATATTTGGTAAGATTCTGTGAAGCCGCCTTAGACATAAATTCCAGTGTAGAACTTATGAAAGACAAACCAAGGTATTTTAGTGATGTTTATAAGAATTAGGCAGTATACTCCTCGCTTCTATCGCAACAGCATCCAACCAACAATGTAGCCATTTTTTGTTAGTTGGTTTGTTAAGTCAAAGTACTTATTGGCTTTAATAGCGTGGTCTTTGGGAATGTTCGTCTCACATGGTACAGTCAATTCGACTAGCAGTACACGCTTGAGTATCCGTGAATAAAATATCAATATTATATAATCAAAATTGTTCCACATATTTTGCTGTCTTCGGCAATTTTGATCCACAGACACTTCACAGGATTCAGTTAATTTAAGTAATATTATACTTTGCGTGTATCAGGCCGAAGACGGAAAAATGCTTGGGAGCGAACAGCTACTTATGTCGTTACAAATATTTTGAGCTCATTGAAAACTTCAAAAGAAACTGCGGGGCGATTCTCACGAGTAAGTGTTTTAATTTGTTTTGGATTTATTTTACGACGAGCAATCAATTCCGTAGCGGTTCTAGTATCAATGGAATGCCAGTAAAAACCGAGCGATTCAGAATCTTTTTTTTATTTGCCAGTGAATATTTATGAACATTCTATAGTTTTTGCGAATATGGGAACCATGATGGGACATTTGCCGTTCCATTGTGTTGGGAATTATCGCATTGTTTTTTAGTGACATAACAATATGTGGTTTGTTAATTAGTCCTTATCGGTAAATGAATAAATTACCTACGTTGGGTAATAATTCTTTACTGGATTGTGTCATTGACTTTAAATGATAGTACTGTAGCAGCCGTGACATGATTTTTTATTTATTTTTCTTCCACAGCCACAATTACTAATGTTCTAAGTTTATGTTAGATCTCATGGAGATTAAGGAAGACTTGTAAAATGTAATTCTTGTATTTTGTATATCCACAAACAGTCAAATTATTCCACCAAACTTTGTACTCTTACCAGCTACATACGCTATGGCTTGGGGAAGTTTATAAGGATCTAATGCATCTAAGTCTGACTCGCTGTTCACTGTACGCATGTGTTTAGTATAAATGTAATTGTTAAAATTGTCAAATCTTTTATGTTGTCTTCATATTACGACAAGGAATGAGACGACACGTGCAATAGTAATAAGGATTCGTAACTCGAGCTCTTTGCCGAAGCGAGAACAGTCTTCATTGACAAGTGTTCAACACGACACCACTACTTCGTCATGCCGTCTCTATTTCGTCTGTCAGGAACATTCTACAGAACCGGAAAATGTAACTCGATATGAATATCCAAGCTCAATAAAGGTATAGAAATAATATTGAGAGGACATTTATAATGGCATACATACATACATAAATCATGGCTTTCTTCCCTAAGGGACAGGTAGCAGGTCCCATGAAATAGGCGCCGAGCCTATTGTTATTCACAGTAATTTGTCCACCAGGAACGCATTCCTCGTTATTTATTTATAAAGTATTGTCCTATTATGTATTCGTTATGTTACTGATATTCTATTCGGAAACACAAACCCTTGTGTGACACCTCGTGATTCGAATTCACACAGCCCTTGACTCAATTTCCACCGAACTTAAAATGCAAATCACCCACATTTAGGTGTCACCGCTCAGGTAACAAACATCGATAGCATTCCGAATAGCGGCATAGAGCAACGATCGTGTTGGCAATTGCAATAGTTTAGCTGTCCGTTGAGAATTGTGACATTTTGACGGTAAAGATATTTATGTAAAAGATGTTCCAGAAAGCAATGATGATAATTTTGTTCCGTCTCATAATTTGCTGTGTGATGGTTCTTGCGGGAGGTATAAAACAGCATCCACGTCGTAGGAGCAAAGTTTAATTTTGTACTGATCCCAATGTTTGCGGGGCGTAATCCTCTTAGGGTCGCCCCGATGCAGCTGAAGGCCGCCGCCGAATATAATAAAATTAATTCTTTGGAAACTCACCCGCTTGGAGATTACAATTACCTAAGCTGACAATTTATGATTTCTTCCTCCCTTTACGCTTGTCAGTGAATTCGGCGGGATCCATGTAATAATGATGCAACGTTCTGTTGGTTTTATGTCTGGTGTTATAAAATTACTGCGTGAAGTTAAGTCATCACTTGAAACTTTACCTTTCATGAAAACATGTGTCGCTTCTTTTACGTTTGAAAGTGGCCCAATTCTATTAGCCGATACGGCTTCCTTTTTGGCGCTACAAGTTTGATCTCTTACTATTCCTATTGAATGTGGTAATATCTATTCTATGTTGAAAATCGTTTGCCTATTTTTATCTAACATCTTATCCTACGGTAAGGAATCGTGAGGTAATCGGATTGTGTGCACAATATTTTTTGTCATTGCCATAATTTTAATCCTACCGCATGACGTAGATGTTGCATTAGTCTTTCCGTTACTATGTTCAATAGAGAAGGCAATGCCTAGCTTTTTAGATTTGTCATTTTAATAAATAATCATGCAATGTTTGTAACCTATTGTAAATTTTCATCTACTTGTTGAAATAAATATTATTATTGTTATTAAAAAAAGATGATCGTGATTTCGGTATGATACCTTTTTTAACTAGGATGAGTTCTGAAACAGCAGGCAAAAAATACCGGTTTTTTAATAGAAAAACGACATAAAATTTCAAACACTTTTCTTGCGAGAACAAGTCTCAAAGCTTTCATTTTGAATACAAAATGTTAACGCAATATAAAAAGAGGATACGTTTGAAAGCTTGCGTATATACGGTGTTTTGAGTTTCTGTCGACCTGTGCATTTGAAATCTGTACTTAATATTATAAAGCTCAAGAGTTTGCTTGTTTGCTTGGTTGAACGCGTTAATCCCAGGAACTACTGAATCAAATTGAAAAATTATTTTTGTGTTGGATAGTCCATTCATCGAGGAATGCTATAGGCTATTAAGTAACCGACATTAATGCGAGCGAAGCCGCGGGCGACCACTAGTGTACAAATAAAAATGACGGGCGTCGCAAGTAAGCCCCCAATGGCAACAGGCGAGCAACCATCCAGAAGCGATACCGATTGAGCCAATTGCAGTTGTGCAACGATCGCAACGAAAGCACGCACGCGAGCGGGCGACTTGGTGCAGCATTACATCAGAGCAGTTATCAATCGGGTCTCGGCGGAATGCCGTGATAACGGCGCATCTGCGGCGCAAGTGCGCGCCCGACTCGGTCACAGATAAGGCCTTCAGCACACCTCGCCTCTCGCTGGAGAAGCTCGCGTGCTCACGTTCCTTTTGCTTCGTATGTTATCTTCAAGCTAATCTAGCTACTACTAAACATTCTATAATGCAATCTGAATATTAATCAATTAAGATATACAAATATGTTGTGTTTGTGTAAAACTTCGCCTCTCGCTGGAGAAGCTCACGTGCTTATAATGTTCCTTTTGCTTCGCTTATTATCGTCAAGCTAATTCTAGCTACTACTAGAGGTTGTATAATGCAATATTTATCTATAGAATCTATCTAAAGAATATTGATCCATTATTATTTTTGATTTTATTAGGTTTCGAACTTTTTCTGACCACAACTTTCTTTGTATTAATCCATAAATTTATTTTCCTGGATTTTTTAATTCTATAACCATTGTAATATATTATCTGGTTTATGGATTGTTTTGAATGACCTAATTTGAATCTTTAAATAATTAAACATTTTTATAATGTCGCATTCTTTTTCTGCTGTTATGTCTGATCGTTTCCACTTTGTTTATTGTTCAGTGTCGGTTGTACTGTACATACCTATATTATACCTAATATATTTCCAAAGTTATATTACCAAAACTAGACGTTAATGTATAATCTTAAGAATCACTACTTTCGTAATTTTCAACGCAGCTGCTTGTAATCACAATACATTTGAAATTTACAAACCAGTATAGACGTATTTATAATTTTTTATAATTATTATCCCTATAAATTGCTAACCTCTGCCGTCTAGCTAGAGACCCTCCTAGCAGAGATGCCTCTATGATTGTTAACGGTTCGATACCCATCGGTAGCAGGTTCAAATGAGTTGCTTAACCCCTGGCTTTCACGAGAGCCACTGGCCAGCATCACGCTGCTCATTAAACAGCCAGCGGTCCAGCGGTAGCTGAATGCGTCATTTTAATACGACGCAATTGTGTGAGAGCGCTGGCCTTAAATCGCGCAACCGGTGCCTCTAGCGCGAGCTTTTCGAGGTTTCGTGACGTAATCGTATTGGCGAAGCACTCAATGTATGAATATGAGGACGGTTTCAATAATCATCTTCATGTTTGTTTGATAGCGACAGTTGCGACTTTTTTATTTTAAATCTACGCTAGTTTTCTTTCTCTCCGACAAATTTTACGTGAATAAACTTTTGCATTCCTGCATTATTTTTGATGCCAAACGTCAAAAAACAGAGTCACGGAAAGCGTTCTTAAACCTAACAAGTATTTAATTTATTATCAAGAAATATTTATTTATTTTCATCAGCCATTAAAGGAGATTTTATGTTAATTAAAATAATTTAATAAAATATCAAATATGTGTTTATAATGTTAATATTAATTTCATACAAGCACCTAACTAAAGCATATTAATAATCTATTTGATTTTAATTTTAACATTATATAAATGTTAGAAAAATTAGTACAAAGATTTTGGGGTTAGAAAAAGATCATAATTTTTCGAAATTCTTTTTCTAACCCCAAAATCTTCATATTAATAATTTTCGATTTAAAATTTTATTTTGTTTTGGTTTTAGAATCCTTTCTCGCTACGATTACGATGAGAACCTTCGAAAAGTTCGTGCTCGGGGCAGAGTACTATGAGGCTTAACGACCACGTGAGAACGGATGCCTTTGTTTACTTAGAAACAAATTGGATGCTAACGGTAAAGATGAGAATCATCGTGCGTTCTGCCGGCATTCGCAGGGCTCGCTTTGGACACAGCCGTTTATGGTTCACTCAATGAACAATGGCTTATTTGGAAACTTAAAGTACCAAGTAGTACGTAAAGCACAGTGTACTTCAGTAGGAGTTCGATAGCGACGTTTTTTAAATGTGGGATCCGTTGACTAAGGAAAAATAATAAAATTTATTATTTTAGTCTACTCATCCGACGGGATCAGTGACAGATTTTGATTAGATCACCTCACTAGCAGGTGGACTTGAAAAGTCCTGGTAGTAGGAAGGCCTGAACAAATTTGTAGTCCCCTGGGGATCGAACCCGGGACCTCGGCATCTTAATTCCGGTGGGCGAACCACCACGGCGGCGGTGGTTAAACCACTTGCCGGAGAACGAGTCAATTATCGCGCTCATATTATTATAAGTAAACAAGTGGTCGCCCGCGGCTTCGCTCGCGTTAATGTCGGTTGTTATATTAATGTAGCCTATGTATAGCCTTCCCCGATAAATAAACTATCCAACTCAAAAATATTTTTTCAATTTGAGTCTGCAATTCCTGAGATTAGCGCTTTTAACCAACCAAATAAACAAATGACGTGCCGTGCAGAAAACTATGCCGTGTGGTGACGGCAGAGTAGAATACAATTGTCACCGCCCCAAATCTCTCCCGTGGGTGTCGTACAAAGCGACTGTGGATAAACCAGTGATTAGGAATGGGCAGCAGCGTCCCTCTTATACCAACTTGCAATGTACTGCGACTTTTGTGCCCGATGAATGGCTATGGGCTCGCCACCTATTACATGGGACCTAACATAATTGGCGAAACGCGGTTGCTAGTTCATCTCTGCCTACCCCTTCGGAGATATAGGCATGGTTTATGTATGTATGTATGTAAACTAACAAATAAACAAACTCTTCAGCTTTATAATATTAATCTTTATTATAAGTAAATGATCTCCCAGTGCGTTGTCTGTCTGTCTGTGCGTCCGCTTATCTCTCGCAACAATGTTTAGGTTCAGCGACCGGGCTTAATTAGGCGGGCACATGTGCTCGATACACAGTTTTTATTCATTAATTAGTTGGTGTATGAATGCGGGTATTTTTAGTGTAGTCGGATGGACGGAGGGGGAGGGGCGGATGATTGTAGCGCGAGCAGTGCAGCGGATTGACAATGATGATTATGTTATTTTAGAAGCTCCTGGCCTTCATCTCACCCGAAGATGGAATCGAGCTTCGCCTGGAACCCTCGACCACAGAGGGGCTGAATATCTTATCACAAATTGTTGTCCACCCCAAATCTCGCCCGTGGGTGTCGTACAAGGCGACTGAGGATAAATCAATTATGACGAATGGCCAGCAGCGTTCCTCTTATACCACCTAGCAATAGCAATGTACTGCGACTTTTGTGCCCGATAAATGGCAATAGGCTCGCCACCTATTACATGGGACCTAACATAATTGGCGAAACGTGGGTGCTAGTTCACCTCTGCCTACCCCTTCGGGGATATAGGCGTGATTTATATATGTATGTATGTATGTAAATTGTCGGAACACAATAATGTTGTTTTAATTATTATGGCGACAGATTTTAATAAGATGAATGATGATGATGAGACATAAGTCCTACCAGACTCTGTCAAAACAACACAATATATGTTTTAATGTTGATTATATCTGTGGGCCAGACGAGTCAGACTCTGTCAAATATCTACAATCGATTCAAGAATTTGACATAAAGTGGTAACCTGACGTGCTGTTGACTATACATTGTAAACAAAAAACCAAAAGCCGAATCACTGTCGGTAACAACATTTTGTTTCAAAGAATATTAATAAAATAAATATGAAACAAAAATTACCAGTCCTAGTGCGGGATTTCCGGGAATTCCCGCATGGAGACTGTTTTTTCCAACTTTTTGTTACCACAACATTCTTAGATGTAATAAATATTCCATCATTTATATAAAATGTTCAAATAAACATAAACAAATGACATTGTGTTTGGCATGTTCCGATCTGCATAACAGGGACAAGATTTTACAACATACAAATGACTGCACCAAAACAGAAACAAGGATATGGGAACTAGCAAACACCATCTAGTGACCACCGATGACGTCATAGCAGCGCGGTCGTCGGCAAAATGTCATATTACTATGATGACGCGAGGCCCGTCCACCCGGCGTTACTCACAATCATAAATAATACTCAAATACCGGTTTCCATTGAGTCTAGGATCGTGACCTACGGCGCGCAAATTGAACAGATTATTGCGCTTTATTAATAAATTGGCGATTTATTGCTGGGTGCTGTAACAAGTAATACATAATATTATACATACTGACATAAATGACGCCTATATCCCCGAAGGGGTAGGCTGAGGTGAATTAACACCCAGCCTGGCTAGCATGGCCACCAAAACAATGTTAAAACTCCATAGATTTATGATAAATGGCCTTATCATGCTAACCGGGCAGGTTAGGTTGGGGCCTATGTCATAGGTGGCAAGCCTATTGTCTTCTATAGGGCACATAAATTGCAGTTTGCTAGGTAAGAATTTTTTTTTCTTTTTTGTACGAAACCCAGAAGAAATGTGGGGGTAGTGACAGCTTGCTCTGCCGTCACCATACGGCCAAATAGCAAGTACCTAAATATTTGTAATAATAAATAACTCATCGCTGGTCAAAGGCAAAACGGTGTTACAACTATTAAACTTGCGTGCGCGACACAATGAAAAACATTTCTCTGGCGAGACCTTCTCGTAATAAGGTCCGGCCCAAAATGGAGGGCAGTCGCCTATTAATATTCGCGCGAAATAAGCGAAAATTATACCCGAGTCGTGATGCTGACTGCCGCCGATCGTCTGCGAAACACGACAATATTGTTCAAGTCGCTTAAGTCGTTCTGCTTCGAGGGCACACACTCGGTGTTGGTTGTGGGAAGGTGTGCGTGCTCAAAGGACAGAAGGGCGTTAACGCCGTTGGCCCTTAGAGGTTTTTGTTCGATAAATGTATTCATGTCGCGGTCAGAGGGTGCTGCCATAAGCGTCTCTTCTTTTATGGCACAACGACTGCTCCCTCGAGCAGCATATGGGCACAGGATAATAGGGTTACGGATCATTTAAATCTTCTTTCGTAGCTCATTTCTCAATTGAAGTGGGGTAGGGACTGAAGTTAATTATGTTTATGTAGTTGGTATTCTTGCAGAACCGAATAAGTGCAGGATTTAAGAAAATTTAGTTACATACATACATGGACATCTACTTTGTTTTATCTTTGTTTTGTTTTATGTGGCAAATGCACATAACTGTGGGAGCATATCTACGATTTTATATTCTGTGCATAACAGTAAGGGCTAGCATTCTTGACATTGAAAAATTTGTTTAAAAACGTGAACATATTAAAAAAGGCTTAACATCCACTATTTAGGCGTCATAGTTTTTCAGAAAATATGGTACAAATACAGACTGGACCAGTTATTATTCTTATTTCTATATTTTAAAAATATTGATAAATTATTACAAGAAAAAATTGTTGTAAGAAACTTTTTGAAAATATAGAGCCAAATCAAAAGCGACTGACAAGTTAGGCCGACCGTTTCTTACCCGCTCAATAAACACAAAAATACAGCTATCAAGTCAGCATGCGAGACAACAATACTAATTTGGGGGGGGGGCGACTAATTACGGATTTGCATACGGAGCCTCCAGTGCTCGGCATACATTATCGTCGAACAATGAAATGTGTTAAAGCACTCCACTATGTAGTAATGTGCTATCAGCATTCGGAGCCAAGGTCGGCGGCGGTGGTTACATCACCAGCGCCCTGTTGACATGCTTGCGGCCGGTCAACGGTAGCCTCTTCACATTGTACTACAAACTAAGTCACACTAAATTTGCTACAATTTGATCTCATTGAGGCGAACGGTGATCAGTCTAGAGTAAGCCTACCTTAAGTAGCTTTAACAATTGATCCAATCAAATCAAGCAAATTATTTAAAATCATCTTTCAACATAGTCAAGAGTAATATAAATTGTATTCATAATTATGTACCAAATTTCACAAAGATACAATAGTAGGTAAATACAGTTTATAGACCAATTTGAATCTTTAAAACGCTCTACAGTAAAAGTGTAGTTTTGGGGATACAACAACTTACGTGGGAGATATCGATTTATTTGCTCACCAAGTGTATGTATACCTAATAAATTCGTTACATGGTTGGTTATTAGTATTTAAGACTTAGTTACTGTTAGGTATTGCAAATCGTTCTCTAAGTTCTCTCTTAATTAACGTCCGGGGGCGACGCGGGTTCGATACCTGAAACATGACAAAATTTTTCGAAATTTTTCTGACCCATTTTTATTTGTTTTTGACTTATTTTTAGTTTGAGAAGAAGCCGCTACGCCTTGCGCGGACCCTCGCGGTGTCATTGAATGTGTTATCGCGCTGTCTCATAGCTAATTACTATTGGATAATGATACCGTTACCCGTAATTGCACTCATAATGTCTCTCTAAATACAGCTTGCGCGTTAGGTGCCTCTGTTACTATACTTTGTAATCGCTATGTCGTATATTTATGTTTTCTGTTATTGGCTTTGCTTTATAATGTCTTGAGATTTTTCTATAGTTGTCAAGAGTTTTTTAAGTTAAATCGAATCTTAAATCCAAAGTGCTGTATATAATACAATAGGCTTCCTACCTATCATCAATATAGCATAATTGGTGAAACGTGGGTGGTAATTCACATCTGCCTACCCCTTTGGGGATAAATAAGCGTGATTTAATTTAGATGTGTATTTATGTAATATTCCAAAGCTTATTTTGTGTAGAGCTTATCAAATCACGACCCACTATAGTAGTGATGTAAGTAAATGCTTGTTGCTTGATTTAACGCCTTATACTCCAAAGATAAGTTGTATTTTCTATAATTACCTACTGATTGTTTTGGGCGGTTAACGATTTGAATACAGCAATTAATTATCAAAACCGCTAATGATATGTTTAGTTTATGTTGGCAGTGCCTTCGAAATAATTGTCTCGTTTTACATACACAAGGGCATTGCAACATTCTATGACATAATCTCATAGTTATGTATTTTCCAATTAGCATATTTTCCATGTAAACGTTTATATCAATTTACATTTAATAACCGGCCTTTGACTCCAAATATCCTCTAGGATTTAATAACGAAACTCAATTTCCTGTCGCAGTGTTTGTTTTATAATCGAGACCCGAAGGACGCACCTCTGAATGAGACGTTTGAATAGACCCCCAAATCGTAATTTCTTTCGTAACGTTGTAAGAGCAAATATATTCCTTGTCGATTTATATTCCCAAATAGCCGTCCTCTGTGAGAGCTGATCAAATATTGGCGATGCTTCTGCGTCGCACAATTGCTGCCTGCGAGGATCTAAGAGGTCTATTTCGTACTTATTTTTAGGGGTCTCTAAATATCTTTTGGATTTATTTTAAAAACTTCACTGATATATTTTTTACATAATTTTCTGTGATGCAACTTGACATCAAGCTTACATTTTAAGGCTCCCTCCTCTTTTGTTAGATTATCAGAATACAATTATTGTCACCACCCCAAATCTCTCCCGCGGGTGTCGTACAAGGCGATTAATGGTTAAAACAGTGCTGAGAAATGGGCAGCAGAGTTCATCTTATGCCACCTAGTAATATACTGCAAGTTACGAACCCGATAGATGGTAATAGGGTTGCCCCTATTACATGGGATTATTGGCGAAACGCGGGTGTTACTGTACCACTGAAATAGGCAATCATATGAAGTCGCCGCAGCTTTTAATGGAAATTGTCTTCTACAAACGTAGAAAACTTTAAAAACTGCAGCAATCAAATTGTCCCAAAAAGAATTTCGAGTGAAATCGTTAAAATTACAGCTCGTATTGTATATTTGCAAAAACACTCCGCATACTGAGTACGTTGAATACGAAAATCGCGCTTTCTAATGACAGAACATAAACATAATTAAATTATGTCCGCTCTGTAAGCTGCGTCGGGAGTTCACTACGCATTGAAAACCGCCATGCATATTCATGTTTATTCATATTCATGCATGTTATGATAAAATTTAAGTTTGTGCTAACAATACGGTGAGCGCTTATACAGGGTGGAAAAATAAGGGCCTTAGAGGGAAAGTAGGTAGGTACCTTAAATCTTTGAAATAGCTCAATTTACTGTAAGGAGACATTCCTTTATTTTAAAAAGAAACAGAACTGCATTCACAGTTTTCTCAAAATGCTTATTTACCGGGAATAGACCAACTATCAAAAAAATATCTTATGGTATAGGCTGATCTTTAAACTAAAAGAATCTATGGTAAGACTTTTCTTCTTTCTTCTTTCTGGAATGCTTTCCACGTATAAGTAAGTAAGAGTCCATTATATTTTCATCAATCTATGTTTACATGAAAACACAAAGAAAAAACTTTTCTATTATTTTATGCCATTGTTAAAGTAAAACAGAACTTGCTTTCTTTACTTGGGTAATGGATCGAAAGAAAGGTTTGGAATATAAAATAATAGGTATTACACAGAGCTATGTAATATTATTTTACTTAGAACTACAAGAATTGCAATTTACAGACGACGCAAAAACATTGAACAAAAGGGACAATTTCTTTAAAATTGGGATGACACATTCAAACAGATATACTCAAAAATTCGAATTCGTTTGTTGAGAAATATGTATTGCTGCTTTGCAGCAATGGGATGACACTGACAGAATATATCGTGGTGTGATAAAAAAAGTTAAAAAATAAAGAATTAACACCCATGTTTCGCCAATTGGGCTAGGTCCCATGTAATGGGTGGCGAGCCTATTGCCATTTATCGGTCACGGAAGTCGCAGTATATTGCTAGGTGGCATAAGAGGAACGCACGGAAGAGATTGAGGTGGTGTCAGTTGTATTCTGCTCTGCCGTCACCACACGGTGAGGGCTGATGTCCTAACTAAAGATAGACGAACCCAATAGTGTCAGGTCAGACCAATTTTACACATTGCACCTATACACGTATTATTACGCAGGTGGTTTAATGAAAACAAATTACCAGCATGACGATAGCAATTCGTTTTCAATATTGAATCGACGCTCGCAAACCTCGGAATGCGGCCGAACCCTTGGCTGGTCAACGGTAAATTATTAATATGGATCCGTTTGACGCCAACCGCCATGCCGAGTCCTTCGCGGAAAATTATCAAGATTTCGTCTAGATAGCGTTCAGGGCCTGTGTATTGTGCAGTATTAACTTACATTACATTTAAGCTGGAGGTCGAAAACAAAACAATGATTCAAGATCAATGTTAATTCGCAAAAGTACAATTTCCTTTACCACTCGTTGATATACCCATCCATCCATACATATTATTTATATCACGCCTATTTTACCCATAGGGGTAGGCAGAAGTGTAATTGCCAATTATGTTAGGTCCATGTCTTATAAGGCACGAAAATAACTATATATTGCTAGGTGCTATACGAGGAACGTTGCTGCCCATTCCTCATCACTGTTTGTATCCTTAGTCGCCTTGTACGACACCCGCGGGAGAAATTAAGGGGTGGTGACAGTTGTGTTCTGCTCCACCGTCGCGACGAGACCAAAATTTTTGGATGTCCATACCACATTCCTATTAGTGTAGCTGCATTATGAGTTTTGATTTAGCGACTATGTTGCCTTTTTTAATCCACTGAATAAAGTTCTCAACATACGTAATGGTAAACCATACCACGGACGGGACACGGACACGGGGGGACGGGGACTGCAGAAACATCGTTTCATACAAAATGTACCCTGAAGGGCATATGTCACGGAGTCACAGGCGGGACGTGCACGGGGCTTTTTGTACGGGAGAGGCCCCGGCCCGTCCCGTCCCAGTCCCGTCCACGTCCACGTCCCGTCCGGGGTCCGTCCCGTCGCTACGTATGTAGAGATTTTAAGACCTCTAAGACGTATTAGAGATACGAGATGACGCCAATGGTGCTGACGGCACCATTAACACAATACATTGATCTCAGTTGTAACGTCACCCGTAAACCCGCGATCGATTGCACTTTTATAGCTGGAACTGTCCACGTTATAGCAAATCACTCATGGGAGATTATAAAACCTTGCTCATTTTAAGCTTTGATTTATATATTTTTTACTAGTGGACGCCCGCGGCTTCGCTCGCGTTATTGTCGGTTATTAGATAGCCTTCCTAGATAAATGGACTATCCAACGCAAAAAGAATTTTTCAATTTGAATCAATAGTTCCTGAGATTCGCGCGTTTAACAAACAAACAAAACAACTCTTCAGCTATTCGATTTTAATTTTAACATTATATAAATGTTAGAAAAATTAGTACAAAGATTTTGTGGTTAGAAAAAGAATTTCGAAAAATTATGATCTTGAGGCGGGAATCGAACCCGCGTCCGCTGCTATCCGGGCAGGTGCCTGACCGCTCGGCCACCCAAGACACTGATTAACTTGCCGAAATTCTTCTAACCTTTACACTTCACGTTGTAAGCCAACGGGTACCCTCGCAATGTAGAAATAAATTTCAAACATTCCAAAGCAGATATTTTTACAAATACCGTGCGTTTGGTTAAGCTTGGGTTTGCTTTATAAACTATTCGATTTTAATTTTAACATTATATAAATGTTAGAAAAATTAGTACAAAAATTTTGTGGTTAGAAAAAGAATTGCGAAAAATTATGATCTTGAGGCGGGAATCGAACCCGCGTCCGCTGCTATCCGGGCAGGTGCCTGACCGCTCGGCCACCACCACCTGACAAGATCATAATTTTTCGAAATTCTTTTTCTAACCACAAAATCTTTGTAACTCTTCAGCTTTATAATACGAATTAGTATAGATAAGCTGACTCGGCAAACGTTGTTTTCCCCTTATCCCCTGGGGGTATAAAAATAGCGACCTATTCTCAGACCTACCAAATATACACAAAAAATTTCATAACTATTGGTCAAGCTGTTACGGAGGAGTTTTTAACAAACACTGTGACACGAGATTTTTATATACCTACATATTGGATTACACTTTTTATTGCATACATACATACATACATAAATCACGCCTATATCCCCGAAGGGGTAGGCAAAGGTGAACTAACACCCACGTTTCGCCAATTAAGTCAGGTCCCATGTAATAGGTGGCGAGCCTATTGCCATTTATTGGGATCAAATTGGGGCCTTATCTCTAATTTATCCTTAGTCGCCTTGTACGACACCCGCGGGAGAGATTTGGGATGATGACAATTGTATTCTACTTTGCCGTCACCACACGGCTATGTAGAATACAAATAAGTAGAATACTATTGTACTTTAAAATATTATTTTTCGGGACATTCAACACTTCGTCGAATTTGTGTTTATTCTTTTTTGATTGACATCGGTTCCAAAAGTCCCAAAGCAATGGGCCTATTGTCATTTAATGTTGTACAACGTTGAAGATACCTTTAACAAAGCGTCCCTGCTAATGTAGTTAGTGACGCGCGCCGCCTGCCGTTAACCGCAATTTAATTCGAATCACTCTTACCAACTAAACGATTTCGTCTCGCATCATCATCATCGCATTGTGAGATGCGGAGGCCGGAAAACCATTACTTTTTCTAGAAAGACTGAGGCTATGGTCCGGCAAGTTCGCGCGCGACCCTCCTGCGGTAAGAGACGGGGGCGGGGGCGGGGCGCTGCAGATGCCAGCGGGGGCGGCCCGTGCGGGGCCACCGTCCGTTTCATGCCGTACACGAAGTTGTCCGACCGTAGTAGAGAGGTACACCAAAAGCCGTGGTCTCAATAATAATACATTCATACATATGTCACGCCTTTCTCCCACAGGGGTATGCAGAGATCACTTCTTTCCACTTGCTACGACCTTTCGCTTCATGCAATCTTATTAATCTCTTTATTCATGCCCGACGGTTTCGGGTGCTTTTGACCTGGCCCTTTTTAGTAGACGCTCAATATCACTATTTGATCAGATATCCATAAATTCACGCCTATTTATCCCCGAAAGGGTAGCCCGAGATCCCATGTAAATAGGTGGTGAGCTTATTGCACCTATAGGGCACATTCATCGCAGGATATTGCTAGTTGGTAACAAGGAACGCTGTCTTAACCCTTAGTCGCCTTGTACGACACCCGCGGTAGAGATGGGGGTGGTGACAATTGTATTCTATTCTGCCGTCGCCACACGGCCCACAATCATGACTATGTCCAGTCAGATGGTGAATTACAGATTGTAGATGGCTTTCCGGATTAACATAATAGTTACTACGTGTATACACTTTAAATATTAAGCGAGTATTTCAGTAACCATATATTACATACGTACATACATAAATCACTCCCATATCCCCGAAGGGGTAGGCAGAGGTGTATTCTCACCCGCGTTCCGCCAATTATGTAAAGTCCCATGTAATAGGTGGCGAGCCTATTGCCATTTACGGGCACAAAAGTCGCAGTACATTGTCAGGACTGTAGTATAAGAGGAACGCTGCTGCCCATTCCTCATCACTGATTTATTCTTCAATGATTTAACCATATATTGTCTGTTTGTAATATAATATTTACGTGTAATTATACTAACTCATCGCAACAACTTCGGGTGTGTTGAAATATTAGAAGTTCAAAATAAATATCGTACTTAAATTTAATGGTCCCGACATAAATATCTGTGCTTTGTTAGTATATCTACTAACAGAGACTCGCTCATAAAATCATATGCTCATCTGATAACATCATATAATTTAATGTTAACACGGCCGAACTATATTGTATTTGGTAATCGGCAATACACATAGTTTAGACATGTGAAAATATGCTGTAACTTTATATATTTTACGCAATTTTTCTGATTAATTTAGCCTTTTTTTGGAAATAAGAAGTTAGTATGTATATTATTTTGATTTCAATTTGAAAATAAAATTAATGAAAAATAGTAAAAAGATAATTGTTGCTAGAAAAAAATCGAAAAAATTATCTGATGACGTCTTGGTAGGCGTCTGCCCGGATCGCAGAGGACGGCTTCGATTCCCGCATCAGGACTATACTTTTTTCCAACTTTTTCTAGCCACAAGTTAGTATGTTTAATAAAAGCTAGAGATGGAAGGTCACGTAATCATAATAAGTCTTAAAATCATTTTTACAAAATATTGGACCGTGAAAGTTCTATTCCGCAGAATCCAGTGAAAATATGTTCTTCAGTTAAACGTGACGCTGGCTGCAGCGCGCAAAGGCAATGTGGCGATAGTAACAGTTCGCTTCCAGTAAAGTGTCGGCAATGAGTGGAGCCAGGGTCAGCCACAATGCGTGATAAATCAAACGCACAGGTTTATCTAACTTAACCTCTGCGCAGATTATTATCTCGGCTAATAATGCCATAAGGTCAATGTAAAAGTCATTATTGTAATAATAAATAACTGGTATGAAAATAAACTGAGGAACTTTGATGCGTACTGGTCAGCTTTTACTATGTACAAAATTACTTGTAAGTAAATATTTTATGCAGTGAAAATACTATTAAATTTATAAGATACAAACATCTTGCCGCTATTAGTTATTGAAGTGTTATAAAACAGGAATAAAAAATTTCTGTTTGTAGGAAGTTTTTTTTTTAAAGTTTAATAGGCTGAACATCATCATCATCATCACCAGCCCTTTAACGTCCCCGCTGCTGGGGCAGGGGCCTTCCTTCTATATACAAGAATATAATGAGAATGTGCCATTACCTACCCACCACTTTAGCCGAGTGTATATATGTAATCGACTGAGTGTTTGACCATCATCTCGGCTGATACAAAATGATGAGGAGGCTTAAGTACAGGCTTAAGTACATGCTCGCCTTTTGTAAATGAACGAAGATATAAGGCGACATTGAGTCTCGTGCCTATACATTAACCAGACAGGCATTCCTCAAGAATGCAGTCTCCTAGCCAAGATTTATTCGCGGGACCACCGCCCCAACAATGAGCAGCATTAGTATTAAATTTGTCATCATCTCAATTTACGGCCACTTATTTGCTGTTTATTAATTCAAGAATCGTGTCCCGAGCGACGCCATTGAGAGGTTGCCTCTGAAACAGTGATTCCCAAACTTTTTTCTCATAGACCACTTTCAAAATTTTGCTGGTTCCGGTGGACCCCCTTGCAGCTGCAAAAAAAACAAAAATGTGCAGCTACTTTTGTACCATATTACCAAAACTGGACAAAAACTGTGAAGATTAGATCTTATTATCTGCCTACATTGACAGGTGAAGTCAAGCTAACACTTGAGTTTTTCACTATCGAACCCAGATAAATTTTCATGGACCCCCGCTTACGAATTGTGACCCCCCCCCTTGACCTCCCGTTTTTTGTCATGCCAAATCGGACCCCAGTCGAGTCTCCCTTGGACCCCCGGGGCCCTCCTACGAATCGTGACCCCCCATTGAAAGGTGGACCCCGGGGGCCCACCTGAACCACTTTGGGAATCAAAGCTCTAAGACACTCGTGCAATGTTTCTGCTTAAGCATTGCTCTCTGATGGAGTCTCACGTTTCATTAAACTGTAATGGAATTAAAATTTTCCATCAGTCACGCCTGTTGTGATCGGGCGGGGACCGGCCATCAGTGTCATTGTTTTTTGCTCGCGAGCATCGATTATCCGTCTACGATCTTTGGTTTGCTTGTTTTTTGGCCAATGAGTTCTTAAGTTTAAAATGTGTAAAATGTTGGCTTTTATCGGTAAGGCAATAAGGTCGACAATTGAAGCGTCTTAACGCGAACGCTGTAGTTACGTTTGCGCATTTCAAACCTACACTAAGTACTGAACAAAGTTTGGGCGATGATGGGTCGGAGTGATGGCCGGACCGACCTTATCGCGATCTACCTACTCAGCGCATGTTATTAGCTTAATTTTCGAGTTCAAAGTGAGTTTGTAGATCAGCGAGTGATCTGCCTGATGCCCATCAGTAACGGTACTAGCTTTTAATGCGAAGCTGCAGCTTCCGCGTCAGCCTCTAGATGGATCGTCACAAAAACCAAAGCCCCGTCACGATCTTCATTGTGCGCGAATTAGTGTCGATCTTTTTCCAAACAAAAACCAGCCGAAGGATTATGCAAATCAGAAGCGCAACAAGGAAGAATTACTGTCAATCGAGCCGTAACAATCCACCGGGCAACGCCACGGCTTAATACGCAAACTTGTCTACTCTAAAATGCCAGGCTAATTGCAACTCTACCACGCTCGTATCTAAGCTCATCTAGAGCTCCGTCGACTGCAATGGTCGCCTGCTGCCAGTGATTATAAACTTAATCATGATACAGTCAATTGTTGGCAGATATCTCGGTATAACGAGCCGCGATCTCCGATCGTTGCAAAAGACACCGAAACATTTGTTTAATAAGGTCCGTATCTGATCGATGTCGCTGTAGCAAATGAAATTAACTGCACAGCAGTTGTTTTGATGAGGAGTCCTTATATTGCAAATCCGTTTACGCTCGCCACAAAAAGCGCTCCACAAATAGAAGGCAATATAATAGAATGAATGAAGCAAAAACGGTGCTGTGTTTATTAATTTGGAGAAGAGTACAGCAGCTGCTTTGTTTGTAGCGACGGCTCGCCTAGACTCATTTGAATGCCGATTTTGAATCGAACCCACCACTTTTGTTGCCGTGATTGACAAACAAACGGACGGAAATACAAAGTATCTCATTTACACATGAGCGAGTCTCGATGGAGTAGTTATACATAAGCGGCATTTGTCCTGACCACTTCGTAGAAATATAAAAGTGCTTTTTCCGCCTGTGAGTAACCATCGGCGGTGCTAAGCGCTTTAAACGCCTCGAGGTCAATGATAAATATTACTGAATGGAAAAACTTCGATGTCATATCGCTGTAAATTTAATTTTGTCACATAATAATTCTCATTGGCTTACAGTTGAGAAGCTAAGCAATAAGCAATCTAACTTTGTGGTAGTTGTTCTACTGGCTTTGTTTAAATTGAATAACAGCTTAAGGTATATTTTAGAAAGAAAATGCTTTCAACAAGCGAATATCAATTAGCATATTTATAAGGGTGTTTGAAGTATCAGAGATAGGGTAGCTCAAAAACTCTTTTCATAACACAAAGAAAAACCAGTCAGTAAAACTGAAAAATTACTCTAAACGATACGATAACGAATACGGATCTTCCACAGTTCGTGCTCCAGGCACTGATGTGGGAATCGAGCCGGCCGACACACCGCTAGTGGGACAGCCACCAGGCCCACAACAGCTGATCCTTTCACAACACCGTGAGTTATAGCGTCCCAAGGATTCGCAACAATAAACATGAAATACTACGACTTAATGCGCGGAGATAAAACTGCGCGAATAAATCAAACGCCAGAAAAGGCTTGACTTGTAAATATTAAAAACAATTTTTAACGCTCCCGTAGCGAAAGGGAAAGGGTTAGGGAAGGGGGGATGATGAAGAACGGGCTGTCAATGCTGTCTCGGTCTTTATTGGCGATAAAGTGCACCACAATGGCGGGTCAGCAGCTGGATACGGTCTCATATCTGGTTTCGCTATTGATGACTTTTTGGGATATAAATAGGTGAGCGATATGGGCCGCGTCTTGCAAATAAGAGGCTTGAGACTGACTCGAGTTTATTCTGCGTGTTGTCATACGTGCACATACAAGAATTTTGCTTGAATTTTCTTCTCAGTTTTGTGGAGCAGTGACACTACTACAGATTTAAATTTAGAGTAATTGACAGACAAACCACCAAAAAAACCATTTCCTGCCCTGTTCCTAGTTTATCTGGGGTCGGCACAGTATGTCCCTCTGCCTTTTGATTTATATAATCCATCATACCATCACACCAGCGACCTAACTCTGCAAGCCGATTGCAATTGTCTTAGTCTACCAGTCACTCTCACTCATTAGGTATGATAGCAACGTTTGAGAGAGATGGCAACACAAAACTGATTCCAATTAATTTAAAGAGTAGCCCCTCAGAAAGGTGCAATGCAAGTGATAACGAATGCTAAAAAAGTCACGGAGAGAGTGTTTGGAATGACAACACCAATACATACTGCTCAAGGTATTATACTTAGGCTTTACAGCCGGCCGCCTACTGCCTGACATCAACCCTCTTTGGTTGCCCCAAGATGATTATCGGTCTACTTAGGACATTTTTTATAATACGTGGTAAGTCGACTTCTACGTTATTTTCAGCTCCCAGGCTATCGTAAAATAAAATGATCCAAACATTACGAAATAACCAACGAGTTTTATTAACGCAGAAGTAATTAAGATAACTAATTAAGAGATAATTGTTGCGATAACACCAACATACCGAGGAATAACGCTCATTATAACCCTTGTGATCTTTGCTCCTAATGCGTGGACCTCTAAATATAAACCCAGGTGTAATTAGCAACACAAATGCCGAAGCAGCGATTGTGATGCAGCGAGGCTGCGCCTGCGCCGGTCGCGGTGACTCACGCTCAGCGCTCCCGACAGTTCATTAAAGCGCGATGCGTTCCGGGTTCCGCGCTAAAAGGCATGTTTAGACATCCCGGAATAAACATAATTCAAGTTTGATGTTAAAATAATAACAATCGCAATGTTATTTTTAAAGTTATAATGGAAGTAACAATTATTAGCAAAAGTTGCGCAATAGTTTTTGCAGTGCCTGTGGTGACGGCAGAGCGGAATACGATTGACACCATGCGGGTGTCGTACAAGGCGACTAAGGGTAAAGACAGTGATGAGTAATGGACAGCCGCGTTACTCTTATAGCAATATACTGCGATTTATGTGCCCGATAGATTGTAACAGGCTCGCCCGCAACTACATGGGACCTAAAATAATTGGCAAACCGTAGGTGTTTTCAACTCCGCCTTATAAATAGCTTGATTTATAAATTTACATAATTATTATATTCCACCGTCTTATATTTGTTAAAGGGAAACGTTTGACCTTTACATTTAAAGTTGTAAAAGTAGCAATCTAAACTATAATTCGTGTGCAAATGCGACGAATTTTGAAAGCCTTTTGAAAGTGGTTCACGCGTCAGAATCTACTCTAATGTCCCTCTCACAAATAGTCAATGACGGATACAATTCTATGGTTCAGTTCAATGGACCATCCTGTGACTATTGAAGTATCCATTTCCATTCATCAGACTGCCTTGGTCTGTTTAATTCTCGTGCAGTATTCTACAAAATAGCTAAGCACATTGCAACAATAATCAACATAGAGAAATAATTACGTACTTTGTAAATAATTACTTGATTAAGCAGTGATACGTGAACGTTATAAGAAAGTTGTGACTGACGATGAATCAAGTGTGTATGATCTTCTGAAAGATGGGGTGTGTTCATTCCTATTTCTATTTCCATTTTTTTTTTCAATTATGATGCAAATTGTAGTCGCTTCGCATGATATTTTTTGAAACAGGTCTGCTTGAATATGGAATAGTCCTCTTGTCCTCTTGTATAATGAACATTGGAAATATGTATTTTATTCACGCTAAATGTATAGCGGGTAGACCGCCTGCGGTTTGTTTATTTGAGATTCGTATTGATAATATTGAAACACGAAAATGCTATTCTTTATATATTTGACTTAGAGCTTATAAAGCAGCACAGTCATAGTCTCAATACAGGTTTGTTAGTGATAAAATAATTTGGAATTCCCAGAATAACATGTTCGTGAAAAACGAATTACATGATACTTAATACGAATATACCTGTATAACATAATCAGGAGAATTCGTAGAATTGAATAACCTTTTAGCATAAAATGTATCAAAACAAAGTAATGATACACAATATTTAATTAATTAAACGCTTTGAAATTTCAATGGCTTTTTAAAATTTTTCTTTTACATTATTACAATGTAGTCGAATCTACTATTCGTGTTGTAGCTGTAGACGACACCAGTAAGAAAGTGATTTTTGTTACATTTGCTCCGAACTGATTTCGATCAGACGTCTTATAAGCCAACTCAAATTTTCAAATGCGCGATTCAATAGCGGTAACTGTATAACGCCTTAACAGCCGCGACTCCCGCGTGGAGTCTGAAATCAATTTCACACCACGCAGTGACGCTTACCGTAAGGTACTCACACCGCTATTGTCTACAGCCACGAGCACATTGAAAACTGGACCCAATCCCATCGCGATAGAATCCTGTTTAGAGCTAAAGCTGAATCAAACGCTTCGAGAGAACTGACACGTTAGCTCCACTGTCGGAATAGAAGTAAACTTGACTGTAATATTAATGCTGGCCGTGATTAGTACGAAATCTTGCGCAATATGACGTACGGCTAAATTTAATGCGGAGTAAATTTAATGTTGATTGAAGGCGACCTTCGTCGAGAAGTGTAATACACAAATTAGTGTGTGATGGTGTAATATTACGGCTACGTTAGATTTGAAAGGATTCAAGGCCGTTTTGAAATGGACCTTTAGGGCGGTATTTAACATGATACATAGAGGTATTTAAAAACTAAGTAACCTTGGTAAAACTGACTTTTCGCTGACCCGGCAAACGTCGTTTTGCCCTTATCACCTAGGGGTAAAAATAGCTTACGACCTATTCTCAGATCTACCAAATACTACCCTTTTGGAGGAGGTCGATAACAAACCCTGTGACATGCGATTTTTATATATTAGATTTGTATAAAAAACAATTTTTATTTCCATCTTTATTTCCATCATAATTTTTATTTACTTTACAAGTTATCAATACCACAAACTTGTGTCATCTCAAAGCAACAATTAAAAGTGACCGAGTTCCAACGTTCCTAGCGATGATTTTTTTTTAACTGTAACTATCTTGCCGATCTAATCTCACTAAAAACCATAAGTCCCGTGTATGTATTACAAGCGATGATCGGATGCAAACACTTGCACCTCGCTAATTAGCCCCCAAGGTCGTCAGCCAAAAACGGAATGTCGTGGAACCAGTTCTGGCATTTAGTGTTTTATTTGCCGACATTAAAATCGACAACATTATACGCGGGTTTGGCGAGACGGGTCGCATTTGTAGATTTCCCCTACCGCAGAAACAGCATGCTTCTAAAGATACCTAGTATACAAAAAGTTGTCAATTTAAAATATTGAATTTGATTTATATTAAACTGGGAAGCACTTACCTTCATCTCTCCTGCTAGTAAGTGAGGATAAGGGCCGAAGATGGAATCGAGCTTCACCTGGAACCCTCAACCACAGAGGGGTAGCTATTTTATCACAAAATGTCGGAACACAATAACGCGTTAATATTATTATTACGGCGACAGATTTTGATAAGATAAGAGGTAGCTAACCAGGCGGACTTGAAAAAGGTCTTATCACCAACCAAAAGGGTAATACCTTTTTTTGTTTTCAATGCTATGGTAATACAAAGTAGATCAATGAAGCTGCCTTCTGCTACGATCCAAACGGAACATATTTCTTGCGCTTCATCCAATCAATGAGACATACTGTCTTCATGTATGTCCGTCGGTTTCGAGTAAACTGTGTAGTGTTAATAAATCATAGAAAAAAGTATAATTATGATTTGTAGCAAAAAAATTACAAAGGTGATCACACCGCGAAAAAGATTATACTCTTTCATGTACCAGCTTATTTATAGCAGCTCGGTCTTCTACTTTTCCGAGTTCATGATGTTTTTATTGAGTAATAAACGGCAAATAAATACGTTAACAGCTTCATTCTTTGAAGCGACATGGAACAGTCTTATTGATGCTGTGTTTTGAATTTATTTTCAAAACAAACCGTAATTGCAGAGTCAGGTTCTGGAACATTGCAAGGTATTTCCATCTCCAAAACCCGGGCTTTCGATGAGTCCTGCAGCGGTTAATCAGTTCTTCTTCTTCGTCTTGTCCTGTTCCCAGTTTATCTGGGGCCAGTGCGGTATCTTTCCTCTTCCATTAATATCGGTCAGACGTCATCAAGCCATACAGTCCCTTTTAATTCATATCATCTATCATACCAGAAAGGTGCTAGTGATGAATGCATGTATAGAAACACCTCTTTTCTATACATGTATAGCTAGCACCTTAAATTGAACACTCATGTTTGTTATCGGTTGTCTCTACATACTTTGAACTTTGTCCTTGATTGTCTCTTGCTACTCTGAACTCCGTCACTGGTTGTCTTTTCATATTCCGAACTCTCACATTAGTTGTATCTTCATACTCCGAACTTTGACATTGGAAATCTGTTCTACTCCGAATTTCGTCATCGGTTCTCTCCGCTGTCCAAAGACGAGTTTGGTGTGAATGCACTATTTCGAGCAAGGCACTTTCGTTAGTATGTCTCCCGCGTGCTCGCAAGCGTGGTGACAACAGAAATGCTGCGAGCGTCGTATTCAATCCGCTTGCCTCGTAACGGTGCCTCGGTCGTGCTTCTACGCATTTGCAAGTGAAATACTTATTTTACACACAAACAGAGCTGCCGCGGAGTACTTTGCACCTTTGAAATGTAAAACCTTATTATTGTAAACCTCGTTGCTACTGAAATAAGTCCCCGCGCCTTTGTGTCGGTTATCTGTGGATTTATTTAACGTCTGCGCTTCAGTAAAAGGAGTGAAGATTCAAAACAACGGAAAGCTCAATTTAACATAAAAAACCGAAAGAAGTTTCAAAGATTTAGTTTGACGTATGTCCGTCAATGTTGACAGTTTACCACCGCTATCAATCACAAATCGAGTTAATTTGTTTGCGCAGTGTTCCGTGAAAAGTTATATTGCCGCAATATTGCTGTAAACGTATAAAAGTTATACAATTTACAAGAAGCTGTAAAAAATATAGCTTGTAAAGTTTGGGAAACGCACAACATAAGCCTTTTTCTCTGCAGACGGCGGTAATCAATTCATTTTTATAACTTTAATTGCTTGTTTATTAATTTAAAAAGGTTTGACGTTTCGAGGGCGAGAAAGTTTTAGAAATAACGTTTCAGAAATTAATTCTTTTGTTTCGGCATTCAATTCTGATCGCGGCGTAGTGCGCAATTGTAAATTGATTATACCAAATGCTTAGCACTTCTGTATAATATTGTCGTTTTGATCGAGTTACATTTTGATCCCAATACAATCGGGAATACAGTGTCCATACTCCGAGGCTGGTCAATCTTCGCGCCACACACGAAGGCAACCGCTGGTTCGTGAATGATGTCTGACAGCTTGCTCCAGGTTAAGCCGATTTAACCTTTATTACAAAGTGATAGGATTTGGACCAAGTCATCAGTTGGACGTTAGTAAGATGGATTGTGTCAGACCTCCAAGTAATCTTCCGAACTGTCTCAGCCAAATCTGATACAAAATTATTAAAGCTATAAAATAAATATGATTTCGACAGTCGGAGAGCACTTAAGAGCATTTAAAAGATCCAATTGAAACGCTCCTCGTAAAACTGCACATGTGGTTTGAATTTGCCGTGTAATCTGTAATATATTAACTTTATCTCAATCATAAGTTACTTCGGAATTATAATTTATTGCAGATACAACGGCTTTATTTTTATATTCGTCCATATACGGAATCCCATTACCGATAACATCGAAAGATCAAAGTGAGATAAATTCGAGATTCAATGCAGTAAATTCACAGTTACCGCGCGTTTGGAATAAAACGAGCTGTCGTCGCTCCCCATTATAATTAAAAACAAAACACTAAAGGTGCTTTTTCACCAGAGCTGTGCGAGGATGCATTGCGAGGAATGCGTTTGAGGAGAGCCAATAAAATCACTGTATTTTAAAAGAGAGTGATTCTATTGGCTTAGCGATCTATTTGAGGAAAACTAATATAATCACTCTAGTTAAAAAATGGAGTGATTCTCCTTATTGGATCTCCTTAAATACATTTATCGCACAGCTCTAGTGGAAAAGAACCCCAAGGCATGGGTCTTGCAATATAATATGGCGCTTCTCTTATTAAAAAAATCTGCGAGTATTTATTTCTATAGAGTGCAAATTAATTTATTTTAAGCTTCGCTTCGCAGAATTTTAGTGGTTAACACAGGTATATTCTTTGTTTACCGGGTGGTGACGACAGAGCAGAAATAGAATTGTCTCCACCCCAAAACTCTCCAGCGAGTGTCATCCAAAGTGATTAGGAATGGGCAGTAGCGTTATCCTTTATACCACCTGGCAATATACTGCGTTTGAGGTGCCCCCCAGTATATGGCAATAGGCTTTACTCTTGTTACATGGAACTTTAAATATTTGGCAACTACTACCCCTTCTAGGATATTGGCGTAATTTATGCATGTATACTCTTCGTAATACAACTCAAGTTATCTCAAATGTAGATTTTAACATCTATCTCTGAATAAAGGCACTAGACGAATTGAAAGAAGACATTCATTCATATTACTGCTTCGTTGGCAAAGATTCCTATTTGACCTATTTCTTTGAGAAAGTAATTTAAAGATTTCTTGTTTGTACGTACAGTCAACATCGGGACGGCGATACGAATTCCTTTTACATACCGCGCGTCGTCAAGATAGGTTGTGTGTGACGCGTGAAAAGTGACAGCAAACATTTGACACTGACGTCACCGTATTAATATTTCGAGGGCCCGCATGTCAGAAGCCACCGCACCGGGCTGTTGGCACAGTTGTAACGTGTTTGAACTTGAGACATTTGTTCAGCAGACGTACTACAAAGGGGCTTGATTATGTGTTTGTTACGGCACGACGCGACCTCTACGGTACACAGTCAATCTCGATCGCGATCCCTGATCAAAATCCGTGATCACGATCCAGATTGTTTGTCTACGGTTCGCCAATCTGGATGGTGATCTTTGATTGTGGTTGCGAATCACGATCGATATTGACTGTGTACGGCCTATGTACTGCCGCGATCGTAAGGCCGCGAGTTTCCAAATCTATCGGTTGTTCTATTTAACCCCAAACTTTAACTCTCCCAAAGAGGGTTGATGTCAGGCAGGCGGCCGTCTGTAAAACATAAGCCTAAAGCTTGAGCAATATTCGAAATGTTGGAATGACAACATTTCGAATCGGCTATCTAGCGGCTTGATGCCTCCAGAAATGTTTGATGTTACTATGAGCAACTTTACGATTTTTTACTCAACATCTACCGTTTAGCCTGAAGCTCAAAATGGAGATGGACAAAGATCCATGATAACTCCAAACAAATATTGTTGAAAAAAATAAAAAACTTTTTAAAGTATATTTGATAGTATCAAACTTAACTCAAAATGACATTGCAGCCTTTTTTAAGCTATGAGCCTGTGTCAGACTGCTCCTTTCTTCTATATCTAAACTTATTGCTATAATTAATAATTAAGCTTATGCTATAAGTATAAGTAAACGTATAAGTGCTCATAAGTTGAACATCCGGGATCCAGGACCCCTTGGTCGATAACCAGCGCATCAGACCATTGACCAAACCGGTCACCGGTTATCGGAACATCCGAGCTTGCGAGTTTTCCTCCTTCTGTCGGTGTCGCCCTTGAAGCGTAAGCAACACGTGGCAATTCAGCAATTTGAGGGCGTCAAACTTAAATTCAAATTCAAAACACTTATTGCCACACTGTGTTTGAAGGTTGTACTTAGTGATAAAAAAGTGATTAGGTACCAAAACATAGACTCTGATGGGGCACAGCGAATCATAACTATTAAAAAAACAAACATGCTTAGGAGTAAAATTGTCATTAAATAAATAAACGTTTTAAAGGTTCCCTGAAAAAAACTCCTGCATGTTTTCCTACATTTCTTTAAATTAATAATTCTCTTAATTTTTTCATAAGCACAGTCTATAGTCCTAATCTTTTGTTTCTTTGGGTAATCTTTAAAGGCTTTTACTGCCATAGCCAGAGTGTACTATAATACCTATTTCATATGACGCAGCTTATAATGAAAAGTTAAGATATGAGCCTGAAAATAAGTGCTTTCTATTCAACACAGTTGAATCATGACGTGTCATATAAAATGGCGATGAAAATCCGAATATTAGGGGCTTAGTTTTATAGATACAGCTATAATAAAAAGTTAACTAATTTTGCTTTTATCAAATTTAGTGTTCTTGCTCGTGTCATTCTAATAGCGTTTAGCGAAGGCCCCGCCAAGGTATGTAATGATGATCGTAATAATGCGACGTCACACCGCACAGCCTCTGAATTATTTACATTGAGTGACCTTGGTGGTAAATTATCAGCGCTTAGCCTCTGTCTTGAGGAAAATGGCACAAATATTAGGAGGCAGTTGGAATTGAAGAGGTTGTGATGTTTTGTAAAGAATTAGATAAATAAATAAATTGGTGGGGAGGAATGGGCAGCAGCGTTCCTCTTATACTACCTACAATGTACTGCGACTTTTGTGCCCGGTAAATGGCAATAGGCTCGCCACCTATGGACCTAACGCAATAGGCGAAACGCGGGTGCTAATTCACCTCTGCCTACCCCTTCGGGGATATAGGCGTGATTTATGTATGTATATAATAAATTGGTATTTTATAAATAAATATGTATTTGTAAGCTATAATACGCAATTTTAATTGATTTTGACAATATATCGTGTAAATAAATAAGTAACAAATAGAAATATAAAAATAGCCTCATTGTAGAAGAAAAGACGTTTAAGCACCCTCTTAAATTAACTTTCGAACTGTAACTAGCCTAAACTTATTGTAAGCGTTGTGTCTGTTGTTCGATTGCAACGTGATTTGACGGCAGTTTGAGATCAAATTTATATTCGCTTATTTAAACCATTATTGAAACCTCATTCTGTGAGTTAGCGATGAATAGATCAAATTACACGTTAAATATTCGACGCTTTTCCAATAATTAACGTATTACTTTGACGATTCATGAATGATGTTACCTTATATAAGAATAACCATAAATAAACTTAGAAAAGGTTTATTATTATATTAACCTCCAGCCTTAAAATGTTTAGTTGAAGTACCATAAGATTGCGTGGGTATTTTTAACTGGATTTTGCCAGCATTCGGCTCCAGCCGGAAGCTGGTGCTCTCAAGGAGATTATCGTCCGAATTAGATCGCACAAAAAAATAAACAAAACACGGACTTGTAGTACTTCCGGCCGTTTCCCGCCGTCTGTGCAGTCAACAGCATAGTAACGCATAAATATGAAATAGGCAGAAATAATTATGTCCTTCTTCAAACCTTGGTTAATTCTGCAATAGATGCAAAACACAACGAATTTTTTTTTAGATAATATTGTAGTGACAAATGAAGTAAGTCCATAATAATCTAGTTATTTTTTATATAGGTACTAATAAATCATGGTATAAAAGGTGTTACAATGTTTTCAAGTTTAATTAATGTTCACATGTTTTGCAAATTTCTTCTATCATAATAACGATAATCAATCATCCGTACAATCTTAAAATATTTAAGCTTTTTCCCCCTTCATTTCGCCCACTTATTTCCAGTTCCATGTAGGTAATAGAGGCGGAGCAATTTGCCACTCACCGGGAACTATAATAGTGGTCATTTGCTGGTTAGTGGACCAGGAATCCTTGCTGTAATATAACTCTTACTGCCGCACTCAGAGACGTCAATTAACGTTAATGAGTACTTAACATCAAAAAATGACATCTGACATTTACAAATTTTGACAGTAAATACTCATTAAAGTTAATTGACGTCTCTGAGTGCGGCAGTCTGTCGCCTTCTATGACCCTCGATAGATGTTGACAATTGTATTCTTCTCTGCGTCACCAAACGGAAATAATGAAAAAACACTCTACCTACTAATAATACTTTTACCTTAACCACCTTTGAGTCTATTTCACGTTAACAGCACAGATATATCAAATAGTAAACTTAAGTAAATTATTACACTGGTCTGTGACGATCAAAGCAATCAACAATCCATTTGCGCAGCACAAACCTTTTCACGCCCCTATGTCACCTGTACAAACTTGTCGTACTTTATGTAACAAATGTGTTACAGAAAGTACGTGGACATATAATTTTTCATATTACCTACGCTTCAAATCAAATAGGCCCTTTTCATGGGCTAAAGGAATATGTAATTGTCAGAAACCAGCAATTAAATTTTTTGTATAGTTATAAAATTGATGATATCATAAGACACGGATATTATAAGTAGTATATTATACTACTACTATTCCGTCTTATCATTCGCCTTCAACCATTAATGTCTTCAATAAAATATTTGTTATTTACAAGCCCTGCGTACTACGCCTTTCTCTGAATAAGTGGTACCTATTTATAAATCGCAGCTTATTGTTATCTATTCACCACAACGGTCTCGACGAAGCCGTAACTTAACGCCACATTTCGTAATAACATCAATTAGTAAAACAGCATGACCTTCCATTACAACGACACGTACAGCAGCAGTCACTGGAAAACGTTGTAACGCATTAGGTACTTACAACTTCAAATATATTATTTTCTACGTTGAAAGAACGCCATTGTTTCTAATAATTATTCCGGTGCGGCAACAATACGAGTAAAGGCATCGTACAAGCAACCACGCGACTGTCTTGATCATTCACTGCCTTTAACAACTCTTAAGCCACTGTAATAAGTCGTATAATGGCGTTGGCATTGCGACCTAGATCATTTCGTTACCGGTGTGATGAAAAATTAGGTAAACTCAACAAAGTCAATCTCGGGGCGGTGTAATGTAATTTTGGGCTAATAGTGTTGGGGAATTGTCGGTATTTTGAAACCATCGATAACACTTTTTACAATATTCAGTCAATAATATTATGAAACACTATTCTAAACTGTTTTAATAAGAGCAAACTCCGCCCTAAGTAGAAGAAATAGCGTCCATGTCTGTAAATAATGCTTTACTCGTAGGTAATTTATTATTAGCTTAATTGTAGGATAATCGTAAAATAAAGAGATTGTTAAATATTTTCGTTTATGCTAAAATATTTCATAATTCTCCTTGCTTCCTCTATTACTCTCTCGTAATCTATCATAAAACTAAAAAAAGCATACAGCCTTGAATATTGGCTCGGTCAAACGGTTGAATGCAATAATGACGCATACTTGACTCATGTTATGTAAATATCTAATATTTGCAAGTAATAATGCCGTGTGGTGACGGCAGAGTAGAATACAATTGTCACCACCCCAAATCTGTCTCGTGGGTGTCGTACAAGGCGACTAAGGATAAAACAGTGATGGATGAGGAATGGGCAGCAGCGTTCCTCTTGTACCACCTAGCAATGTACTGCGACTTTAGTGCCCGATATATGGCAATAGGCTCGCCACCTATTACATGGGTCCTAACATAATTGGCGAAACGTTGGTGCTAGTTCACCTCTGCCTACCCCGTGTAGGCGTGATTTATGTATGTATGTATGTATGCAAGTAATAATATACTTCATTATTATTATGTAAATGTATACCATTTGATGATTTCATTGTGTAATTTAATGTCACACTTATATGTTTAGTTTTCGCCTGAAAAGAATATATTTAATTTTATATTGCGTGAAAAGCTATTGTCAGCAATTCAGGTCGTAAAATATTAATAAAAAATAATGCTGCCACATAAATTATGGGATGTAGAGCAGCCATTTATGAAATTTGGTTTAAATACATCACTGATTAGGTTTCGTAAATAATAATGAGACGATCTAGTGGACATTTCCTTGACTATTATCACACTAACTAACCGAATGTTTTTTTTGTCCACAGGTAAGCGTTCAACATTTAAATAATTAATCCACCACGGAAGCACTATTCACGAATCTAAATTGGTTTTTATCTGGTGAGTTACTACTGTAAAATGTAATTAGAGAACGTTCTGAACTCGATGTTAATGTAACATAAAACTTATTACACCTTAATGAGTGTAAATCTCTTTCATTATATTATAATAAAGTTCCTTCGTTAAGCTTAAAATAATTAATTAAAGTTATATTGTATGTATACAGCCCGTTATTCTTTACATAACCGGAGTCTTAACAGGTTTTTTTTACTTTACAATTTCTAATTATGAGAAGAATAATTTGCGGTAGTATTATTAAATTTAACAAGGTGTAATGGCTATGAATGAGTGTAATTGAATGTTTGTGACACCGTTAAATAATAATATAGCACTCTGGGAGTAAGTGATGGTGGAGAGACACGCGTTATCGCGTATTTAAACCGCTGTGCTAATTAACATCATCATAATCTAATCGCTTCAACTTTTAAACCTGGCTCAATTGAAATTAAATGGTACTTATATATTTTAATAATTGTTTAGGACATCACACCAATTCTATATTCAATAATCTTATTACATAACTATGAAAGCTTATGTGACTCTGTACTTATTCAGATAATACCACTGATTCAGACAATACGAAGACACTGAAGTTGTCAGTTTTAAAACACAAGTCGTTTTCTAAAACATCGACCTTCGGGTCCCATCCCTATCGGATCGCGGGTGACCCGTGAACCGCATTTCCTTGTGTTCACAAATCTGACAATCGGCGTTTTGTTCGTCAGATTTTCGGGCTGCGTTTTGTTTGGACAATGCGTTGGCACTTTTGAGCGGCATAATGGAGAGCTGTGCTATCGATATCTACGGAATACAACGCCCTTTATCTGATCGTGAAACGAATTCCCTAAAGAGAGATAGTAATAACGGAATTGTTGCTCAACATTATAGGGATATGAAAAGAGTTAAATTGGATGTATGAATCAAAAGGGAGTGGATGGCTTGATGACGTCTGACCGATATGAGTGAAAGAGGAAACATACTGCGCCGACCCCAGATAGTCTGGGAACAGGGCAGGGAGGAGAAGAAGACGAAAAAAGTTAAGGTGTGTTTCAGTTGCTAACAACACACGTTACGAACAAATAATTGAGAATATAATATGTATTGCGTTATTGTTAGATAATTAGTCGTCAGATAATGTGTGTGAGGCAAGATTGGGAAGCGGTTTAGTAATGAATATAAAAAAATCAGTCATTCGCTGAGAATGTTGAATTATGATCTTCTGTTTTAGGCTTCTTAGAAGAGATACCTACGGTTACTAGGTTTTATAAAGAACACAATCAAATTTAAAAAGGTTTTTGGTTCGGATAATCAATGACTATTTGGTAATATTAAAGTCCTTTCAACGGTAAATGATTAATAACTCATTTTTATAGCACGTACCTGTTCGTTATCTGCTCCATATCCTCTGTCGGCCTCCCATCTCCCCATCGGGTGTCTGGGAAAGCTGTTAATCTTGATGAGTTCTCGAGAAGATACATGATAACAATATTCTGGAGCGGTCACGAAGATTGATATCAGATTTCCCACAAAGCTTTGAAATATGCCGAAAATCTGTACTAGATCATGTTTGTGTCTTAAACTTAGAAATTTCACCATCGACAGAGCAGCAGATGGAAATTAAGTTGAATGATGATCAGCCATTTAAATGTTGTATCAAATTTTATGTCACACCTGATCATAAAGTGGACTTTTCCGCCCGGAAAATCCCACTTCCAGGTTAGAGGGTGACATAAAACTATATACTTACCTCGGGCGATGAAAAAGAAAGCCCCAGATCGCATATTTAATGTAATACTTAGATACTTGCGATCAGAGACAGTCTTTGTTTTATCACCCTTGGTATATAATCTACTATTAATGTACTCTAAGTTCTAAGCTAAGCAGTCCAAATATGATGGTGTGATCAATACCCAAAGCAGGCTGTCCTAAGCTCCATTACTCCTCATGTAGACACTAGGTGCCGCTAAAGCGAGTGCGGTTGCTTGCAAAAGGCGATCGATCTCCAAGGATGCGGTTTATTTTTCCGAAATGTAGTTGAAGACTTAAGCCGGTCTGGCGGAGGCACGCCCCTACATTACCTCTTGACAGGCTTTATTTAAGGCTAATGAGCGTCAGACAATGCGCCGCGTTACTTCACGCGTCCGCTTGCGATATCGGCGGCAACCGTTAATCATTGTTAAGCTAATTTATTGCAAGTCAGGATTATGAAGAAATAATTAGGGACCGTGGGACTGTGTGGGCTGTGACTGACAACAGTATTAAAATTGAGACTAGCGAGGAAACTTCGGCCAGGCTTGTTTTGTAACAATCATTTGACTTCAAGCAGCTTTTCGCTATCATATCCTCCTCTACACAATCCTTCCATCTCTTCTTTGGTCTTCCTCTTCATAGCTAACATTCTTCTGCCTACATTACACACTCTTCTTCAGTGGATTTGTTAACCTAACATGTTAACCAAACAAAAGACTTGTGATTTGCAATGTGATTCATAATAGGATCATTTTCAAAGTAGGTAAAATCTGCAATGTTGCCTTTTTAGACCGCCCCTGATCGCTAAATGCTCCAGAACTTTTTGATTAAAAATGTACATTTACGTGATCTAATTAATTCAGTTTGACTTGACATTTAGTTACTTCACCTAGAGCCTTTAACCAGAAGTAGAAGCCAAATGAGCGTATAAAATCAGTTAATTTTATAGGAAAATCCTATACCGCATGACTAAAATATTAATAGCGTATAGTTTATCGATTCTCTATGGCCATTCCCTGAGGTGTTACTCCACACCGTTTAGCAGCCAGGTGTAAATAAAGACATTCGGAGTTAGATAATTGAC
Organism: Cataclysta lemnata; assembly: GCA_963931975.1. Taxonomy (NCBI): domain Eukaryota; kingdom Metazoa; phylum Arthropoda; class Insecta; order Lepidoptera; family Crambidae; genus Cataclysta; species Cataclysta lemnata. Next base: position 98,994 of record OZ008358.1, read on the forward strand.
AGTTGAATGCATCTATCGCTCGTGTCGAAACACTACACCGGTGGGAAGACGAAGATTAGCATGAATCCGTAATATCGATGGCGACGGGAAAAGGAACGAGAGATTTTTACTGTGTCATTTGAAGTAGCATAAAGAATATTGTTATGAAACGAACGCTATAAAGAAATCACTTAAGTTGAGTGCACATTTCTGTTCGTCCTGTCTTCTCGTAAATAAGTGTGACTGATACGTTAGCGCATTTTGTTATCGATTAGGACTTCCTAAAAGTTTTTGTTGCTTCTCAAATGTGAAAGCATCTTACAACAATACTAAAAGCCACTGTTACATTAAAATGATGTCGACAGAGAAGAATACAATTGTCACCATGTCACAATTGTCACCACCTGTCTCTTACTGTCAAAAATGGCAATTCTAAACTAGTCGCTATTCTTGCCGAAATTTTTTCTTGATAATTTTTTTGGGATCTTATAGGTTAATAAAAAAAAAAAAAAAAAAAAAATTTTTGACATTAAGTTCTCATTAAAGTTAATTCACGTCTCTGAGTGCGGCAGTAAGAGTTATCATATAACGAGGCATGGGTAGCAAGCAGCGTTTCTGGTGCACCATTTAGCACATGACTGTGAATAAAGTTCTCGGTTAATGGCAATAGGCTCGCTCCCTATTACATTGGATCTGACCCCGTATTACGAGAGCCGATTTCAGTTGCTTTCGTCTACCTGCAATCTTCTCTCTCAATCATTCAGAATAATAGCAAAGTGCGAGAGTAACTGGTAGATCTAAGCAATCGAAATCAGCTTACATAATACGGGGTCTGGAGTAAGCTGACGAATCGCGGGTGTTAAAACACCTCTGCCTACTTCTTAGGGTAAATTACGTGTTCGTCCCCTAACAATGGCGTAATTTACGTATGTAGAGCAGATTAAAATAAGATTAGTCACACCATCTATTTATATAAAAATCTAGTGCTTGTTATTGAACATACTAAGAAACGGTTTCACCTATTTTGATGATTTTTTCTGTTTATATTTGGTAGGTCTGATAATAGGTCGGTGATAAGGGCAAATAAACGTTTGTCGGGTCAGCTAGTTACTTCATAAAATATTTTTTTTTTTAAATGAACCAATAAAATATGTATAATATGTAAGTACGTACTCCTTAAATATTGTCTACAAACACATCTACATTGCCAATATGGTGTGCTGTGTTTATTTAGTGAGTGCGTACAGCTTCCAGGCCGGGACCGTGGAGATCAAACGGAGATTTCGTCTGTTTGTACTGCTTTAATATGCATGCACAAGGTCAGGCTTGCCCTCAAACTTAGTGGCACTAAGTCCCCCTTGGAGCCATGATTTATTTATGAATAGGTAGGCCGACCATTCGCTCTGAAAGTCTTTATGTATATGAATATTAAACGATGAGACGAAAACTTTTAGCTAGCATTTCGTGGATCCACCGTACGGGTGTCGGACCCATGGTGTGGTGTGGCAGAGAGGGAAGTCAGTGACAGTGCCTGGTACTTGTGACCCAAGTACCTAATGTATGTTTGTAGGGATTTAGCTGTTACACCCCTCGCTCCGACCTCTACAGCATACAAACCAACCATGTTGCTATTTTTTGTTAGTTGGTTTGTTAAATTAAAATGGTGTGTTTTCTATGTAAACGTGGTTTTGAATACCTGAAAACGTGGGTGTTAAATCACCTCTGCCTAACCCTGCGGGGATAAATAGATGTGATTTTTCTATGTAGATATGTCTGTAGGCACATACGCGAGATTTTGACTTTATTTTATATAAAACTTGAAACGTATACCAATTCGTCTAATGTTCATTGCAGCGAGAAAATATTGCTTATTTTTAAGGTTATTGCTTCGAAATTTTGATTTTCCATTCCAAATAATACGTTGACATAATCCCGTAACGACATTGTTCGAGCGAGTGCAGATTGCGACCGATAATCGGGTTGCCACAATAAAAGCGGACAAACGAAGCGATAAATCACGCTGCAATTCCCAACCAGTGTTGCCAGCACTAAAAAGTAATTGAATAACGCATTGGGTTGCCATAAAATTAACAAAAAATAAACCGAAAAGGCTCTTTTATGGGCTGTGTTTAAATGGCGAGCAAGGCGTAAGCAGTTTGTGGTCGAATTGATGATTGTAATGTCCTGCGAATACGGGCGTCTGATTCAGAAAGTGGTGCCATCCTCAACGAAGAATTGTGCGGGAGCATTGCGGCTTCACAAAAACTGGTCTTTTCAACCGACTTCATATAATTACAAAAGTCGCAGTACATTGCTATTGCTAGGTGGTACAAGAGGAACGCTGCTGCCCATTCCTCATCACTGATTTATCCTTAGTCGCCGTGTACGACACCCACGGGAGAGATTGGTGACAATTGTATTCTACTCTGCCGTCACCACACGGCTGGTATAACTATCTAATCTAACTATCTAACGAGCTTATAATACCTATTTAAAATATTATCAAACACACTAGCCGCCACTACAATTTTCGAAAGTTCCCCTCGATTTCTCCAGGATTCCATCACCAGATCTTGGTCTCCTTTGTTATGGGTAGGTACCACCGTTGGAGTATACTATACTTCCCAACAAAAAATAATTATCAAAATCGGTCTATAAACGACGGAGTTCTTGTGAACAAACTTAAAAAAAATCATACGGGTCCGAATTTAGTAACCTCCTCCGTTTTTTCGTCGGTTAAAAAGTTGAAAAGTTTCAATTCGTCTGTATTTTTCAATTTCATACATCTTAGTTCATAAGAAACATATCACGATTATTAATCCCCGGACGGTTAAGCAGAGGTGAATTAACACCCACGTTTCGTCAATCATGTTATCACCAGCGTTTTAATATGTCCCCACTGCTGGGTCACAAGCCTTCTCTTTGGATGAAATAATACAGGGAGAATCGCCTTCAGAAGCACGGAGATAATTAATTTTAGTCACTCATCCTATGACCGGACTTAGCGAAGAATGCTTAGTTTACGCAAGCGAAGGCCGAGCCCGCCAATTATGTTAATTCGAGGGGGTCTTGCCAATTGCCATCTATCGGGAACGGAAATCGCAGACATTGCTAGTTGGTGTAAGGGGAACGCTGCTGCCCATTACTCATCGCTGTCTTTACAATATAATTTTAACAGTTTTAATGGGTTCTTGCACTAAATCTGGTTTAAGCCCACGTGTGTGTTTTATAGACTATGGATATAGACTATTGGTATAGACAGTTCTTCCTGTGGCCGTTAGGTCATTCTGAAGCCCTAAATACGTGCTTCCTGCACTTCCTCCCGTTTTTATGAATCGGTAACTTGATTCGGTCCTGTGGGTGCAACTCATAAAGGATGCAATATGTATCAAATTTCTACCTCTGTATTGAACCTCATACTTAGGGTTTATTAATTAGTTGGAAAAAAGAAACAAAATGTATGCTGAAGTTAAGGAGTCTTAATAAAAAACACCAGTCTAGCCCACTGGCTTTGGACGCTTCCTTTAAGAGTAGCAGGAGAGATTTACTAGCCTTGTACGACACCCGCGGGCGAAATTTGAGGTGGTGTCAATTGTATTATGCTCTCCCCCCACCACACGGCGATATATGTTGAACCAAAACATATTTTATGATTGGTACCTAAAAGTTATTACGAAAAAATCCGTCGTCTAGAAGCCGTACAAAACATGACAGCGTCATCTATCGGTTTGTAGGGTAATTTTTTACAAACAAAAGTAACATAACAGCACGCTATCACGCTAATCAATGTGCTTAGTTTATTATTCACATCATTGTTAATAGGCCATAGGTTAATACGCTTGTTACAAGTAGTAGGAGATTGATGACCTCGTAAACTGTTCTATACACTCGGAACAGAATAAGGCTCGAGTTCACCAACACGTAAAACAAGCGATTAAAACTTAACCGTCAGTTTTTGACAGTTATTCCATACGGTAAAATGTCAAAAAGAGGCGGTTAAATAATAATCTGAACTCGGGTCTAAATCAATCAAATCTTCTCGTCACAAGAATAGGCCCCATGTAACAGTACAGAGCTGAGGCATTTGGTACCTCGTCGCAGGCGCGTGCGCATCTCGTGTCGCGGTGTCGCAACTCGCGTCTGTTTACTCTGTGCCCTGTAATTTGGTCGGCGACAACTCGCCAACCGAGCTATGGTCAGCAAAACCATTGGATATTGACATTTCATAATACGCGTTTTATTTAGCAGCTACAGATATTGCCATAATGCAGGCCGATCGTTCGTTTGCAAAACCTAAAGTCAGCAAAACGTATGTCGCTGCTTTGCCAGAATAGTGTGATATCTTTGTCGCTTTCAGTCATTAGGACGCGTTTGTTTTATTAAAAAATATAATATTTTTGTAAAATACAGATTTAAATTCGGGGGTTTTAGTTTAAGATAAAAACCCAATTGGTCCAATTTGAGTTAGCATTGTTCCACCAAAAGGGTGATTTGTGAACAACCGAGAGACAGCAATCTTTACAACGCGTTCGACGACCGGAATGAAAAGTGGTGAAAATTTAATTTAAACAAAATATTTATCATCGACCGATTAACGAATAAAGTAGAAAACACGGCGCCATAAAATCCGACAACACTTATACAACGCCATAATTGACCGCGGCGCGAGTTAATCATATCACATTTGGGTCAAAGCGCCAACTCATTTAATTTATGTACAGATTAAAAACCTGCCATCGTCCATCAATATTAGTGTTGCACAAACCCTATATCGAGTTTCTAAAAGTCCCACACGACTGTCACAAATCATAATATAACACGGCTGTGACGTAACTGGTGCTTAGGCGTAAATCCTGGCTGCTTTGATAGAGATGAATGGGGGTGTAATTGGATGAGCTGGACACCGTGAATAAATGGCTTGTTTGGGAGAGATCCATCCAGCGAGCTTTCACATATTTCCCGAGTTTGAATGTTGAATAATGAGGCTGTGTGGCAGACATAGATGTCAGTGGTCCTAATTAGGACTAAAAAGGGCAATAATTTAAAGATATTTATTTACTATACAATGTCTGTCGTTGCGGTCTGACTTCTCGATTCTAATAATTGAATGAATATGCAGCCACACGCAAATAAACGATAAACCAAAATATGTTCGAATTTCAAACCTCTTTGTATCCAATCCAACAACGCAAGGAGTCTTATATCATCAAATACGAAATCAGTAAAACTAGGCTGTTGATAAAAATAATGAAATACTTTACGACTCGTATGAACACTTTGCCTTTCTTTTGTCAACAGTACCTACCTGTACGTTAAATCGTCCTTCGACAAAAACAAGATTATGCAAAATAATTTTGCCTTATTCATTTATTTTAATGACAATTCGAGCGTGTGTTTTATTTGAGAAGTCCGTAAAAGTGCGGCACGGAATGGTTCCCTCTCGTTTTTATCGAGGAAATTAGTATTGTAAGCTATAAAAAACAACTCTGAAAGTGCTACACTTCACTGCCTTGCTCTTTATTCGCTATATCATTTTGGACATTGGAGCCGCTGGTCGGCTACTATACATTGTTATTACTTCAAAATTGATCTTCTTAACTTTTTGTTTCCCAATCAGTACATTGTAAATACTTCGATGTGTAAAGGTATTCAGTTCAGCTCTGTTATTTAAAACAAATTCCAAATCAAACTCGGATGATTCTTCAGTTTAGATATCTTAAACTCTTACGGCGAGTCCCAATATTTTCTACAGTTAAAGTAATCTTACTAAAGTTTAGTTGCTGGCATTTTTTGTTATACATACATATATCACGCCTTTCTCCCACAGGGGTAGGCAGAGATCACTTCGCTCCACTTGCTACGATCCTTACATACTTCTTTCGCTTCATCCAATCTCATTAATTCCTTCATGCATAAAGATTTTGGTGGTTAGAAACATGCATGCTCGTCGGTTTCGGGTACTCTTGACCTGGCCCTTTTTTAATAGACTTTTAATTTGATTATGAAAAATCTCCTTCCCATTTCTCCATTCACTTCCGCCATGTAAATCCTTTATGTCAATTTCCTTTCATCCATTCTTTCTACGTGACCAAACCATGCGAGCATCTCTTTCTTAATCCTTGTCATTACATCTTTCAAGCCACACCTTTCTCTTATCACACTGTTATACAATCGATCGCTTAGCATTACCCCAACGATGCCTCTCAACGCTCTCATTTCTACTGTTATATTGCGATGTTTTTATTGTAATATTGCGATAAATAACAGACGTTTCTAAGCAACTAAGCTGTAGTACGCCTATCTTCAACCTGTTGATAGAACATTGGGACGCGCCGTTAGAGGATCAAAATATTAAGGTAACTTTTGTAGATTAAAAGCGATCAAATCGTTTTTAAGTCCACACCTGTTTATTAAACGTGTGAACCACCCACCCACCGGTGATGCAACGCTCCATCTGACTAATCTCTTACCTTAAGCGATTTGGCTCACAAAGATCAATGGGGTTTGCGTCATGATGTCATGAACTATACGCCGCGTTGACCCAATGTGTCTGTGACCAAACGAGTATAGATCTGGGTCATTTACTAATACCAATCTATCTGCTATTGTCTTACATACTGAATACTACTTTCATGACTTCACAATGTAAGTAAAAAACTCATGATAATCGATTTAAAATTATTTATATAATTCATTCTAACACCCGATAGGTTTTAAACTAAGTCCTTTAAAACATTCGCTTTTAAAACATAGTTTTTTCTGAAACATAATCATCTAAAAGAAAAATTATCCTATCGCTTACAACGTCTGACTTTCAAGTAAGATATACATTACTAGAACCATAAAATACGAGATGAAATCATTTCCAATTTGTCCATGAAACATTGGAAAGGTTAACCTTTGAAACATCTTTGAAGTCAGATTTCATTTTACTTATTGTAAATATCAAAACATCGAACCCTATAAAATATGAAAGTCGCCTAATTTCCAAAGATTCCTTGCATTGTTTCATAACTCGACACAAATAATGTACGTTAGCCCAAACCGTATAATCTCTCCAAACAAAATAATATCGGATACAGCCCCCGGTGTACACGTAGAACAGAATTGAATCCGAAATACGGGTTGGTCTGAAGATATTCATTAGTTTGTCCATTATTTAGTCACAGTAAAATGTTACAAGTGCAAAGCCCTTTATAGGAGCCTCCGCAGCCTTCCAGGCCTAGGGCGAGCTCCGAATGTTAACTAGGCGAGTACTATTGTTCAGTGTTAAGGCCAATACGGGGTTCTCATTGTAACATACAACAATGGACCTTAACACGACGACATACCACGTCTACGAGAGCATTTATAAAGGAATCGTGGAAATAAATACGACATTCCTCTTGTCGGCGTCTTCTTTGCAGACAAAAGACGAATTCTATCGGATCTGTCTCGCTGTGTCAATGCTTTCTTTCTGTATGAAAACCTGTGTAGGATAATTTTCTGTATAATAAAAGGAATATGGAGCGAAATTGACATTATTTTTAGCGTTAAAGGTAAAGGAAGTACAAGAAGTAAATACTTACTTAGCATACAAAGTATCGGCAGCCAACGCGACGCCTCGCGAGCAAACAGCTCGGCTCAAAGGACCGTATTATTTGTTTTGATGTCAAATATTCAATCGCGCGAGCACTGCGCCTTAAGGTCACCCGTCAAACGCCACCCGCGTTGACATTCCATTTGACATGCGCGTGCGCCGCCCCAGCTCCAAATCAAAAATTAACTCTACTTTCAACAGGCTAAGGATCAAACTTGATTGTCCGTTCAACAGTATCTTGTATCGTGGTCAGCTGTGTCGCATATGTTTTAGCTGCATCCAGTTTTAAGTTCTGCTGTGAGCTCCTTAAGGTTTCTAATTGATCAATGGGTCGGTGTTTACGTAAATCGGATCTGGCGTGGAACGTCCCACGGTAAATTATTCGAGCTACATTTTTCCATCACGACATCATGATATTATGGTATTTGTTTTTTTGTTTAATTGAAGGATCATTCAGAGAAACATTATCTAAACTTTGTTTGCTTTGGCTATTACCGTGTTTAGATGGTGTTACTGATTGATTTGGATATATACGCCTTTAAAGTTTATGGAATTACTATTGATCTAATGCCAAGGCAAATAAGAAATAAGCCTTAAATGACACTGATCTAGTCTACTGGGTGAGTTAATTCTACCCACACTAATTGAAAATGTCCCAGTTATTATTCTATGTGAAAATCATATTTGACAGCAACGATTTTTTTATATTATAGTACATACACAAATCATGCCTTTCTCCATTGAGTGGGAGGTAGAGGTGTTTCCACACCAGCTTATTTCAGGTCTCATGTAATAGGGGCAGAGCCTATTGCCATTCACCGGGAACCAGAAACGCTGCTCCTCGTTAATTTATAACTCTTACTGCCGCACTTAGAGATGTCAATTAACGTTAATGAGTACTTAATGTCAAAAAATGACAATTCTAATGTAGTCGCTATTCTTGCCGGCTATAGTCTATATATATATAAAAAAAAATTTAAGTCGCCAGGCAATTGTATTCTTCTCTACCGTCACCACACTGACAAAATTATGATAATTAGGGTCTGTTTCACAATCGAAAAGTAAAGTTATAAGTATTTACTTAGCCAGTAAATTACATAGAGGTTAAATCCTTCCGTTAACTTTCTTTGCGTTTCACAATCATCCAACTAGTAAATTAAAGTGAAGATTAACTAATAAATACTTACTTAGGAGTATGCTGGCAACTTTAGAGTTTAACGTTTCGTTTCAAGGTAAGAATAATTTCTGTGTTTGTAATAAGTACAGTAAATGCAGCAACTAAATTACAAATATTTTTCGTTATGATTTTCACATAAAATAAAGATGTATTCACATGAAAAACATAGTACATTGTGAGGTTATTGAGTGATTTCACCTTTTCTAAAATCAATGTTTCTGTAAGAATGGAATGTAACGAGTTGTCAACAAAACATCCATGTCAAACGTTTGTCAGTGAGATAGGTTTCAATAGTGTCAGTCAATTTGTTTTCAATAATTCAAAAATTGTTTCAGAGTGGATTTTGTGCAGTGAATGTGGTGTTATTTTGCTGCACAAACATCCGTGTTGATGTGCAATTATGCAGAATCGTTGAAAATAAGTCTTGTGATGTGTTTTATGTTGAGAATTCTACAGTGGTTTTCACCACCTCATCAGTGATCATGAACTCTGTTACCATTAAATTCACGCCAAGCAGTAGATGCGTTCAAATATCTGACTCCAGTGATTAGTCTGTCTCGGTCTGGGCCTCACGAGGATATATTTTCATACACTTTAGCCAAATGAAAATTTCTTTAAATAAATAATTTCCTACTTGTTTTAGGTAAACAAAAACCAATGAGACCTTTTGAAAAGGTGGCAGAAAGCAAACTAGAAATCGCAGAAACAAATTATAGAAGAGGAATGAGAGCATAAACGGAAACAGTGGTTGTTTGAAGAAGAAGACTGGTTGCAAAATAAAATTGATAAAAATTTGTGAACATTTTATTTTAAATAAATTTCTTAACTAACTATATAATGTTTTCTTATAATAAATTAAACATTACATTGTGTAGTACACATTTGTAGGTGTTTCGATTTACACAAACAGAGCTTACAGTAGGTATCATTGTTTTTGGCAGTATGAGGACGGTGTTGGGATGGAGGTGGTATGTTCCAACCATTATCCGTATTGATGTTTGGATGTTTCTTGATCAGTAGCTGTGCAATCGCATGTGAAATTAATTTAACAATTCGACTAGCAGATGCCTTGTTTACACCAGTGAAGTCACCAACTACGCTGAGGAAACTTCCTGTTGCATAATATCTTTGTGTTAATAATAGACGATCCAAAGGTTTAACTGCATAATTCCTAGAACAAGGACATAATATATTAATAAAACTAGGTAAGTAGTAGGACTAGGATGCATAAAATAATGAAAAGTGTAAATTTTACGTACTGTCGCTATATATGTAGGAATACATAACAACTTACCTCGACGTAGGAGCAGTTATTGAATGCTCTATTAGAGAAAACATATATTTAACACCCTCTTTAGAAAGTCGGAATCCTATCTTGAAGTCAGTATCATAGTATTTTTCCATGTTGTTTACACGATACCGAAATATTGGTTCCCTACGCGGTCCCGTCATGCGACCAAAAAAAATCATCAAATTTATCTTCAATAAGATCAAAAATTTCCATTTTAAATGACAATAATAAACATTGTTGATGAATCTAGAAATGTCGTATTTGAGGTTATCTTGTCATAAATAGATTTACTTCTCACAAGTATACGGCTACTTGGTAGTGCATCCGTTGATTAATTTAATCTGCAGATTACGTTGTAATTAACCCTACTCAGAGATTGTGAAACGCAAAAATTTGTTTACTGAGCAGATAAGTTCGAAGTAGCTTACTTCGAACTTTACTTTTCGATTGTGAAACAGGCCCTTAATATAATTAATTTTATTTACAAAGTATTTTTAATAGTTTATTTTAATTCTAACTAAAACCTAAGAACAGATTGCCGATTTCAAGCTTTTGCCGCTTGAAACTGCATAAAATAGGCAGTGCCCACGTGTATAGTATTAACAGTACCTACACCATTGTCTTCTATGACCCCGTGTTCTTATGGACAGTGTCCCATATCGCCTTTGGTGACTCCGCTCGCATTCCCTGCGGCGCAGAGTAACCCAACCTCTTCAAGGCACAGAGACTACACAAGATACATGACACGCAATAATAGTATCACTGTGAATGGAATTGTTTATATCAGTAATTTTACTAATTGATTTTGCAGTGTAGCATCACCCTCAACAATTTAAAATATTAAGAAGAGATTCAAATCTTTTCCGTTCCTCTTATACCACCTGGAGCAATACATGTACTTTGAGTTACGTGCCCAAAAGGTGGCGTTAGGCTCGCCCCCTATTACATTTATAGCTGCCGAATTATTTTATCATTATTTCGAAAACGGCTAATGGGCTAAAAATAGGAACTTCAATGTTACGTATTTGTTACTCCATTTGTTAACATGCTACTATTTACTATTATATTAAATTTTAAAAGTATACCGTGTCTCTGATATTAAAACAATGCTCGTTGGTCTTTACATCCTATATAGTGTACCCACTCCGGGGACATCCAAGCGTAGGCATAATGTATATTATACTGAATTCCTAAAAATATTAGAAACTAGCAGAAAGCTGCAAGTTCTGTTCGTGCATTGGTCTGTGTGTTCCCACACAATCAGTACCGATCGCGCGACAGTCAGAGGTCGCGAGTGAACGTCCATTTGTCTGAATAACTGTCCGCGTCGCGGGTTTGTGCGACACGACGCGATGCGGCGGGGCGCAGGCGGTCTACTCTGAGACTCCGAACGTTGAACTCACATCTATCCGTCTTTCTCACGCCACTGCGTGTTAAAATAAGAGCGACAAAGACGCAAAGACTCGATCGAACGAAATAAACTTCCAGAGTAACGCCTCAGATGCCGTTGGTCTGCCAGTGGACTGATGAGTTTTCTGAATCCGCTATGGTCTAGGCACGAACTAACGCTTATTTTGGAAAAGACTGTGTAAGAATGAATTTAATTTGAAACTCTGGCTGATTCGGCATATGTTGTTTTGCGCTTACCACCTGAGAATAGGTCGTATGCCATATTTAGGGGGTATAAATATGGCATACGACCTATTCTCAGGCCTACAAAAAAGTTTCATAAATTCGGTCAAGCCGTTTCGGACGTTAAAGGGTTGGTGATGATGATGACGATGATGAGTGCTTTAATGTAATAAGATTATATTGAAGAGTACTATCGTGCTCGCTACTCACTACTTTAAATAAGGCTAAGCAGGGAAATCCATGACTTAAGATAGTTATTACTTGGGTTGAAAATACGCAAATATCGGAATATGGTAATTTTGACACCATAATCCTTTTATATCCGGTCTCTGTTTGACTTATTAGGAGTGAGAATTTCTACATGACCATAATCATTTACTAATTGGTGATTTTAGGAAATTTCTAAGTAAACATCCTCCATCGCTAAGCACTTACTAAAATACACTTCGCAAACCACAAAACACTAATATTCGAAGGGAAAAGAGCGATGCGATAAACAATGGGCAGCAACGTTACTCTTACACCACCTGGCAGTACTGCGATTTATGTGCCCGGTAGATGGCAATAGGCTCGCCACCTGGGACCTAACTAAATTAGCGAAAAGTGGGTGTTAATTCACTGCCTACCTCTTCGGGGATATAGGCGTGATTTATGTATCTATATTAATATTATAAAGCTGTAGAGTTTGTTTGTTTGTATGGTTGGTTGGTTAAACGCGCTAATATCAGGAACTACTGGTTCAAATTGAAAAAATAAATCTGTGTTTGGATAATCCATTTATTGAGGAAGGCTGTAGGCTATAAAATAACCGACTTTAACGCAAGCGAAGCCGCGGGCGTCCACCAGTGTACTAATATTCGAAACAGCGAGTAAAGAAAAGATGCTTACCGAACCCGTGAACCCAATATGAAAATATGGTCAGTACTCGCCTCAAATAGACCGCTAAAAATAGAATCGGATCCAATAATGAAAGCATAACAGAACGCAATCGTCTTGCGCAGGCGCATAACGGGACAGCGCTGCCTTGCGTAACTATGTTTTTGCTGCGGCTTCAGTTGAAGGCCCTCTTTGTCAGATGACGAACAGACGGACGCACAGAGAAGTCAATAAACAACGGCTGGTCTATCGATACCGGCGAAGTTATTTGGGACGAACGCAAAATATCAACGGATCAATATTTTGACCTAAAAGAGCAAAATACAGACCATCGCCCGATTGTCAGTTAGGCCACCTATTCGGGCTCAATAGGTTGGATCGCACGTTCGTACGAGTAACTCATAATAGGTTCCTAATAGGTTCCTAATAGGGTCCTGGGGTCCTAATAGAACGCGATTGCGCGATCGTCGCGCGAGTTCAAATCCAAATTCAAATATTCTTTATTTTAAATAGGTACATAAATATACCGCCGCGTGGTGACGGCAGAGTAGAATACAATTGTCACCGCCCCAAATCTCTCCCGTGGGTGTCGTACAAGGCGACTTAGGATAAGTCAGTGATGGGGAATGGGCAGCAGCGTTCCTCTTATACCACCTAGCAATAGTACTGCTACTTTTGTGCCCGATTAATGGCAATAGGCTCGCCACCAATTACATGGGATCTAACATAATTGGCGAAACCTGGGTACTAGTTCACCTCTGCCTACTCCTTCGGGGATATGTGCGTGATTTATGTATGTATGTATGTATGTACATAAATAAACATAAATAGGTGGCTCCAGCCACATTTTATGTATATGAATGTACCTATTTAAAATAAAGAATATTTGAATTTTAACTCGCGCGATGATCGCGCAATCGCGTTCTATTAGGACCCCAAAGGTTCAGACAGCGATCCGTAATGGGCAGCAGCGTTCCTCTTACAGCATCGAGCAATATACTGTAATTTACGTGCCCATCACCAGCCTTTACATGTCTCCACTGCTACGGCACACACCTTCCCTATGGATGAAGAATATAGGGAGAATGGGCCATAACCCACCACGCTGGCCCAATGCGGGTTGGTGCGTATTAACGACTGCAGATGGGTTGCGACCCGTTCTCCCTGTGTATTCTTCCATCAATAGGGAAGGTAAGTGTCCCAGCAGTGGGGACATTTAAGGGCTGGTAATGATGATGATGATGCAAAAGACCGAAGCCGGTTTTGTCGTGTGATAGTTTCGTTTTGGTGTTTTATCCATTTATTGTCTGTTTCAGAACATCCGGCATGTTCTCGTAACAGTTCATAACTTATACATGGTCAGCGTTTAGATACTCAATTTATTGCACATTGTTTATTCATTAGACTATTTAGAAAGCAAAATTGCCCGTTGATGGAATCAATAATATAATCATCAATATAAGTGCCATTTGCTCACGCTAATCGATGTTAACACACTATAACGTGCATAATGATGAAACAATAGTGACTTCCTCGTCTCTATTATTAAATAATTGGCTGGACTTTTCTTGTTTAAAGACTCGTAATGACAATTGGGAAAGGGATGCTCGCACGGTTTGGTCGCGTAGAAAGAATTAATTTCCATCATTCATGATGGAAATTAAGGAAAGTGACAAAAAGGTTTTAAGGTTAACTTAGGTTAAAGAAAAAATAATCTCCATTTTCAGTGAGATACCCGACTCCATTCACATCCATCATTTCACGTCACGAAATTTTTTTGAATGTTATTATTAACCGACATGGGCTAGTCGGTTGGTTAGAACATGAACCAACGAAGTTTTCGTGGTGGCGTGCATTCGTTGTTAAGTTATTCGTATTTGTAACCTTACGGGGACGTGGTATTCGGTGTTACACTTTTCGAAGTCAGGTATCACATCCCTCCATTTCGTACTATGTTACTTTTAACTGCTAAATTTTTTAAATAAATAAATAAAAATGGCCAAGAGTCCGAAACTGGCGGGCATGCATGAGGACAGCACTGACTTGGATGAAGCGAAAAAAGTATCGAAGTAAGGATCGTAGCAAGTGGAAGGAGGAATACCTAGACCAGGTCAAGAGTACATATGGTCTGCATGAAGGACGACATTAATGAGATTAGATAAAGCGAGAGAAGTTTGAAAATATCGTAGCAAGTGGAAAGAAGTGATCTCTATTTCGGTGAGAGAAAAACCTGCTGTACATGTACAATGTGTATGTGGTTTCAGCATGCCAGTTTTAAGAGCCCTTTAGGAGTCACGACCTCTGATAGCTGTATAAGGCGGGTTTAGACCTCTTTTGCGAGTGGGCGTCGGTCATTTTAGGCGACCAAAGGTCAGGTGCGGTGTAGGTGTGGGGAGCTATTGTGACCGTCCGCTTCTGTGTATCTAGATGCTACGGGTAATTTAGGCTCGCCTGTTTCGGCCAAACGTGTAGTGGTTACTCAACTATGCAGATTCACATCTGTGAATGACGTTGAACGTTTTGGTTGTCTTAAGCTAAGTCTTAAGTCATTTATTCCATAAACAATGAAAATACAGCTAGAAAGGGTAGATCTTGGCCTTCATCTCCCCGGATGATAAGTGACGATCGAGCTTCACCTGGAACCCTCGACCGCAGAGGGGCTGGCTATCTTATCACTAATTGTCGGAACACAATAATGCTGTTAACATTATTATTATGACGACAAATTTTTAATAAAATGGTTATAGCACCCAGGCGGTCTTGAAAAAAGTCGTCCCACCAACAAAACCGAGTACAAATATGTACCTACTTCATTGGGGATCGAACCCGGGACCTCGGAATCTTAATCCCGAAGTCGCCTTTGGGATTAAGACGCCTTCTAGACCACGGAGGCAGTTAAAAACGCTTTAAAGGCGAGTTTCTTCTAAACTTGCACAAGGTCAAGTATTCTACTCTAAGCAATAAAAATTTAAATACCCTATTGATTATAAAGTACCGGTTAGCCGATAGTAGATTGGAAACGAAATTGAAAATTCTGTGGACTGTAACGTAACTCATCTGCTTACTCAATTCTGTCATTTATATGCAACAACTTAGAGCCGATTGTCTTGTAGATATAGAATAATAAATTTTCATTAAACACTTCTAGCCTAACATCGTAACGTCTGTACATTAAATTCATAAAGACAGGAACAAGCGATGTCATTAGCCTCCAGTAGCTTATATATCGTACGTATCTTGCTTTAAATCTATACTAATACTATAAGGCTGAAGAGTTTGTTTGGTTGGTTGGTTGGTTTAACGCGCTTATCTCAGAAACTACTGGTTCAAATTGAAAAATTATTTTCGTGTCGGATAGTCCATTTATTAAGGAAAGCTATAGGCTATATAACAACCTGTCATGTAGCCTAAAGTAAGTATGAAGCACTTGTGTTAAGGACACTAGATTACGGAAAAAACAATATATACTTAATAATCATTATAAATAAACATTTATAATATACTACATAAACATAATTATAAACAACCGTGACTCGGAAACAAATATCTGTGTTCATGATAAAATTTGCCTGATCTGACCATTCGACCAAGCCAGCTGTCAATTTATTTCCACTTTCCCTATATAGTAATTTAAAAGTACCTCGTCTTCTTTCTCCGTCTTGAAATGTTTAAATTTTGCCGCTACACTTGCGAGACAATGTAGAACCACTATTTCATCTAAATACTATTTATTTCAAACTACCTGACCGTACGTTTTTATGTCGTATAAATTATACCAAATCGAAGCCATGACTTCGATTTGGTGCTGTCATACCCAAACACCGTACCGAATGGACGAACGTCAAATGTTTGACAGGAAAGCAGTTTATATGGGAAAATGAAAGTATTGTTTTTATTATTTTCCACCAAATTTTCCATATTTTCTCATTTTTCCTGCCTTGCGTGACCCAAGACAATCATTTCAAAACCAAAATCAGCTAAACCGGCCCAGCAGTTATCGAGTGATAGCGAGACAAACGCACAGCAATTCATTGTTATATATGTATAAGAAGATTTCGCACTCCTTGCTCAACAGCATCGTAACTCCAAAATTTGTCAGGGAACTGGCAGCCAGCTGTTGATGTGACAGTTGATATTATTATTTGAAGATTATTCAAATGGTAGAAAAATTATTACAAACACAAGAAGTCAGAAATATTTCTGACCATTCAACGTCACGTTACAAGATAACCGCTGCCCTCGCAATGTATAATAGAATAAAATTTCTGAAATCCAAAGAATTAAGGTATTATTACAAATACCATTTCTACATTGTTAGCTTTGCGTTGCAACGTGAAGTTAAATATTTACATTTGATATTGTATTATAGCAATGTACAGTTTACGACATCTATCATTAACTCATAACTTCATGCAGAGGAAGGAACAGAACTTGCTGAGTTTCTTGCCCGTTCTCAAAACAAGGCCTCCTGATAGTTTCCAAACAGATGGCGTAGCTTATCACGTTACAGGAAACCTTTTGACTTTGGCATACACATTTCCAATGTTCAACGTATTTATTTGACGATTCATGAGTGTATGTAATGATACCTTATATGAGTAGACCATTTTTAGGGTTCCATACCCATGACTGGTGAATTGCCTCGCGGCAGACCCCAGACTCCCCCCGCCAGAAGGGCTGGAGGGACACCGGAGTGGTGTATTCCCGACTCGATCTTGAGTCGGGCGAGTCCCACACACGTCGGCCGTCTAGTCTCAGTCTGTCGGTTCCATACCCATTGGTAAAACGGGACCCCATTACTAAAACTCCACTGTCCGTCCGTCCGTCCGTCCGTTCATCAGGTTATCTCATGAACCGTGATAGTTAGACAGTTCAAATTTTTACCGATGATGTTTTTCTGTTGCCACTGTCACAACACATACTAATAAACAAAATAAAAGAAACATTTAAGGGGTCTCCCATACAATTAACTTGATTTTTTTACAAAGATTTTGGTGGTTTGAAAAAGTTCGAAAAATTATGGTTGATGCGGGAATCGAACTCGCGTCCACTGCAATCCGGGCAGGTGCCTATACCGCTCGGCTAACGACACTCGAAATAGTGATTTTTTTATAGATAATGCTACGGAACCCTTAATGCGCGAGTCCGACTCGCACTTAGTTTCTTTTTATTGAAAACTTATTTCGTAGGTTATAGGAAACATGAAGTAGAGATTTTATCGGTGCGTAGTCAATAATGTCACAGGCTTTATCGGCAACCCATCGCGTAGTCGACAATGTCGCAGACAACAGGTGTGTGCATCGAGTCGCATTAATCATAAAGCGCTGTCAACAAGATGGCTGCGTGCGTGCTATCAGATCCCCCATCTTAGAAAGTTTCCCATTAATTATTCGAAATTAAGCTTCCAAACGGGCTTCCAATAGCATTTCCCGCCATGCTGCGATCCCTGCCTCGGTAGATGTCTAAACATTAATTTCACATAACAAAGAGATGTATCGTGGAGACACGTAGTTAATAATTGAAGGCAGTCAACGGAGATAGCTCGAATAGGGTATTTTACACCATGTAGAGATAAAATGAGCCCTGAGATAAAAATGCATGTTTATGATAAATTTAAAAAAAGAGCAACGAGAAACGTCGATGTTTATTCATAATAATGCAACGCAAGTTTCGAAAATCTATTTTGGAAATCGACTTTTTTAATCAGTTCTTCTAATTTGTATACAACGCACTATCAATCAAGCTTCTAGTACACAAAGTACGTGTGAGTCTTTTGAAGTCGTTTCTTCCTCTTCTTCTTCTTCTTCTCTATTCATCCATTTCTTCATCCTTCCACGTTCATGCCTAACATTATTCTGCCAACATAAGCGTTCAGCTCTTCGCATAACATGGCCAAACCATCCAAGTCTATTACTCCGCAGTCACTCAGTCACAGGCGTTACTTTCAAACTTCCCCCGATATACTCATTGCGTATCTTATCTCTTCGTGTTACACCACACATCCATCTTAACATACGCATTTCTGTTACATCTACTCTTTTTTCATCAAGTCATTTGGCGGGTAAAAGCCTATATTCTTCCATCCAAAGGAACGGCCTGTGGGGACATTAAAGGGCTGGTGATGAAGACACCTATAAATTGATGCTCGACGCTTGTTAAAAATTAGACGCAGGAAATTGTGAATGGAAATTTCATTCTCCGGTGGTCCTCTAATGAGGCACGTGTGTCGCGTTGACGCAGAGCCCCGTCATGTCTTTGATTAACGTCGCTTTGACAGGCTGAAATCGGATCTTGCACTGCGGAGATTGGAATCGATTGGGATTTGGGGACCGTTTTAGTGTTGTCACAAATCGTCCTCAAATATTGAACGGTCATTATATCATAAATCACGCCTATTTTAACTATTTAACCCCAAAGGGGTAGGCATAGGTGAATAATCAATTTTAGATTGCTTAACTTTTATAGTAGCTATCTCTATTTTTTATTTTTGATATTTATTTGATGTCTGAAAAAGTATCACAAAGAAATTTGTGGTCAGAAAAAGTAAGAAATCGAAATGAAATGAAATGAAATGCTTTAATTGCTATAAATAGGGTACATAGTTTGCATTAGATTGTGGATCTTCACATGTGCTTAACTGCCGCACTCAGAGACGTCAAATAACGTTAATGAGTACTTACCGTCAAAAAATGACAATTCAAAACAGTCGCTATTCTTGCCGGGTCTATGGTCTAGATTTGAATGAAATTTTTTGACATTAAATACTCATTAAAGTTAATTGACGTCTCTGAGTGCGGCAGTAAGTCTATTTAGCCATTTTGAACAGCATGCGAACCCGCGTACTCTGCATTCCGGGCAGAAGCTACTCGGCCAACCCAAGACATTATCGGAGCTGTCTCTATAATCTTCCCTGTGACTTTGTTTTGTTATAATTGCTTCCACTGCACTATCGTTTACATGAATCATTTATTACCATTTCTGTTTAGCTCTATTAGTGATTGTTGTTTGAAACAAGTCATATCAAAACCACATCACTAAAACAACCCTCTGCAGAGCCATAAACGGCATGTTTCATCCTCAATATCCCAAACAAACAATCATTGGCCATGTTTATTTGATTATATTAGAGAAACAAGGCATCCATTCCTTTACTAAAACAACATCTAAATTTGTTCAAGATGCGCTCTACGGGTGGTCTTGTAAGAGGAATATTTTGGGACAACTATTACATGCTACCAATAACTATTTATGCCTTTTCTGTAACTTATTGACAACGATGTTTAATTGTTAAAAAGCATGATTATTTATTTTAGACAGGGAAGAATTGGCCCTAATCTCACCATAAGGGCCGAAGATGGGATCGAGCTTCACCTGGCACCCTCAACCACAGAGGAGCTGAGGAATAAGCGTTCCTCTTATACCACATAGCAATGGACTGCGACTTTTGTGCCCGATAAATGGCAATAGGCTCGCCATCTATTACATGAGACCTAACATAATTGGCGAAACGTGGGTGCTAGTTCACCTCTGCCTACCACTTCGGGGATATAGGCGTGGTTTATGTATGTATGTAGATTTTGATAAAATGGTGGTGGTAGCTAACCATGCTTTCTCTTTCCTGTCATGCATCCCACATGTGATGTCATATTTTCGTCTTTCCTTTCAAGCATTTCTACAATCCAGTTTAGATTTCAAATAAATGTTTTTGTTCCTTATATCCCTTATATCCCTATTAACACTTAACTCACAATGCCAACTATTATACCTATGTGGCTCATTATGAACACTGTTTTTCGCCATCTGAATCTTTTCTTCTCACTCCACTTCAGATTTTAAAAAGGACATCAGTTGCTCCGGCTTGTCGCGATCTGTGCGTTTGACTGATCGTTCCCTAAGTCGCAAAATCTCCTCCGGTATAGCAGACTTGATCAGTGGATTTATTTTTTCATCAAATTGCTTTAATTCTAACGTTGGTATTTGCAATTTCTTTTCACTAGAACACGGTTGGGTAATATACTTGTTTTTATTACATAGTAAAATTGACTCACATTTTATCTTGAGGTTATTAAAGCGCGTCTCACGATACATGGTTTCCTCAATGTCCAACAAAACCAGCATTTCCTCCTCCGACATATCTTCCGACACAACTGCTGACTGCAATTTGGTATCCACCATAAATTGTTCAGCTTTATTTTTAAATGTTTCAACCAAGTTCTCGAGACCTGGTTCGTCTGTCGCAATGGCCTCTTCTAACTTCTTGACAACGATGGTAAATGCAATGCGTGCCATTTTACGGTTCTTTATTAATTGATACACGGTCGCCATTTTATTGTTGTAGTTTGATATAATCAACAATATATTAATTATATAATTACACCGTGGTTTTATAAAATCGGTGGAAATAAATAAGTAAAACAACAACGTATTATAAACTAATAAAACTACAAAAGAGGCCGTAACAGTTCCGCAAAACACACAAACGGCTTCAAACAACCATGTTTCAAGAACAAATATTAGTCTTATTCTAAATTTTATTTTGTTGTGAGTTGTACATCCTCGATATTGTCTTCGGCTACACGGCATTACTACACCTCGTCTTAATTAAAGGATTTAATAATAGCGTAGGGGCTTAATGCCAGAACCGCCCACAACATGAGTGTAGCTATATGCGCTTTCGATAATCTGACTATATCATCATCATCATTAGCCGTGTGGTGACGGCAGAGTAGAATACAATTGTCACCATCCCAAATCTCTCCCGTGGGTGTCGTACAAGGCGACTAAGGATAAATCAGTGATGAGGAATGGGCAGCAGCGTTCCTCTTATACTACCGTCCTGACAATGTACTGCGACTTTTGTGCCCGATAAATGGCAATAGGCTCGCCACCTATTACATGGGACTTAACATAATTGGCGAAACGCGGGTGAAAATTCACCTCTGCCTACCCCTTTGGGGATATGGGCGTGATTTATGTATGTATGTATCATCATCAACTTATCCCATTTCATTTGGGTTTAGCGAAGTTTTTTCTTCTATTCACTCCTGTTAGTTGTATTCTCCTCATTCTTTCCATTCACATTCATGCAATTTCTTACGCAATCCATCCATCTCTTCTCTTCCTCTCTATCCCTCAACATTTCTGTTCATCACTCTTTAGACCAATATGTTTAATAAGATCTATGTCAACTTTTAATTTGCCTGTCTCAAAATACAATCTGTTATTTTTTTTTTATTTTTTTTTTATTTTTTATTTATTGATAATAGAATCTACAGCACATAAAAATAGTATAATAAACATTACATTTGAACTTATTGCCAATTACAGATTCTCACTTTGTATGTGTGGCAGTTAAAGTCGTGAGGTAATATCGCTAATTATAAAACATTATTGACAAAACAAAAAACTACAATTACAAAAACTAATCCAAAATACAATACGCAATAGAAATCAAACATTATTAAAAACAACAATAATTAAATAATTATGAGAATAACAAAATTATTTGAAAACAATTGAAAATAACGATTATTCTTATTTAGTTCCTTATTTCCGGCTCAGTCACTCCTTGGCATAAGGTGTTGAGAAGTGTCTAGTTTAAAATTATACATTTTAACGGGTAAAGAAAATGCAAGGCCGCCTCAGCTAGTTTCATAACCATTGCGCAACGGCACTAGCAAACGTAATTATTGTGAAAGCAACATTTTGTGCATAAAACGCACTTGACACATTGGAGTCGCACTTGGTTCCGATTTTGAGTGTCAATCGGAGAGTGCTCATGTCATTGTTGCGGGGATAGTTTTCCTCGCGTTACGTCAATGCTAGCGGCGGGCTGGTGTAGGTACAGACGACCGCAAGCAATCTGACTGCTGTTTCTTCTAATACTATGTGATCGAAATACATTATTGGTTTTTATGTATAGTTAGAATTAAATAGTGCGAAATAAATAATATTAATAGTTATTTGTTGTACGTCAGTGCAAAGTTGTTTTTTAACCGCGTGCTCAAGTTTGATGACCGAGCTAGCGAAGGATTCTAAAATTAGAATCCTGAGCGATAGCGAGGGAATCAAAAGAGCACAAGGTGAAAAATCTTTGCACTCGAGTGCAACACGTAACTTTTCATCCCCCCCAACGAGGAAATTGCAAAATACAAAAAAAAATACAATCACAACAGTTTCTGTTTTCACCCAGAAACTTCCACAACACCCTCCCATTAACCCAAACACACTCAACACCCACAACATTCACACCCGCAATACACACCCATCCACTCAGACACACCCAAAAAACACCCATTCACCCAGAAACAGCCACAAAACACCCATTCACCCAGAAACACCCACAAAACACCCATTCACCCAGAAACACCCACAAAATACCCATTTACCCAGAAACACCCAAAAAAACACCCATTCACCCAGAAACACACACAAAACACCCATTCACCCAGAAACACCCACAAAACACCCATTCATCCAGAAACACCCATTCACCCAAAAACACCCACAAAACACCCATTCACCCAGAAACACCCAAAAAATATCGAATCACCCAGACACACTCACAACATCCATTCAGACACCCACAACTTTCACCCAGTCACACCCACAATACTCACCCATCCATTCAGACACACCCACAAAACACTTATTCACCCAGACACACCCACAAAACACCCATTCACCTAGACACACCCACAAAACACCCATTCACCCAGACACACCTGCAACACCCACCCATCCACTCAGCCACACCTGAAAAATTTATCCAGACACACCTGTAAGTACCTAATAAAAATTACCGTCCCTAATGGAGTTCCGAGACGGTCAATCAGCTTGAGTCAAGCACGTTGATTTTCTGTATGTTTTTGTTCCGTTGCTAGCGTAAACAAATCAAACAAACCTAAAAAGCTTTTAAATGCTTGACTCAAGCATCAAGCAAGCATTGTAGACGATCAAAATGTTTAAAGCAAGATTGACGCCAAGCTGATTGACCGTCACGGAACTCCAAGGTTATAACAAATTTATGACATTAAAAGAAAATGGCGCGCGCAAAGTAAATTACAAAAAAAGTACACCAAGAAGGTTCCGAGTCTGAGTTTTAACAAATTAAAATGGGTTGCATGATAATTTCGGCACCATGGCGGTAGAAATAAATAGGTCTATTGATATTTTGAATTCACAAACTCATTGCACACGATGTTCTAAATTCAAATTTACTTTATCCTCTAGAGGATAAAAACGGCTTTTGCACTCAGATATCAAAGAGCAAAAACGCTTTTTCCGAGATGGTGGGATGAAAAGAATATTATATGTCGCATTTGTGTATTTGTAGCAAACATTTTTCGTGCATTAACCTTTATTCATTAAAAGTTATATTCAATTAATATGTCACATGATGTTAAAACAAAAAAAAAATCGAACGTTTGTCAAACCTGTCTTGATTAGCCAAATGGTAGGTATAGACAGTCGCCCGGATTGCTGAGGACACCGGTTTTATTCCCGCACCAGGACATTCTATTTCCAACACTTATACAATGTTCGAATAAGTAACATATTAATGTTAAAGCTTAGAAAGTTTTCCTTGAATTTTTTGTACTTAAATCCTGACGCAACTTTACAACGGAAACGCTCTCTAGCAGAACGGCCCAAGTGTAATTCCCACGATATTGAATACATCTCAATTAATTACCGCGCGAACACCTGTAGGTAACTGCCTTATGATTAATACAGTCAATTCCACCAGCCATGTTCCTCGCGCCATCACCACGCGTTGTTCGCTCATTAATTATTCGTTTGCTTAATTAATATTTGGTAATTAATAGCGCTGATCAACACGATTGGGTACGGTTATTTCGTTTTAGTATAGGAGTTACGTTCTATCATTATTAATATATACGGAAGATCAAACAGAATATAATTATCTACCTATGGAGTATACTCGATATGTCAGAAAATGCATTGATTAAATACGTCTTAAGGTATGGGAGCGAAAAAGACCAGTAGACCAATAAGCACCTTGGGGCACCCGAATGGTGGAGGGCAAACCACCAACAACAGCATACCCAGAGAAGGTTGGTGTCAAGCAGGCGGCTGTAAAACCTTAGCCATAACCTTAGCAGTATGGATTGGAATGTTGTCATTGCAATCACTCTCTCCGTTCATCGATCTCCCGACATGGTCCGTTCCGTCTCTTTTCTATACATTCATTCACACTATCACCTTTCTAGTGCGATGGACGATACGAATCAAAAGGGAGTGGATGGCTTGATGACGTGTGACCGATGTGAATGGAAGAGGAAACATACGGCGCCGACCCCAGGTAGACTGGGAACAGGGCAGGGAGAGCAATACTGCCTTGAGGATTGGATACTAATGTTATCACTGCAAATTCCACTCGTTACATCAGAAGGCACTGATTTAACACGAAGATAAATGGCAGCCGCATCTGGTTAGCTCCGAATAACAATATGGTAATATGAAACCGCGGTTGGGACCCCGCGGGCACCGTTTCATTTGCTTTCCAAGTCATTGGGCCCACCGGATTTATTGAATACAGTTTTGCGTACAATTTGATTGGTTGTGTTATGTTGGTACCAATTGCGTTTGTTTATTTCAATCTGTTCACTAAAATGCAGTACTATTTAACGAAGTACTGGGTTTTAAATTATTGGTAGGTAGTCAATTTGTTTGTTGTTGTGTTTTCTAATTAGAACAGAACCATCCCAATATCACTTTGTCGCGGAGATTTAGGATTCGTCAATTATGTAAGGTCCCATATAATAGGTGGCGGCCCATTGCCATTTAAAGGACACATAAATGTTGATGCCCGTTACTCGTCGCTGTCTTAGTAGCCTTATACGACACCCGCGAAATAGAGTGGGGGTGGTGACAATTGTAATCTGCTGTCGTCAACATAATCATGCCACATTATTGCAATCTAAAGAAAATATCTAGTTCCATAATAAGTAGTTACTTCGCCCCGCGACTTTGCACGGAAATTGTGAAATTTCCGTATACTTCATTTTCCTATGATTAATGTCTACATCACGACCATGACCAAATATGACGTACGGACGGACGGAGCCAATAAAAGGAAATCCATTTTAACAACCCAGCAATAGGGTTCAAAATTGCGCACTTAAGAACGTTGTTATTTATTGGTCCTATTCCCACAAATCTTTATATGACACGCGACTAGTTTATATTAAGGCACCTCTTTGTGGCATTGAGGATATAATTATTTATAATTATGAGGGTATATGGCGTTAATAGTTGAATGTCCTAAGTTGTAAGGGTTACAATTACAATATATTATGTGGTTACGGCGTGAAATTCAAAATAACTTAGTTGAATCCTGCTTTATGATTAATTCACAAGCGATGATATTGCATATTTTATAATGAAAGTTAAAAGTCATTGAAACTTGTGTATTATTAATTGAGGAGCCCTTCCTTAAATAATTTCGACGGCCGCCTTGATCGAATGCTCAGATCGCTGGGTATTGGCCAAGAGGTCCCGGGTTCGAATCCTGGTAGGGGCAAACTTTGTGATGACCACAAATGTTTGTTCCCGAGTCATGGTTGTGTAAATGTTTATGTAGTATATTTTCAACATTTATATACATAATTATATTAAAAATATGTCCGCCATCTAGTATCCATAACACAAGTGCTTAGGCTACTTACTTTGGGCTAGATGATAGGTGTGAGTGTAAAAAATATAAAAATATATATATATATATATCATTATTGTTAATTTCTTTTTTGCCAAATAAACTTTATTTCATTCATATTTAATTATACAAAATTGTATATCGATTGAACTATCCAATCTAATTTCTTTCGTAATATTGAAATTTCAGAAAATTAGGTATGTCAATTTTTATCTTCTTCTTCCTTCCTTCTGCCCTGTTAGTAAAGCCAAGACGTTGAACGTCTTAGTTCACCTATAATTTTTCGACATTTTTCTAAGCACAATTATCTTTGTAGAGATTTTTTTGGTAAAAAATCATTCGTTTGCTGCGTGTTCATAAAACTGGACGTGGTCGTCACAGCCGCGCAGGCGGCGTGTAACGGCGACCGATAGCTTTGCTTTGGTTTATCGACCGATAAATCAACCAGCAACGAGCCCATATTTCTTCACTTACGATCTCGCCCGATATCCATCTGGTAACTCGAGCAGCGCGTTACTCATTCGAGCAACAAATTGTCAGTCTGTCTGTACCAATGTCGCTGTTATTAGTTGCGTATGCGACTGCCGAAGAATTGGCTTCATGTGTCTTTAGACCGAGATCATTAGGTCTTCATTTCAATTAAGATCGGCAGAAGCTCCATAAAGGGGTGATGAAGAACGGTGGATGTATCAAGGATATATCTCAACCCACTCACCATTATTAACAGTGTAGAAGCCCCCAAACTTATTTGTCTCCAGTCTCCACAAAATTTGTTCCATTCCACCAAAAAGTCCTACCACCAACCCAACCAGTACAAATTTTGTACTCCCCTCCATATTGCAAGTCAATTTGCAAGGCAGATAGCCTTGCAAAATGATGGTCACAAATTATCATTAATTGTCAAATTCATGTCACAGTATAAAGACAAACCATGCGTTGGTTTTAAACTAAAAATAACCTCTTAGGGCCGGTTTTTTGTGTTACTAATCTTTAAATATGAGACTGGTATTTAACCATTACTAACAATATCAGACGGATATTTAACCATTAGTAACATTAGTACCTAAAATTGTTACTAATGGTTAAATATTAGTCTGATATTTAAATATAAGTAAAAATTTTTAAAAAACCGGCCCCAGTGGAAGTTCAATTCAAGAACAATAATACGTAAACTGCATTAGTGCAGCCTTAACAAATTTTCATTCACGCATACACACCTAAATCACGCCTGTATCCCCGAAGGGGTATGCCCAGGTTAACTAGCACCCACGTTTCCCCAATTATATTAGGTCCCATGTGGTGGCGAGCCTATTGCCATTTATCGGGCACAAAAGTCGCAGTACATTGCTAGGTGGTATAAGAGGAACGCTGCTGCCCATTCCTCATCACTGATTTATCCTTAGTCGCAATATACGACTCCCACAGGAGAGATTTGGTTTGGTGACAATTGTATTCTACTCTGCCGTCACCCTGTCTAACATTAAAAAAAACATGACTTCTCTATCAGGCCGATGTGTGAGCGCCACGCTAGAACTGGTATGTGATTCAATGCTAATAAAGCTGAAGGCAGACAGTTCGAAAGCTGTCTAAGATTTCCGTAGCTCATAAAGCGGTTTAATAGTTTCACTAATTAGCGCGATGGGGGAACGCCGATTCCAACTGTCAACACATATGGATCGTTGATGAATGGAAATAAAATGAATCCGTATCGGACGCTTGATAAATTGACTGTAAATAATTAGTTGATTATTTTGCTGTTGCGAAACTTGTTGTGCCAGATGCGCGACAGCGAACCGTGTAACATGATACTATTTCCAATTCAAATTTGACGAGGCAGCGTTGTTTGAGTACGATGAACCGTTTTTTCAACCGACTTCGTAAAAGGAGGAGGTTCTCAATTCGACTGTATTTTTATTTATTTATCGAGTTCCTATTTTCATCATCATTATCTTCACCAGCCTTTTAATGTTCCCACTGCTGGGCACAGGCCTTCCCTATGGACGGAAGAATGTAGGTCATAACCCAAGCTGACCCAGTGCGGGCTGGTGAGTATTAACGATTGCAGATGCAGCCGGGACCAACGGCTTAACGTGGCTTCCGAAGCACGGAGGAATTCGAGATAATACATTTTGGTCACCCATACAATGACCGGCCTTAGCGAGCATTGTTTAATTTGCGTAATCGCAGACCGAGCTCGCTATGCTGCTGCGCTAGCGAGCTACTTTAACCTATTTTGAACCTACACTTCTCAACTTTATCTCAGGATATTTTTTTTGACTTTACTCTATGTCGTGTTGGCGATCTTTCTAAAAATACCGACGATTTCTATGCAATTTATTCAATGTTATGACGGAAGACCATAATTAAGTAGGTCAGTCATGGATAAAATTCGAAGAAGATGTCAGTATTATAAGAATGGAGGCTGAGAGAACACGAAGTGGGCGTTAATAAAATATCCTTAGACATGGTTGAGCAGTGCAATTTGAACAAAGCGAAATTGAATTCCTAACCGTTTCTTTTGTCTGTTGCAGGTAAGCGATGCATCAAAGACCCATTGACAAGACACGTGTAAGTTCTCGACACCCCAAAGGCCGTTCAAGGTCCTGACCTGACGATCAGTCGTGAACCCTAGCCGGATTGCATTTCGCCAAAAAAAGAAACCGCAGTTCCGCTATTTGGACTTTTTTGCCACAGTAGAACCGACGTAACTCGAGCCCTTCGTGTACTACAAATTGGACTCAATGCCCTAACATTGACAGTTGACGTTGGCCCGCCCCGGGTTTGGACTTTTTCTGCCGATCGCAGCCATAGCAGAACCGACGTATCTCGAGCTGCTCGTGTACTACAAATTGGACTCAATGCTCTAACATTGACAGTTGACTTTGGCTCGTTCCAGGAATGCATAGCGTGAAGGAAGGAATGAAAGCGCCAACGGCACGTGGGTTGTCCCATCTGCTCCCCAATTAGGGTACCTTTGTGATAAAGAGCGGCCTTTCAGAGGTTTTGTATTTGTTTTTGGACCTTTGTGGTGCGTGAATAGGATTTTTGTTGTGGAATGTTCATTGAGATAGGCATCGCTGGCAGTGGCGCTGCGCCGAGATCGTGTCACAGATACGACGCTCTTAAACAGCCGTCGGTTTACAGACGTATTAATCGACTATGAGCTTTGTAAGTTAACACTGTTATTGAAAGACAAAGTGGTGCGATAGTATCGATAGAAAGCGGACAATCGGCGTGTCTAGAGTTTTTGGTTTTGGTCCACGGACGCTGCAGCTATGGTCGTTGTTTAACTTTGGAAGGTTCACTTGTATCACAAATTAATATTGTCTGTCTTTAGGCACTCGTACCACCGGAACATTGGTTGGAGAAGCGGATGCTACTGCATTCTTGTCAAGTTCACAAACCCAACTAAATCCATCAGCCACTGATAATCTTCCAAATCTTCATTACTTTTCGAAGAATATTTTAATAATGTAAATTGGCTCATCAGCTTATGTAGCTTATTCATACATACATACATACATAAATCACGCCTATATTCCCGAAGGGGTAGGCAGAGGTGAACTAGCACCCACGTTTCGCCAATTATGTTAGGTCCCATGTAATAGGTGGCGACCCTATTGCCATTTATCGGGCACAAAAGTCGCAGTACATTGCTATTGTTAGGTGGTAAAAGAGGAATGCTGCTGCCCATTCCTCATCATTGATTTATCCTTAGTCGCCTTGTACGACACCCACGGGAGAGATTTGGAGTGGTGACAATTGTATTCTACTCTGCCGTCACCACACTATTCAGGGATTTACTCTATTACTTATGTGACATTACCCATATGACTACCCAGTTTCTACTGCTATTACGTGACGCCGCTGTCTTACGTAGAAAAAAGGGTCATCAAAATTCTAAAAATTAAAGTCTCTGCATCAAGAAATCGAACCCGCGTCTTCCGCAACCCGGGCGGCTGCTACACCACTCGGCCAACCAACCAAGGTCTCTGTGTTGTTCCTATTTAATTCAAATAGCGCTCTGCAAGTCAAGTGGTATCGGTCATCTGAATTTAGTACTCCGATCGCCTGTTTCATTTCGCATCCGTGAAAAGAATTTGAAGATCGCCTCATTAATATTCCTTCAATCGGCTCACAATATTATTCAAGCTTCGTGTCTTCGCATAATCCTCTGAGCTCCTCAAAAGTCTTTTCGTGATACTAAATTGAATTGGCTTTTGATTTGTTTATTGGGGATTTTGCGACATAGTTCAACCAGAATCCAAGATTTTGAAAATCGGCGAGGCATCGTCGGAATAATTATTAGTTGGTGACCCGGCATACGTTGTTATGCCATATAAATTATCCCGTAGCCATGATGGTTACGATTTGGTTACCATGGTCAATTGTTTGACAGAAAGCAGTTGGGAAAATTAAATTGTTGTTTCTACTATTTCCCTCGCATTTTTTTCATATTTTCTCACCTTTCCTGCCTTGCCTGGCTCAAGACAATCATTTCAAAACCAAAATCCGTTAGACCGGCCCAGCCGTTCTCGAGTTTTAGCGAGACAAACGCACAGCAATTCATTTATATATATTTTTATTTTTATTCGAACATTATATAAATGTTGGAACATTATATAAATGTTGTTGCGGAGCTCGCTAGCGCAGTGGCACAGCGCGCTTGGCCTTCGATTGCTTAAACTAAGCAATTTCGCTAAGGCCGGTCATTGGATGGGTGACCAAAAATTTATTATCTCGAGTTCCTCCGTGCTTCGGAAGGCACGTTAAGCCGTTGGTCCCGGTTGCATCTGCAGTCGTTAGTACCCACCAACCCGCACTGGGCCAGCGTGGTGGGTTATAGCCCAATCTCCCTATATTCTTTCATCCATAGGGAAGGCCCGTCCCCAGCAGTGGGGACATTAAAGGGCTGGTGATGATGATGATAAATGTTGGAAAAAATTGAACAAAGAAAATTATGGTTAGAAAAAGTTATAAAAATTTTAGTCTGGATGCGAGAATCGAACTCGCGTCCTGTGCAATTCGGGCAGATGCCTCTGCCACTTGGCCAACCAACCTAGACTATACTTTATGGAACTTTTTCTTTGTACTAATTATACTTGCAGCCGAAGGTCACAGATCCCTCGTCGCGCCCGTTACTGTCGATGACTCTGACAATGAACAACAGATGTTTTTCGCACAACAATGAACACAACACCCGCTCGTATGTTTCGGCCATTAATATTGAGAGAACGCGCAAAAACTCATCTGCGCTCCGCTGTAATCTCTCAATTCTATTCAAAAGTCACACTCGCGGTCCGTAGGCATCCATTTGCGTTTTTTGCTAACTGGCGGACTGAGATGTTATTATTTTCGAGTTTGATTGTAGCTGAATTTTACTTCTCGTAATTTGGTTGGGTTTGTTGTGTTGAAATTTGCTAACCAATCTAATAATTCAAGTATTAGATAGCGTTGTTATTACAAAAAAATGTTTAACTGCCGCACTCAGAGACGTTAAATAACGTTAATGAGTATTTATTGTCAAAAAATGACAATTCAAAACTAGTC
Source organism: Cataclysta lemnata (assembly GCA_963931975.1). Classification (NCBI taxonomy): domain Eukaryota; kingdom Metazoa; phylum Arthropoda; class Insecta; order Lepidoptera; family Crambidae; genus Cataclysta; species Cataclysta lemnata. The sequence continues at coordinate 130,753 of OZ008358.1, forward strand.
GCTATTCTTGCCGGGTCTATGGTCTATATTCAAATAAATTTTTTTGACATGAAGTACTCATTAAAGTAAATACACGTCTCTGAGTGCGGCAGTAAGACGTTCAAGAAGTGTTTAAATATAATGCCGTCTCTGTCACAAACTATAATTGACCAAAAATGGAGATGAATCCGGTTCTTCAACACTTCTTAAACAAAATCTTTTTCGTAATAACACCGTAGGAGTTTTGTTTTAAGTTGTTTGTAGGTTCTTCGAGATATTTGTTTGTGAATCGAATCTGGCAAGTTCATCTAAAGCTAGCACAGCATAATCAAAGTTGACAACGGCGTCGCTCTAAGTTACTAGAGTACCTCGTCTCACGCAGATCTAACTTAAACTTACTTAATCTCAGTTCTGAAGCATCGTAATAAGCATACTTTGTGCCTGAACTTGAAGCCTACGCTTCTGCTTCGGAAATTACGGTGCTTTGCGATTTAGTGAGATTACAGGTCGGTTTAAGTTAAGAGTTATTAGTGTAATTGAGTCGTTCTGCGGACGAGCGTTGGTTGTGGCATTTTTTAACTTTAATATAAAATGGACATCTACCTGTAGTCATTTGATACTTAAAACTACACCTTCAAGTTCCCGTTTATGAAGTGTTAATTTGTCTTGATTGTCAATGAATTTAAAGTTACCCTGAAAGATACTATTACATGACTACATTCAAAACGACTAAATTTGAAATTATGTCCAGAAAGAACAAATTGACTACTTGATTCCTAGTTCAAGCAATCCTAGAGGCCATATTCCCAGCCTCTAGACCTATATAACCAGAGGAATCTTCTTAACCAAAATCACTCTACACTTTAAAACCGTCATGTTTTATATAAGTCGTGAAGTGCACGGATCAAGGTGCGTCAATAATGCGCGTGTCGTTATAGCGTAAGTGATGTAGGGTGGGCCATTGTGAGGACGCGCACGTCGTAGAGATGGGACGCGGCCTTATCGATAATTTGGGAGCTGGATTAAAATGTATTCAACTGTATCCAATTTTAGTACTAGCTTTAGTAACATGAATAATGTGTTAAAAATCAGTACTATTGAAACAGCATTGGAATGCGATTGTTATGGAAATATTAGCAGAATCAAGCTTTACGGGGTCATCAACTACTCAAATCTCTATAAGGTACCCTACCTACCTAGATTTGAGTAGTTTAAAATCGCAAATATAACTTTATCAATTGCAAAGAAAACATGAATGGAAGAAGATACTATGTCGATCCCAGATAAACTGGGGACAGGACAGAAAGATAATGATGAATTGTAAATAAAACATTTATATAATGTTCAAATAAAAATCAAATGATAATTAACCGTTGCCAATACTGTGCAAATGTATTTAGGAATTACTATCACTTATCAAGATGACCACGTTAATCATGACGCTTACTAATATATTAAACAGATAACTTGAAATATTTATTGAAGAAAAACAGTCAACCTCCTTATATATTTTTGACTAATACTGTAATTAATACAGGGCCGTTGTCATATCTATTATAGAAGCAGCGAATTTAATTCTTGGCAAAAATAAAAACTTATATTAAATAAATCTCAGTGGCAAAAATAATTGAATTAGCTGGCCATAAAAATTGAATTGAATTGCAATGAAGAGCCAGCGCCGTGCCATTGCTCGGGTGCGTGGGAGTGGAAGAGCATCGCCGGTGTCGATATTTGAGCAAAACAAAATGAATTTATTCTAGATTACAAATTGATGGCGTACAATAGACTGTAAGTCATTATTCCTGAGTGGGCGAGCGAGGTTCAGGCGTCATCTCAGCAAATGTTATAAGTTAATAGTCAAACGGACAAATAACATCAAGCAGACAAGATAAGGTAGTGTTGTGTTTATCGATATCGAGGTCCAAAAATGGATGCTATTTTTTTCTACACATTTATGATATAGATCACTTTAAACAAAGTAAGCGTCCAGGTTAGCGTGGTACGGACATGTGATGAGGAGAGATTAATGTTACGTAAATCGAGATAATAATATGTTAAGTATGGATGTGGAAGGATGGATTGTGTGAAGGTTAGTATGAGGAAGACGGGAGTTCACGCTGCGCACACGTCTGATAGAGGAGAGTCGAAGAATAAGACATGTTGTGCCGACCCTGCTACTTAGAATAAGTTAAGGGCAGGGACTAGAATAACCATATTTACGTATAAAATTAACAAACTGAATTAATTTATCGTCCAGTGTCAGGTTAAGATATGTGACACAAATAACAAAGAATTTCCATTGAATACCGATGAATCATAGACAATAATGTACATACATTGAGCGCCAATGGCCAGGAGCCACGCCTTTTTATTATAGGCGACCGTCTCATTCTCGACAAGGATGTAACTAAAAGAAAATGTCAACTCGAATTAGCAGTTATGAGTCAATTCGGAAAGAAGTGAAATTGAGAAAGTGTACCTCTTTAGGATTTATAGTTTCCTGGTGTTATGTTAACATTTTAAGTATATTTGGTAATTTATGATGCTCTAAATTGAATTAAAGGAAATGTTTATTCATACTTAATGCTTATGTAATGTAAGTTACAAACAAAAAGTAGCCGTCACTATAATAATAATTAACTTAAGTAAGAAATCCAGAGCCGTTGTATAAGAATCCTGAAAATTGGAAATATTATAGAAATAACGTATAAGAGTAGAGGTGCCATGAAATTATGGATTGGTACTCATACAAATATAAAAAAAAATAAAGCAGCTGAGAATACACACTAAACTTATTATTAAGAAAAATTAAGGATCCTTTTCTCATTTTCCATCAATCTTAAAATATTAGTGCCGTGTGGTGACGGCAGAGTAGAATACAATTGTCACCACCCCAAATCTCTCCCGTGGGTGTCGTACAAGGCGACTAAGGATAAATCAGTGATGAGAAATGGGCAGCAGCGTTCCTCTTATGCCATCTAGCTATGTACCTACTGCGACTTTTGTGCCCGATAAATGGCAATAGGCTCGCCACCTATTACATGGGACCTAACATATCTGGCGAAACGTGGGTGCTAGTTCACCTCTGCCTACCCCTTCGGGGATATAGGCGTGATTTATGTATGTATGTATGTATGTTAAAATATTACTGTATTGCGGTGAGTGTAATTATGTGACCAACACTTGAATGGGCACCAGAAGAATTAGTGCCGAGGAAAGTGTGGAGCCAATAATAATTATTAATTGACCTCTTCTTACCGGATATACAGATGTGTTTTATATAAACAAGGTATCGTATTTTAAATATTTTCTCATATTCTTGTAATATTCAAAAGAATACACTACCACAGGTTCAACGTGTGCGGTAATAGTTTTTTCACTTCTCATGCTCTGAAAGTGCTTATTTGTGCAGGATATAGGCTGCACAAAATCGAATTTTGTGCTCTAGAGCATTAACGTATCTACTCATAAATGTGTCGATAATAAGGCAAAAAAATGAGCCATGCAGCCAAACTTAATAAGAAATTCAGAAATAGAATTTGTTATTTTTTAATATTTACTTAAATTGATTTGCCTAATGTGTTTTTTAAGACATAAAAGATATTACAATTTTAATTCAAGTAGGTACGGTAGGTTATTAAATTAATTTAACAATATTATTACTTCAAAATTAATTTAATACTTGGCTGTATATGTCTGCAGCCCAAGCCTAATATCAATGGGAAAAACAATTTCCGTCAGTATTCAAAACTGTACTAATTTTAGTTTGAATTTTAAGAAATGTTATGAGAAATTCTGATTTATTTCCTCGCAATCGAAGTGAAAAGCAGAGTTTCTACCTCGTCCACAAAACCATTTTTATCCTCGACATTACTATCAGCCCTCGCCTTCGGCTCGGGCTGCTAAAAGTCTCGGACAAAAATGATTCGTTTTGTGCACTTGATGGAAAATCTACTATTGCGTTCATTATCAATTCCGACAAGCAAGAACATTATGAACTCTTACGTCACTGAAACTTGCAGAATAAGTTATAACGTGACATAATGACACGGCATGAATAACTTATATGGCACATTACATTTTTCGGAAATTACCATCCGCCATTGTATGCAAATAATGTTATTATTTTGCTGTAGCGTTCTCTTGTTTCAAGTGATGTGTCAATGTTCTGAAAGTCCGCATTGCGGAATAAGGTAAATCAAATCTAAAATTGTGTAGAACACACAAATAGTTATAGGACTGATTGTTTATAAGTTAAAGACAACAAACGCAGATGGGTCTGACCCAGTTAAAACTTACTCCGTCTTTTACAAGTTCCAACCTTATCGTGCTGGGATCAGAGATAGTAAAGATGTTGGAGAATAAGACGACGCTTTAATTAAGGTTTTTGTTTATTGTTTTCATTATAATTGTTGTTGCTACTCGGCGAACATGGTTATGGAAATCTAGGTGGACGAAAATGAATAGATTATGCGAATCCACCATAACTGTAAATTGAGTATCTACTCAAGTCGGATCACTATGAGTATCTACTCAATTTACAATTAAAAAAAAATATAGGATGATCTTTTAAAATACTCATCATCTCATTAATATCATTGGGACACGTATTGCGTCATGCACATAAAACAAAATAAAATATTCATTTCTGATGAGTAATGATAAACATTTTCTATTATGATTCTTATCGAGTAATCTATTTCAAGCCATCGACCTTTGTCTATAACAACACTACAATATTTGACACTAAGTTTAGTTATGTGTCGGACCCAGCAGGTGCATCCTTATCAGCCCAAAGTCGAAGTAAATAATAATCAAGGCCAGAATTGTTCACTTCCGTCATCATCTCTTTCAAAACCTTGTAATGGCAGAAGAAGTATGACGAAGATTATTGATTTAGGATTTGTAGGATAACGATCGTGTGGACCTTTGGACAGAGCAGAATACATTTTGCAGTACTATGATTTCCTTGCCTGCTTGATAGCTATAGGTTTGTTCCCTTTAAAATCTGACCGAAAATAACCTTTGTTGGTTCAACTCTGCTTACCTCTTCGGGGTTAAACAAGGAGGATCGGGGTGGCATTGATTCTGACTATTTAGTAACACTTCTAAAAAAAGAGTATGCAAGAGGAAGACATGTTCTGCCAACCCCACTTAGAGTTAGAAATGCATAAATGACCCCAAGATGATAACAAATTTAGTGCTAAACGCACTTAAAATATCTTGACGAAATAGTTCGATATTCCATTCCCTTAGGTTTGTAATAATACTGGCAGCTTAAATGCATTCCTGCGCTCTTACATGCGTGCATTCCTTGCACGGGATGCCAGGGCTTAGGATCTGTAGCTTAAGTTATATCAAGCATACCTAACTTCCAGGACTCTCGGCGTCGCAACATTTCATTTAGATAATGAAATGTTTGACTCGTAGTGATATTTTCTTAATAAGCTCTATGTTCCTAAACATAATATGTTATGTATGGGACTCCAAGTTCCACAATTAAATGGAATGGTCTATCGTATTTGTTAAAAAAAAAGACTTACGACGTAATACAAAAAATTTAAGTCAGAAAAATTTCGAAAACTTATTTTTAGATACCTTTTCCGCGACAGGACAGTTAAATTTCGACTTAATTTTCTTTGTAATATTTTTTCTAACATTTATGTTCAAATAAAAATCAAATCATAAGTATGTAACCTTGAAAATAAAAAAGGTTACATTTTACGTTCAGGTCGCCAGTAGCGCATAATTTTTTTTACAGCTACCTATTATTGCGCAGTCTTTTTTACTACAGAGCATTCGTTGACCCCGCATCATAGCTTCTAAGTCTGACCCCTGACATCCCATAGTGCTGCCGTGAATCATTGACAACGGCCATTGATTTTAGTTAATGCATAAAGTCGATAGCTCGTTGTTGGTGCAGAGGCGTCTTCAAAGCACTTTTAATTGATTTTCTGTGCTACGCAATGATTGAAATGGAGTTTTGTTACTGGTTTCTTTGAATTCATTGTGGTCTAACTCTTCTATTCTTCTATCTTCTTCTATGCAGTTAATGCATTCGCTAACTCTCACCCGTCCCCTGGGTTACCAGACAGAAGTGTATTCCAGATTCTTCCTCAAATTCATCCGTATCTGTATAAAGTTATAGTAATAAAGGTGTATCTCAGGTCATTAGAGTTATTATTATTAATAATCTTATGCTGACTATATAAAAAAGTCGTGAATATCTATGCCGTGATCCTAAATTAACCTAAATAAATGAGGAATGGGCAGCAGCGTTTCTGGTGGATCATCTAGTAAGTTGCTGCGATTAAAGTTCCCGGTGAATGGCAATAGGCTCGCCCCCTATTATATGGGACTTGTAGCAAGCTGGCGAAATGCGTGTGAGGAAACACCTTTTCCTGCCCCTTACGGGAGAAAGGCGTAATTATTGTATGTATGAATATCTTAATTCTCTTAAGCTAAACACAATTTAAAATTAATGTTGTCAGGCTAAGTAAGGCTCGAGTTCACCAACACAGACAGGCGATTATTATTTAACCGTCAGTTTTTGACTTTATCGCATAGAAGAACTGTCAAAAACTGACGGTTATCTTTTAATCGCTTGTTTTACGTGTTAGTGAACTCGAGCGTCAGTTCTTGACCATAGACACGCTGGAGTTTGAATGTGATTACCTGCCGATAATTACGTATTGTCACGTCCGCATGTGGCGTGACGGACAGCAGTGGCACAGGAAGTGATTACGGCTGACATTAAACTGGCTAAGCCCTTGCGGTTGACCAGGGTCTGTCGATCGCTTGGGACAAGTCATAGGCGGGACAAGTGACTTTATAATAATCACATAAATACATGAATCGCGCCTATTTATCCCCGAAGGGGTAGCCCACGAGTCGCCAATTAGGTTAGGCCCCAGGTGGCGAGCCTATTGCTATTTGGCACTTAAATGGTAGGAGGTATGTTGCTACCCATTACTCATCGCTGTCTTTACCATATGTCGCCTTGTACGACACCCACGGACGAGATTCCACCAAGTCGGCCAAAGCGGGATAGCGGAACAGGATAGCTTTTAGTGGGTAAGACTAGCCGGGAGATTCCCACATAACCCTGTTATAGGTTACCCGAGCCGGGGAATGTATAAACAAGTTTCAGTCGAAAAACTTGGAATATTCCACAATAGGAATATTCCAAGTTGTTGTCCTAACACCACGTCAATCAAACCGGAAGGATTCCTCTACAAGCCCGTCGCTTGCGGGATGTCACGCGTGTTCGCTCGCGTTCCATTGTTCCCCTCGATTGATATTCCTCCTGACTGACGGATTTCGGACACAGCACGAGCGTTGTACTGCGGGTTGTACTGACCCGAGGCTCATCCCGACCAGATAAAGCTTTAAGTAGATTTTTTGTTAGGTTTCAATAATCCTTTCTTAGTGCTCACATCTGTACTAATATTATAAAGCTGAAGAGTTTGTTTGTTTGTATGATTAAACGCTAATCTCAGAAACTACTGGTTCAAATTGGATAAAAATATTTTGTGTTGGACAAAGACATGACACTTTATTTCTATTAAATATGGTACATCATGAGATCTTACAATTTTATATGTTTCACATATTTCACCAGAATCCGGTACGCAAAATGCAACTGGAAAGTCCATTTATTGAAGAAGGCTATATAACAAACGACATTAACGCGAGCGAAGCCGGCGGCGACCACTAGTACACTATAGAAGGAAGCGTGGTGCAAAATTTTAAGTTACTAATCCTAGTAGTTTGCGTTGTGCGTTGATATGCCAGTCAGTGTAATGAAATATAACCGAGCACATAATGATACATAGTCGCAATTTTGCTCCATCCGAACGGCAGTGGCATTTGCAATGATTTTCCGAAGATATCTCTCCCTTTTATGCGTGATCGATCATGTCGAAGTGTTGGAATGTTTGACATTATGGTGTTCCGTCGTGAGAGTGATAGCCTTCAGATATGGGGCCATTGTTTCTGCGAGTATCTTGACGGGAGGCAGCGATCGGTGCTCATTTGTATTCTACCAGCCAGTGGTATTTAGTAGCGATCCTTAGAACTGACACCCTTTTGTAAAGTACTAGTGTTCGGCCGCGGCGTCGCTCGCGTTAATGTCGGTTATTAAATATAGCCTTCCTCGATAAATGGACTATCCAACACAAAAAGAATTTTTCAATTTGAGTCAGTAGTTCCTGAGAATACCCCGTTCAACCAACCAAACAAAAAAACAAACAAACTGTTCAGCTTTATAATATAACGTTAGATTAAACTACAGTTTTCATATAGTATAATGTAATAAAAAAAATGTATAGATTGTGTGAAATAATATCAAGTGAGTAGATGATTTTACAATGGTTGATCAAATATGACGTACATATATTAATTAACTGAGAATGATGATTATGTAGCTATTTAGAAAGAAACTGACTCGATAAGATAAGTCTAAGACACTTTTGGTCCAGATCTTGTCCCAGTAACTTGTTTTGAAACGCACTTTATAGGTTAAATTGATTTGACATTAAACATGAATGTAAAAATATTGTGAATAAATTTCACCAGATTTATACCAGATATGGTTCTGAAGAACATATATTATGAATTCAAATAAATGTCGATCTGTACAAATGTAATGTTATTTTTGAACAAGCCTCTGTAGCGACGCAGCATCCAGCATGATTCACTGTATAATAATCTTTAATAAATAATGTAACAGCAAATAAGGGTTCGCCAGTCACAAAGTCAGCATCGCATCTGTTGTTGCGCGAACGCTTTTCTAAATATAGCAGAGGATGCACACGATACATTTCTATTTGTAGGCGAGGCGAGAGTAGTAATGGTTGCAATGGGGTTGCAATCGGGTGTCATCACGTCGATTCGGATTCCTTGCGATGCCGCTCAGCTGTCGATAGAATGTGAATGTTCGAATGAATATTGAGGAACGATTACCGTGTGCTGCAACCGACAAGGATTCCTCTAATGAGAGACGGTCTGGCTCACCGGATGACTCGGAATGGCTCGATTAACCGATTGCTGCAGGAATCGATTTTTCGCAACCACTTTGATATAGAGGCCATTATCGATGCGGCTTCAGAAACTTTTGATTGCTTGCTGTTGCAGGTTCATTTGTTATAGATTTCAAAAGCAAATTGTAACAACTATGGTTATTAGTGAGGACAATTGCGATATTTTTCTTAAAAGCAACGTCGCATCTTGTGAGTCATCACTTATCTTTATGTTCCGGCTTAGTCATGGATTTTCTAGGTAAATTTCCTTTGGATGCGTACAGTCGAATTAGTATACAATTGCTTGTTTTCTAAACGATTTACGAATTAATTATTTTGTTTCCTATTGCTTAACTTGAAAGTTTTAAGCGTCGAACACAAATCAAGAGACATTTAACATATACTTGTTTGTATTTGCAATTATTTGTCATTGTAGCGGTCACGTAGCGGTCAATGTATACTCATAGCAAGTTTTAATAATCCTGTATTCTAAATTATAATATTATGGCAAAGGAATTTAAATACATTCACGAAGACAAAGGTAATCATGATTATTGCTGGGTTTTCTATTTTGGAGCACAAGGGAGGGTGTTGAAATAATTACACAGTTCGCTGATTTACAACACTTGGCCTAATCCTTAACACTTGTTGGATAAGGATGAATTAGGATCAGTATAATAGACAATCAATTTGGAAAATAAATGAATCGTTATCGTCCTTTATAAATTTATTAAATAATTTCATTTGAATCCAAAACAACATTATTGTTATAGAAGAAAGCACCTAGTGTCGTCAATCGATATAAGAGTAATATCATAAGGGGCACCCAAGAATCGCTTTCCTTCTGATATTACTCTACAGTGTCGTCAATCGATACAATATCATATGGGGCACCCATAATAACCGCGATTAATGTGCCCAGTATATGGCAATAGGCTCGCCACCTATTACATGGGACCGAACATAATTGGCGAAAAGTGGGTGTTAATTCACCTCTGCCTACCCCTTCGGGGATATAGGCGTGATTTATGTATTTATGTGTATGCACCCATAATATTCAAAGATTTTTAGTTAACAGTATTTCTTGGAATGCTTATACCGTTTGTGTAAGTCATCGTTCGAATCGCCTTATCACCGAAAGGTCACTAGTCCGACAGCCAGAGATTGTAGCAGGTCCTTGATTAAGCAATTCAAACATACGCCGCGTGGTCTAGTTAATTTAGCGCTCAACAAATAACACTCCAGACTCGAATCGCCAACACGAAACGACGGATTTAAATTCTAATTAAGAGCTCACTTCGTTAATTTCGGCCTGAAACGTTCCAAAACGAAATTGGAATCGAGGGTCAAGTTGCTTGTTTCGAGATTTGGACCACTTATAGCTTTTAAATGACTTAAGTTAGTGGAGACATTGATTCAATTTTGTGAGGAAATCTAAAGCCCGTTTTGGTTGGCCGAGTGGTATAGGCATTTTACTAGATTGTAGAGGACGCGGGTTCAATTCCCCCATAAAGACTAAAATTGTTTGATCTTTTTCTAACCAAATCTTCGTCACAGTTTTAACCCTTAGCCGTCTTGTATCCGCTTGGGAGTGGTGACAATTGTATTCTGCTCTGCCGTCATTACAATATAAATAAAAAATCAACGCTGTCCGAGATGTGTCTTTTTGATAAAACGTCTCAAAGCCTTATTATGTTTCTCATAGAAACAGTTGTGCAAATATCAGTTGGGTAACAGTGAAGGCGCCTCACGTTGACCTCCGGCTCCACAGCATCGGTAGCCCGGCAGGCATCATAGATTGATGAGTGATCTCGCTACTCGGGGACTTTGTAGTACCAATAGTGACGTAAGCTTACGTGTAATTGAATATCATTATTGCATCTGATACTTACTATAAAACAGGTTTCATGTTCTAGACGGTTTTATTTCTGTGTGAGCTTTTGATGTTAGTTTGACGATTTTTTAAATGTATTTCGTTATCAATGAGCACCGATCTACGTGTACCACCTAGCAATAGCCCGATATATAGCAATAGGCTCGCCAACTATTATTACATGGGACCTAACGTAATTGGCAAAATTGGGTTTTACCTATATCTATATTCTTTCAGGGATAAATAGGCCTGATTTATGTATGTGTTTCTGGGTTAACATAGCTTCTTAAAATTGTCTGTAGTCAGTAATAAACATAGAGATGTTTATTAATTTATGTCCTTAATTTATAAATGTCCTTAGTTTATAAATTAAGGAGATAACAAAATCTATTTGTTACCACTAGTAACTAAAAATACTGCATTCTTTGCCAAACATTAACAAAGTTAATTAAGCATATCCATTTTGTTTCAGGTAATAACTTTATGGCAATAACATGGCGCTACTTCAAACAGAATGGTGGGTTTTAGTGATATAAGTTTAACATTTTTATTCGTTACTACTATGCGATGACTTAAATGGGCTGGTGATGGAAAAATTGATACAGGTGTCAGAACGCTATATCCAGTGATCAACGGAATATTTGGTGAGTGTATAGCGTGGAGCGGCAAAAGGCTCGGAGATCCCAATAAGATAATAGCTCTGACATTTTGTAAAATCTTTATTAGTGTGTAATGAAGGCGCGCGTGATGCAACCATTTGTGATTATCTCTACATCGTTGTTGCAATTAGTTCTATGAACGCTGCCATGTAATTGTGTAAATATTACCATTTTAATGGCCATGGTGTTAGTAACATCGATTGTATCGGATGCGTTGGTTACGCAAGGAGGCGTAGAAATAGAATATATTTTTTAAGTGAAAGTGGCTTTTCAGTAATTTATCATAATTCTTTTTGGCTTCAAGATGACAATCTTTAAAGTATAGATTAGTTGAATTAGATAATAATCTGGAATTCTAATGTCTTCAGTCTGGATCCCACTTTGGACCTACATACAAATATTCTGGGCTATGACTAAATTTTCAACTCATAATAAAATAAATTCAAAAACCGGTGTGGGCCACATTTTTTTAATAATTGTACATTCCTTGTTACATATTCAAAAATACCTAAAACGACGTTACTTTAAGCCCGATTTACCTGATCAATCCGAGTTAGATTCATTATGGTTATTCATTCATGCATAACTCTATAAGTCAGCTTTTGTTAGTAATATTTTATGCACAATGAATAAATTACAATTAAATTACTAATTTTCCTTAAACTATAAAATATTTTTAAGACTTGTGTAAACTGATAACTGGCTGGATTGTGTATTATTTATGAATAAAAATTTAAATATTCAAAACAAATTGAGTACTATAGATTATTTTTGCACAAGTAATGTGTAATACTTCATGTAAAACCACAGACAAATAAATACATCACAATGGAAATGTATTAAATGAATTAGTTTTATTATTTATTTTAAAATGTATGAAATGTGGAAGATCAATAAAATAACAGGATAATCATGTAGCTTTATTTTTCTTCTGTGATTGCGTTAGACTACACACACTCTGTATAACAAACGTTATACACAAGATAACTGACATTAAAAATTAATATTTACTCGTGTAATATTTATATTCGAACCACTCGAGATACTACTCGTATGATAATGTAAACACTTCATATTTTATAATATACATGTAGCAATCCTGAGACATGGTGTACTTATAAAAGTAGCCTAGTCATCACATCCGACGTACATTTACAGACGCTCTCTCCCTCCAACCTCTCATTCCAACCCTGAAATCTGCTCATAAATTATTTCTGATCGGTGTGGAATGCCTAATGTCATATTACATAATATAAACACGGAAATCGGTAGTGCTAAAAACTGTTTTATTTTTGCCGTCATTATCACAAAAAAAATCACTTAAGTCCTGTGCTGAAGAGTAATCATCAACTAATAGCTGCGTAATGCACTTTCTCTGATAGGTATCTTGAAGAAAATCCCAGAAAAGGAAGAAGGAGATTCCTTTCCTTTCCCGTTAGCCCAATAATGCCAACGCTTACCCTTATTAGCCCAATCGCATTCCGTTTTTTAATTTCCCCCACGTTCTGGGCATGTCCAATAAAAACAAATGGACGTTGTCAACGCGAGCGGTGTAATTAATAAATTGTGATGTTTCAATAAAAAATATTCGTCTCACCATTAATTACGGCGAGGCATCGTCTGCCGCATAGCCACCCAGAAATTATGAAAAAATCTCCACGCAAACTTTCCCTTGAAGCATTCGACTCGGTTCCTCGAAGTGGCGTCCTTAAATGGGTACGTACTATGGAAGAGCATCTCTTGCACCCACAGCGGCTGTCACGAAGAGGGTCATACATATATGGTGTGGATGGAGGGTCATACAGGTATACATAAATCACGCCTATATCCCCGAAGGGGTAGGCAGAGGTGTACTGGCAGTCCTGGCACCCACGTTTCGCCAATTATGTTAGGTGGTGAGCCCATACTGCCCATTCCTCATTCATCACTGTTTTATCCTTAGCCGCCTTGTACGACACCCACGGGAGAGATTTGGGGTAGTTGTATTCTACTCTGCCGTCACCACACGGCTTCAAGGCACCACAAGAGGGTCATAATATCGTAATTTCAACTAGTGAAATCAAATTTAATAAACGAACAGTCTCAGCTGTCAATTATCAAGTTCAAAGTCTAATTCCCTGTGATTAGAGTTCAAGTTTCAAGTTCAAAATCAATTTTGAACTTAATAATTGATGATGTGGTGTGGTGAAGGCACAGCAGAATAGGTTCACCCTCTATTACCAAACATACTTGAAATGTGGGTGCTAATTCATCCCAGCCTTTGGGCTTGATAATATGTATGAATGATAATATGAACCTCTAGTGTAATATTATTAATACATAGGTATAAAACAAGTTGTGAAATATAGAATGTTGGTTTTCATTTAGAGAGCAAGCTGTCTTTAAACCCCTTGCTTACTTGCTAAGCACCAAAAGTACTCGTATTTTTGCCACAAGAGGGACGACTCAAGCAAAGGCGAAGAAGACGATCCTTGTGAGTCACAAGACGCTTTGAAATGAACGAGATGGCCATGATGTATAAAAGGCTAGCTTTTTTGAATAGTTTTCGGAATAAGTAGGCAATTAGGTAGAAAATGAAGTGAAAATGTATTGTTTTGCTTTAAAAGTGAATCAGGTTTGCTTACCTTCTGTGTGAAATACAAGAGCCAATCCTGAGTTTACTTGAAATAAAATATTCTGCTGTAAAAATACTGACAGAGAAAATACTGCTACGGGCTGTGCGAGGCGAATAATGGCGAAACGCGAATCTGATGAAACGCGACCGTGGAGTTAACCCGGACGCCGCAAACGTTCAAAGCGCCACGTTCAATTAACCCTGATTTTTGTTTGTCCTGACGGTTCGGTATTAATTCTGAGATTTTTATTAACATTACTGAAGTCCAAGACGAAACAGTTGGAGTATGCGATTCAACCTTTTTAAGTCTTTTACCGCCTGAACACAGAACAGAACCTTTAAAGGTCAATACAAACACCTTATCTCTGATCCCGTGGATTCTTGAAAGTCATTGTCCGAAATAATATCTGGGTAATGGCTGCTCAAGAATGCCGACTACTTGTATCAATGTACGGTGGTATGTTAATCAGCCACAATCCAGGTCAAACGCGACATTTAATTAAACATCTTCACGGTCAATTATTCCGAGACATAACTATTATAAGTGGTTATCGTAATTGATGTAGTTTTACATCATAGTGTGGCTCCAGCAGCGTTATGAATATCTGACTAATGACAAGTCGGCGGACCTTAATGACTGTATTCGGTGTGATCAACAGATTTTAGAGTAAGCAAACATGTCTCTACTTGTTTTCCAAGACACTGTTCAAGCCCCTAATGATTATTTAATAACCGTAATCATGAATTACACTAATTCAATTTAATCACCGTCTGTCGTTTTCTCTCAAAGCAAAAAGAAATGACGCAGCTAAATATAAATTTGTTGACAAAAATAGTATAATTTTTAAACTTTGTAGACATCGAAATGTAGACTTAATTTGTGCAACCTTGTTTTTCTTTGTAATTACTTAGAATTTTCTTTAAAAAGCAAAAACGGGATCAATTTCTATTCTTGGAAATTGATTCCGTTTTTGATGAAGTCAAGTTTTCTAGGTTGCTTTCAGTTAAGGCCTTGCCGTTGCTTCGTTACTTTTGACTGCTGATTGCTGACTTGAAAAGGTCGACAGTCCAAATTATACGGAACCTTGATGAACATGTTCCGAAATTACTGTGTTAAAATTGAATCAATTTTTATTACAGTGATTGTCGACCAACTTATGCACTCGTAATAAAAGATTTTTGTTTGTCTTCCTTGCTATCGTTGTATTGTCTTTCTTGCGTCGTCAGAGGAATTCGTAAGATTCACTAATATTATTAATGTCTGATCGTTAGGAATCTCAAAACTTTTCGTGTGGGACTTTATCAAGTTTTTCCTTTTTATTCCTACAGAGATGTTGTTTGTTAAAAATGTTTGTTATGAGAAAAACGTGCTTCTGACTGTCACGATCGAAGCTGTTTCCTTTAAAACAAACATTAACTAAGTATACGCAAGAGCTAATAAAAGTAAATTTACACTCTCGAATAAAAAGTCCCCCGGAGTTTACAAACAATGTCAAGTGGCTGTCAGCGGTGGTTCTTAAAGCCCAAATTACTACCAAACTCCTGATTTACGATTTATTTGTCGCCGAAGAAAAAAACGACATTAAATCAGACAGCGTTGCTGCACCGAGTGAAAGTACGCCGGGAATCGTACCGCCCGAGGATGTGGTTCCGTACTGTAATTATTGAAACTTATAGTGTTATTACCGGCGTGTAAATGTTGCGATTGGCACAGGGCTGTCGCGCGTGAACGCCCCACGCGAATAACCCTCTTAATCTGAAGACATTGCTAGAGATATTCAGCTAGTTGTAATGTGAAGATTCCCAGTAGTGCCTCAATTGCATATAGGTTCATCTGCAGGACGTCTTCTTGTCTGTAGCAGTCAATTTGTGTTTTTTTTCTGGCATCGTCACACTGGTTCACCATGAAAGGTTAAGAACCTCCGTCTCTCTTGAAAATTATATACTAATTAATGAAAACGATAATGTTACTTATTTTAGGTCTTGGTTTATTGTTATTTTCTTATTTTATTTTTCGTGTTCTTATGGTTTCCCAAGGCTAAAATAAACGGAATGACAATCTCCTGATACATGTTTTAGGAGGTCCATTTTCCTTCTAAACTAAATTGATTGGTGTATGTTAATTTAGTATACTTTCTGTCCTTCAAAAAGAAATAGGTTATATAGAAAGAGGTAGAACTATCTTATTAATCATTAAAGTATACAAAATGGATTTCTGTTCAAAATGTTTTCCTCTGTCATTGTTTTTAAGTTCATCTTCTTGTCCAGGTAATGTAAGTACAAAAGGAAAAGTGATCAACAAAAGTAACATTTTGATTTTATTACTGGTCCTAATTGCTTTCCGTTCAACATCGGCATCTACATATTTTTCACTGAAATTACTCAAACAGAGCTTCTACATACATGTTTATCTGACACCAATAATTCTATCATTATTCTCAGGGAACACAAACATCATTAAATGTAAATTCTTTTTAAAAAAAAAATCGCCGCTAAGTGTTACCTGATACTTACGCAATATCAAAGCCTACACGCGACAGCCCTACCGCGCTTGTATAACCACGAATTTGGCCCAAGTCTAACTATGGTATCGGTTATAATCGGCCGATAATCGGCGTCGTAAATGATATAATGCTCGGATTACTTCCCACAATAATGCCGGTGATACAATAAAAAGAAAATCTGTTAGATCATCGGGCACTCGAAAAGCGATTTCGAAAAGCATTGATTACTGGAACGAGACGAAAGTGAAAAATGGCGTCATTCGCTTAAATGTGTTACAAAAATACCCAATAAAAACAAATTATTTATCAAAGTCAAAAAGAATGTCAACCCTAGTAAGGTGCCATGTCGTCGGTCCATCTGAATTGACCTAGACTATTTTAACAGAAGGGTTACTTTAATTATCAAAAAGGTTTGCAATCTCAGAAGTACAAAGACGGAATGTCTTCAGAAGTGTCTTCGGAAAACGTCAAGTCAGAAAATAAATTCGTCTTCTATCTGCCGCACACAGAGACGTCAATTAACATTAATGAGTATTTAATGTCAAACATTTTCATTCAAATCTAGACCATAGCCCCGGCAAGAATAGCGACTAGTTTTGAATTGTCATTTTTTGACGTTGAGACCTCATTAACGTTATTTGACGTCTTTGAGTGCGGCAGTATGATTCTTGTTTTTAATCCATCATTAATTCTTCCATCAATCTCTTCATTTACCTTGCCAAGAACAAGTGCTGTGAAGCGGTAAAGTGAGAAAAATGTAAAATAAATAAATGTGGAATAGAGTGTGTGTGTGTGTCTCTGTTGGGAAAGGCGTCAGACCGATATGAAAGAGCAAATCTGCTGCCCTAGTCAACCTGGGAATAAGGCAGGAAGATTATGACCATGGTTTAATTAATTCTGATCAGCCATTGTTAGTAGCCAAGATGGTCATATGGTTACCGCTGTAGTTATAAAAGTCCAAGGCACAATCAAGATAAGTTTATGTGTTAGCGGGCTAGCCATATCCCCGCAAGGTCCCGTAAAGACCGCTGTCAGACCGTCCATGTTATTCGGTTAAGGGCTCTCGCGTAAACCACGCATTGTATTGTACACTGCCCGTAATTGATAGAAAGTCCTCAATGAAATATGCTGTGGTGATTTTGCGGGATTTTATTGATGCTCATTTTATTACTGATTCATGAATGTTTGTTTATTTTCTGTTAGGTACTTTCCATATTACAGTTCCTGATTATTGTGATATTTCTTTGGTTTAAAATTAAATCTCTCTGAAATTGTTGTTAACATTTGTTTAATTGATTCATGAATGAATGTCATTACTTGATATTAAAAAAAATATATATCTCATCTCATTGATAACATGTCAACAATTTATTGCATTTGGTTACACTTAACTTTACCAATATTGTTATGCATGTCACTTATAATAAGCGAATACGAAACATTTTAATTCATTTATATTAATGTCATGTTATGTTAGCCGTGTGGTGACGGCAGAGTAGAATACAATTGTCACCACCCCAAATCTCTCTCGCGGGTGTCTTACAAGGCGACTAAGGATAAATCAGTGATGAGGAATGGGCAGCAGCATTCCTATTATACCACCTAACAATGTACTGCGACTTTTGTACCCGATAAATGGCAATAGGCTCGCGACTTATTACATGGGACCTACTATAATGGGCGATACGTGGGTGCTAGTTCACCCTGCCTACCCCTTCGGGGATATAGGTGTGATTTATGTATGTATGTATGTGTGTATATTAATGTCAGTTCCGGTCGCATTATGCCTATATAGAAATGTGTATAGTTATAAAAAAAATCTATAATTTTTTTGGCTTCTTCCTCAATATCCACACCGAAACTGCAAGAATCGCGATCGAATTATTTAAAGCCCGCAGCTGCTATCGCATCATGATCAATGCACGAATACCAGAAGACAGTGGAATCATTAATTTCACTTATTAAGTTGCCAATTTGTAAATGCTCCGGATGCCTTGTCCTGGATCCTATCAATTGGACATCAAGAAAATTTATCATTATTGGGAGATACGACATCAATTTCTATAAACATGTCAACCTCAACTTAATGTTATAGTTTGCACAAAAAAAATATTTGACTTATTTTTATTTAATTATCTTGTTGCAAGATTGCAAAATCATCATTAAGTCTTTTGATCAACGCCAATTTATGTTACTTTACACATCTCAAAGTTATTTTAAGAAACAATCTTCTAAATAGGTTTAATAAGTCGGATATTTGAGGCACTTTCGACGGTTTCCCCCGAAGACATAACAACAACAATCTTTGCGGAATGTTTATCGGCACGCGATCCCCAGCAGTAGACGGGCCCACAGAACATTCCTAGTGTCGGTGAAAGTCACACAACTTACGACCCCAGTGACGAATGCTTGGCAAATTTATCGTTATGATTACTGTCAGGGATTTAGTTTAGGACTGGTGCTGATTTGAGTGGGCTAGCTTTCTCTGGAGACAATATCGAGAATGAATTATTATGGATGTTTGTTAAAGGTACTGGTGGTTGCTTAACTTGATTTGAATTTTACTCCTGCAGCTTTCATGAGCTGTAAATTTTATATTCATGTGGAATTAACGCTACTGGAATCATGAAAGCTTAGCGTTAAAAGCAATATTCCAAAATTGGTCTTAATAAAATATTTGAGTAGAAGCAACTAGAATTTGACCATTAAAATTATGCTTTGTCCATATTATTATGTTAAGAGGTAATTTGCCTATATCTGCTATCAAAATGAATCAGTAATGATATTTATTTGAAACCAGTAATAAGTTATTGGTTACAAATTATATTTCAGGAATAATTTTTAAATGATTATTATTGTTCCTATTGAATGTTTCTATTTTCTAGGTTCCGTTGACGCAATAAGGCAAATTAATTATGTTAAGTAGGCATCAGAATTGCTGATTTATTTGTTTATTTTGGTAGATTGATACTTTTGTCGCAATCTTAAAACAATATTGTAATACTAATATCGAAATTGTGTTTGTATTTTAATTTGTAATGTCTTTTTTCACTAATGATTTCGATCTACATGATTTATAAAGCAATCAAATTAATATTGTGGTATAAATCAATTGTGTTCATCGCTTCCACAATAAGAACGTCGACACCTATTGAGATTGAAGTAGGAAGTGTGTGAATTATTGCAGCAATATTTCGCGCGTCACTGTCTCTTCGTATTTGGTCATCACACAGTTTTCTTTTACAAACTAATTGCTAAACGTTTACTTTTATCTCGCCGGTGACTCCTAATGATAATTTATGGCTCTAATAAATGGTTTTGTCTTAATTCACTAAATTATAGCATTCCATTTGATGATAGTTTTAATGATTCAATTTATAAGCTTTTCGCTAAACTAATTGAGTTACAGTTGGTCGAATTAATTCGAAATTTAGTATTCCCTTAATATGTAACCGCCTCCGTGGTCTAGTGGTTCGCCCACCGGAATTAAGATCCAGAGGTCCCGGGTTCGATCCCCAGGGGGGTACAAATTTGTAGTCGGTATGGTTGGTGGTAGGACTTCTTGGAAGTTCCGCCTGGCTAGCTACCACCTTCTTATCAAAATCTGTCGCCTTAATAAACAAGATTCTTGGACTTGTCACGATCTTCAAGCAAAGAAGCGATTTGCGATAAGATAGCCAGCCCCTCTGTGGTTGAGGGTTCCAGGTGAAACTCGATTCCATTTTTGGCCCTTATAGTCACTTACTATCTGTGACGAAATGACCCTGCCGGAGGTGGCCAGTGACGTCACTCTGGGTCGGGATGCAAGTCCCGCCAACAAATAATCGAATGCGGCTCAACCTAAGCTAACACTTACCGATGGTAGCTGGCTTTTCCACACCGTGTGGACAAGATGTCCCTGCAACTCCGGAGTCCTGGCTGACGGTACCACGCGTACAGCGCGTGCACATCAAAATTAGGCTCGTTACTTGGCAGCTTGACTGGAGAGTCCCTCACAGCTCGGACGCGCGATCACACTGGGGTAGCCGATACTAATCAACTACCATCGGTATGCCCGTGGAATGGGGCGACGCTATTGGTCAAGCCGCTCGCGAGTATTTGGCGATAGCCGCGATTTTGAACGAAGAGTAAACATACCGCCCACCAAAATACAGCTGGTATTTTCCGGATACGAAAACTAAAGAATTGAATAAAATACCTACTGTACCGAAATTATATATATACCGAATAACAACAAAAAAAAAATCTCTAAAACTAAGAGTGCAAAGTAATGGAGAAACGATTAATAACTAACTATGAGCTATGACATACGATTATGAAAATTAATCTATGAGTATAAGTTAATTTATGATTCTATGGGAAGAGGACATAGTTTAACAAGAGGTCGCTTGATGAGACTATCTTTAGTCTTCACAGTTGCTACACGGATTACTCCGTCCAAGCCCGGATGTAAATCGCTAACTCTTCCTAAAGCCCAGTTGAATGGAGTACGATTATCATCTTTGATAAGAACAACCGAATTTAAGGATAACGGTTTAGACGCTTTCGTCCATTTTGCGCGTTGAGTTAACGAATTTAGGTATTCGTTCTTCCAACGAGTCCAAAAATGTTGAACAAACGATTGAATCAATTGCCAACGGTTTAATCGATATAATTTTACGTTTGAGTGATCCTCATCTGGAATACTAGTAAGAGGTTCCAGTGTCAAAAAATGACCCGGAGTCAAAACATTCAAGTCGTTAGGGTCAGCGCTCAATGCACATAAAGGTCTCGAATTTAGTATTGATTCAATTTGTACGAATAAAGTGGTAAGCTCCTCAAAAGTTAACACTTGGTTGCCAATGGTACGATATAAAATTGATTTTGCAGCCTTGATTTGGATTTCCCACACACCGCCGAAGTGAGGGGCTGAAGGGGGGTTAAATTCGAACCTAATGTGTTCCGTCTCTAACGCATGTTCGAGTAACGTCAAGTAATTGCGTGCACCAATGAAATTAGTACCACAATCAGCATGAATGATACTGCATCGTCCACGACGACCCACGAACCTACGTAACGCGGCTAAAAAACCCTCCGTAGATAAAGTTGAAACCACCTCTAAATGGACTGCTTTTGTTGCCAAACAGACAAACAAACACAAGTACGCTTTGTCCATCTTAGCTCCACGGTGGGTTCCGAGTTTGATACGGAACGGTCCGCCGAAATCAACGCCTACAACCGAAAAGGGTTTGACCTGATTTACGCGGTAAGAAGGGAGGTCACTCATATAAGGTTCCAAGGTTACTGGGCGAGTTCGAAAACATCGAATGCATTGTGAAAGACAACGACGAATTGCTCGCTTAGCTGACAAAACCCAAAAACGTTGTAAAAGTAAATAATGAGTAGTATTGTGTCCGGTATGGCAGTGCTGACGATGAATAGATTCGATAAGTTTGAAAGTAAGGGGATGATCATTAGGCAAGAGTGCTGGGTGTTTTTGTTCAAACTCCAAACCAGCTCGAGATAACCGACCGCCCACCCTGAGAATACCGTCTTCATCAACGAAGGGATTCAGCTTACGCAACGGTTTGGGTAATGGTTGACTTAATTTAAGTTTTTGAATTTCATTATAAAAAGACGACTTCTGAACAAACTTTACAATAGCTAATAGCGATCGATAGTTTTCAAGCTCAGTTAAAATAGATCCCTTACGAGACTGACGTATAGTTTTGTTACTAATGTTATCAAGGAATCGGCGAATATAAGACATAATACGAGTAATTTTATCCAACGAGGAAAATTTGCATAGTAAGTAATCAATAATTGAATCTTGATGATCACTTGATGGAGCAATCAACATGACAGAATGTCGCTCTTCTGTTCGCACAGCTTGTTGCTCTTCGCCAATAGGAGAAGGGAATTTTACGGAGTTTGGCCAACAATTCGAAGGCTGCGAGAGCCAAAAGGGCCCCGCCCACCATAACGAGTTTCCCAAAAGGTCTTTTGGGAGTTGTCCACGCGAACACACATCAGCAGGATTATCGCGTGATATGACATGATTCCAAGATTCAGCAGGAAAAATGTCCTGTATATGACTGACACGATTTGCGACAAAAGTGGTCCAACGGGAAGAATGTGAACGGAGCCAGTATAAAACAACGGTAGAATCCGACCACAAGAAAACTTTAAGAGTTGAAATTTTGGTCTGATAGGTATCGAGGACGAATTTGGCCAGGTCTGCAAGCATTACAGCTCCGCAGAGCTCCAATCGAGGTAATGAAAGCTTCTTAAGTGGAGCAACACGTGCCTTGGCGCACAACAATCGAGTATGAATAGGTCCGTCATGGCATAAAATGCGTAAATAGATTACAGCTCCGTAGGCGAGTTCCGAACTGTCGCAGAACCCGTGGAGTTCGTATGCATCGATATTATCCACGGTGAGACGACGAGGGATTCGCAACTCGGTAAGAATAGGCAACTGGCCACAGAAAGCCTCCCACAAGCTGGAGATTTCTTTGGGAGGATCTTCGTCCCAAGAGACACCGAGAATCCAAAGCTTTTGCATCAAACACTTTGCCTGAATAACAAGCGGTGCTAGGAAACCCAATGGATCAAAAATGCGTGCAATCTCACTCAGAATAACCCGCTTCGTACAGACACGGTCGGACGATTTTACATCGAATAAAAAAGCATCGGAACCTGGGTCCCATTTTAGACCGAGGACCTTAAGCGTAGGAAGCTGACCATCAGAAAGCGATCTAGGGTCGAAAAGACAATCTGACTGAGAAAGATCCGATAACACCTCCGACGAATTGCTTGCCCATTTCCTTAGTTGAAAGTGTCCCAATTTAAAAAGGTTGACTATTTGTGATTTTGCCTCCAATGCATCCGCCAGCCTATCACAACCCGATAAAACATCGTCCACATATATGTCAGTCGATAAGATTTTCTTAGCCATAGGAAAACGAGACCCCTCGTCCTCTGTTAGTTGTTGTATAGTTCTACAAGCAAGGAAGGGTGCAGACGAAACACCATAAGTTACGGTATTCAGTCGAAACTCCTGCAGAACGTGATCGGGAGCGGTTCTCCAAAAGATTCTCTGATAATCTCGGTGATCGTCAGACATTGATATTTGCCTGTACATCTGACGTATGTCAGCCACGAAAACAATCGCATGAAGTCGAAAACGAAGAAGAATACCCACGATATTCGATTGAAGTTTAGGTCCTATTAGCAGGGCATCATTCAAGGATTTTCCATTAGCATCTCTGGCAGACGCATCAAAGACGACACGCAATTTTGTAGTGGTGCTATCCGGTTTCAAAACACAATGGTGAGGTATATAAAACTTACCTTGGCCTACCTCTCTAGAATCAACCAAAGACATGTGACCTGACTCTTCATAATCCTCCATAAATTCGGAGTACTGTTTGTAAAGAACAGGATCACGTGACAAACGGCGTTCAATAGCTCGAAATCGCCTTAATGCAATCTCACGAGAATCAAGGAATAATGGCTCCCCATTTTCTTTGAATGGAAGTCGAACCACATATCTCCCTGTCGAATCACGATAGTGACTAGTAACATAAGACTGCTCACATGCGATCTCTTCTGGTGTAAGTGACGAAGCACGAGGAACATTGTCCAGCTCCCAAAATCGTTGAACAATTGAAGCCAAATCATTATCGGATTTTGAAGATGTTTGTACCAACGAGGAAGTGACCAGTGGCGTTCTACCAAGCAGAAGCCAACCGAAAACCGAATTGATTGCAAGGGGCAAATTTGCAGTACCCTTTATACGATGATGACCTAATAAAGACTCTGCAAAGACATCAGCGCCAAATAAAATATCAATTGGTCCCGGAATATCAAATCCGGGATCCGCTAACGGTAGTGAATTAATATGTGGCCACCCTGTCGTATTAACTCTTGCTATAGGTTGTTCACCACAAATATTTGAGATAATATGCATGTCAATGTCGAATAAGGGACTATTCTTTGACGCGATGGAGCATTGAATTTTGCCAGATATAGTTGCCGCAACATCACCCAAGCCGTGAATATATGCATCACATAAAGTAGGCTTGAGATTCAAACAGTGAACTGCTTTACATGTAATTAAATTGTTCTGGCTGCCAGTATCAAACAGTGCTCGGAAAGACTGATACTGTCCACCAGAATCTTTTACCTGAACTAGAGCCGTAGCCAAAAGTACCGTTGTGTTTGTCGAGGCCCTTGTGAGTAAGGTAGTATGTTCCCCCTTAGTAAAAAGGGAAACGGATTTCGAATCGGCAGACTGAAATTCAGATGTAGTAGCTTTTATATTTTCACGATCATTGTGGAGATGTGTGTGATGCTTATGCTTACATTTTAAACAACGAAAAATGGAATTGCAATCCTTCAGTTGATGGGAAGACTTGAGACAGTTGAAACATAATCTGTTTTGAACAACGAATGACATACGTTCATCGACGGATTTAGCTAAAAATGATTTACAATGTGTAATTGAATGGGCCTCAGAACAAAATAGGCACTTTAAATTAATTTTATTAAAACTGTTTGTAATTGTATTCTCTTTACTATTATTATTGTCTACAATTAATGTATGTGTTACATTTGGTCGTTTAAAATAATTACTGTTATAAGATTTATTTAAACTATTAGATTGGTTATTGTGAAATTCTTTGACTTGAGTAGTCTTGGGCGTATCGGAAAAATGACTATCTCTCAAAAGTGCCTCACACTTTGAATTTAAAAATTCTGTTAATTGAATATAAGAAGGAAGCTCTAAATTGCTGTACTTCGCTTCAAACTCACGACGCAAGGTTGAGTCTAATTTAGATAAAATATGATATAGTAAAATAAAATCCCATTGGTCGACTGGAAGAAATTGCTTACGTAAAATTGTTAGATTTTCCTCAATGCAATCGAGCGCCCTACGGAACTCAATCGGGTTGCGCAAATTGAAAGAAATGTTTAAAATGTCTTTCCAGCAAGTAAAGGCTAGTTCACGCGTATGGTGATACCGTGCGACTAAAGCCGCGAACGCATCTATGTAATGATCGCCTGTTACTGGAAAAGTTCGAATATGCGATAAAGGATCGCCGCTTAATGTCGAAATTAAATAATGAAATTTCTCCACATTGCTAAGAGAAGAACAATCGTGAATAAGCGCCTTATAAGTGTCATAGAACCCAGGCCATTGTTTAATGTCTCCTGAAAACGACGGTAGCTGAATTTTGGGTAATTTGACGTGTGATAATGCGGATGTCCTGGGCATCGATGAAGTATCTAAAGATTTCGAATCGGACTTAGTTAACATTTTACGTATTGAGATAACTTTAAAATACGTGTCATCAAAACGAGTTCGCAAATCATCATCGTCAAGCGTATCATCATCATCATCCTCGGTCGAGTTAATTAACTCAAGAATTGGTAGATGCGCAAGCTCAAAATCCGTCCTAAGAATTTCGACTTGATCACAATACGAAAAGAATAAATCGTGTTGACTGATATCGGTTTGTGCAAGTTGACCGATCTCTAATGCCTTCGTAATACGGTTCAAAGCGATAGTGCGCTTACGACGTAATGACGATAAGTCATGGACAGTGTATTCCTCCGAATATTTCGATTTAGATCTACTCTTTACCAAACTAGGTTTACGAGTAGCCCGTTTCGGATTAAAGGCCATTTTACACACAAGGTAATGAATGTAAAACACTAATGAATAAATTAAATTTAAATTTTCTACGCAAATAGTCGCGTTGTAAAAGCCTACGGTTCCTTATCAATAGACCGGTTAAGTTAATTCTATAGCGTGATGACTAATGCAACGGACGACGATCGCTGTTCGGATAATAATATTGTGTAACTTCGCGCGAAAACAGCTGATCTATTAAGCAGATAACGATTTTGCTTACTAAATAAAGTAAACCGTATAAAACAAAACCTATTAAAAAAAAAGAAACGTATTATCAATTATTCCTATAGTAAATAATTGATTTAATCGAATGGAGTGTGAAACGAATTATTGATTATTGCGGCCGAATGTTATTACAAATAAAACTGGAGCTTATTTATTTGCGATTCACAATAACCGACGAATATAAAAAACCTTGTATATTGGATTGACACAGCCGAATAAAAGTACATAAACTTTGAAAACTGAAGGATTGTTTACGTATGATCTGCAATATTTAATACGTAAATATTACAGCCGAATTAGTTATACGTAAACACCGAATAAAAACAGCTAAAACGTCAGTTTATATACGATCCGTAACAATGCCTTACATACAAAAAAACCCAAATGTTTTTATTACAGCCGAATACAATTTTATACATACAGACAGAAGCTAGGTCTATGTAAGATCTGTAACAAGACGTTTGGAATAGTTGGATGGTTATTAACAGCCGTTTAAAATTATTCCCTAATACACCGAATAAATTTAGAATCGATTGCATAGGTATAAAACCACAACTATTATACGAATAATCGAAATACACGTAAATCAAAGCTGCCAAATCTAAATAAATATCGCATGAGAAAACAATGTGTCGTAATGAAGTGACTAATTAAACGAATGAATGTTGTTGGAAATTAATGTACTAGAATTATATCGAATGAAGTATGGAATGATTGAATTAATGAACGGAATAACGGTTGTCGAGAAAGTTCGACGCAAAATAGGCGAACGCAATCTACCCGCGTTTAGAATGTCTATCGGAAATATTAAAAAACTAGTTAAAATAATGATATTTTAACCAATTTAAGCGCAGAAAAAACTTAGTTTACTAATTTGAACTAACGAAACAAGTTTCTAAGCGATTTTTATGACTAAAGTTCGAGTTTGTGTTGAAAAAATCCAAAAAAAAAATATTAGCTGTATTATTAAAATTATGCCACGACTCAGATTGAGTCACAGAAACACCAGTCCCGGGTTTCGGCACCAAAAAGATGTGACGAAATGACCCTGCCGGAGGTGGCCAGTGACGTCACTCTGGGTCGGGATGCAAGTCCCGCCAACAAATAATCGAATGCGGCTCAACCTAAGCTAACACTTACCGATGGTAGCTGGCTTTTCCACACCGTGTGGACAAGATGTCCCTGCAACTCCGGAGTCCTGGCTGACGGTACCACGCGTACAGCGCGTGCACATCAAAATTAGGCTCGTTACTTGGCAGCTTGACTGGAGAGTCCCTCACAGCTCGGACGCGCGATCACACTGGGGTAGCCGATACTAATCAACTACCATCGGTATGCCCGTGGAATGGGGCGACGCTATTGGTCAAGCCGCTCGCGAGTATTTGGCGATAGCCGCGATTTTGAACGAAGAGTAAACACTATCAGATGCGATGAGAGTCTAGCATTAAAAAAATATATTTTTTATTCCTTTAGTCAGGAGACCTAAAAAGTTAATATTTCAAGATTATTATTAGATACTAATTATTTTATCTAGTGTAGTGCTTCCAAAGATACCGTTCTGAGTAAATTTTCTTCTTCCGCTGTATCCCCACTAATTATCGACATCGTCAAATCCTTGAATACAATAAAATTTTTTGGTACAGTGCCCTGTGACCATGAGAAAGTTCACAATCGTTCCTTTAAATGTAGGTCTTGCATAACTCGTTGCCTGTTAAACTTAAAACACGTTATCACAATGTTAATTCTTATTGCGGAATTGTTCAAGTCTTAATTACTGCGCAGGCGCATACCTTAATCCACTGAAACCGTTTCTCGATTAAGAGGAATTAAAACGTCGGCCAGTTGGGATTCCTGCCGGTATCGGTAATTTGCGAGATTGCTCGTCGGTCGGCTGTCGCTTTGATGTCGCCGGCGAATTGTGGTGAGGACGAGCGATGATTTTGCTGTCCGCTAATTTGTTTGTCTCAACGAGCATGATGGACGCAACGCCTCAAATCATTACCTTCTTCTTCATTTGTCTGACTGATTTAAAATGTACGATTTATACCGAATGCTGTTTTTCCAATGAACAGAGAAAGTGATTGGGATGACTACATTGTAATCCATAATAATGCTTCAGATTTTGGCCTAGATTTTTCAGCCTGCCTGACACTAACCCTCTTTGGTTAGGCTGTTCATGATTCGATAAAACCGCCCCAAGTTGCTTGTTGGTAATCTTCTTCAGTCGACTGTCACGTTCTCCGTTATTTTTCGTTTATTCAGTTTGGATTGGAAAATTCCGTTTATTTAAAAAAAATACCTTTTTCTAACATTTATATAATGTTATATTAATTATAACAACCCCCCAAAACTCTCCCGTGGGTGTCGTACAAGGCGACTAAGGATAAATCATTGATGAGGAATGGGCAGCAGCGTTCCTCTTATACCACCCAACAATGTACTGCGACTTTTGTACCCGATAAATGGCAATAGGCTCGCCACCTATTACATGGGATCTGACATATTTGGCGAAACGTGGGTGCTAGTTCACCTCTGCCTACCCCTTCGGGGATATAGGCGTGATTTATGTAGGTATGTATGTATGTATATTAATTATGACATTATATAAAATCAAAATATTATGCATTATTTAATAATAATTAGCAATGAAATACTCATTAGACGAAAATAAGTCAGTCAATCTCCCTAACTTTTTACTCAATTCCATTTAAAAAAAAAATCATTCCGCTTTAGTATATTGTACCTACCTACTGCTAAAAGAAAAACGATGAAACAGATACAGGTAATTTGCCTTCGGTAATATTGTTATGAACGGTCATTAATTTAATTATTAATTCATACAGATTGATAATGAAAATTCAAGGCGCAATTAAATAATCTTGATTAAGACAAATCACGTTGAAAAACTGTGCCGAATGAATTACAGCGTACAATTTCATTCGTAACGGATCTCTAAACAAAATAATTTCTTCACCTCCGGCTGCAGACGAGTGTCAACTTTATCGTGGTGGGAGAAGGTTGATAGCTGGAGTTGCAGGGGGTATCGGCGTACGCCGATAGCCCAAGTACTTTCATTACCATATCGGCTTCATTTGCATTGGTTAATCACTTAATTCTGCTTGTTTTGAGCTCGCCGGAGAAGACCACACACACGCTGCCCTTTTACAGGCAACGCGAGGCTTCACTTCGCGCAACACTTCTGGTGGTATTTTGTAATTTTTTAAGGATAATTATTGTAATTACAACTTTATGGTGATCTTTATGTGTCTTAAGTCACCTCGAGAATCGTTCCTGTACCAAGACAATGTTGTGGCGTTGCGCAATTTGTCATCAACCAACTTTTCGATTTATTTTAATGGTTTTATAATGGCGAACATTTTCGTTGCTAGAACAACAATGGACGTGGAGATTTTTTGTACGAAATATTCTTGTCAATACGTAATTTGGATGTCGGCGTATGCTCTATCGGGATGGGTTTGGATTGTGGACTGTCATTCCTATACAACTGACATTTAGAGGCATCAGATAACGGTTACAATTTATCATTATTTTGCTGGGATTTTTCAGAGGTTATTAAAGACATTATAGAGCTATACACCTCTGTTAGTATTTTCAGCTTGCTTTTAGTCTATTAGAATCAATTTAATTATTCTTGTTCAATTATGATTACCTTAAATTTGAATCAAAATGATACAGTATGATAATGAGATTAAAAAGCAAACCCAAGCTTGAATGCACGGAATTTGTAAAATAACAGCTTTGGATGTTAGAAATTAATTTCTACATTGCAAAACAAATTTAGTAAATTTTTTTGACCTTTCTTTGATACAAAAAAAAATTATATTATAAATACGTTGAGAAAAATAAATTAATGAAACCTCAGTTTGATTTGAAACGTTTGTTTGCACGTAAAGGACCGATGTTACCAGAGCGGATATTGGATTTTTTGAGTAATACCTCAAATAAATTGTTTAGCATAAAAGCAATGCCCAAAAGTCGCTTATAAATTTATCATGGGCTACGCGCTATTGATATTATTATAAAATACGCCGACGTATCATTGACAGAAAAAAAATCGTACAAGGCGACTAAAAGCTATGAATATGGAGAGAAATAGGTAGCAGCGTTCCTGGTACACTACAAAGCAATAGTGCTATGAAAGTAGTCATAGGTAAAATACTCGCTTCACATAGATACGTTACAGGAGATGGTAATGATGATAAGAGATGATAGAGATTGTCTGACCGGTTATATAATTGTGAAATAGCGAGAAATATAAGAAAATTAGATGTATTGATACCAGGGTACAGTAATAAAGTCGCCTTGTACGACACCCGTGGGAGAGATGCGAGTGAGGGTAGTGACAATTGTATTCTGTTCTGCCATCACCATACATTCTCAATTTGACTTCTAATATATCTTTGTGTGTTACAAGTACCCTTTGAAGATGAAACCTTTATATATGGCACACATAGAGCCTTACAAATATAATCTCAAAAATGAAGTCACATCTCAAAACGGAGATGAAAATACAGTATTTGAATAACAAAAAGACACAATAGTGCGCCGTCGCTCTGATAAAGATCGGTGCTTGTTGCAGCCGCGAACTTGACCTCGTGGTCTCGGGTTCGACAACTGAGCAACAATGCCTAGTATCTTGCAACAAGATCGAGCAGTCGATTCTTCAATCTTAAATCTCTGTATGTAAACATCGCCGTTTGTCAAGGCCAGTTGCCACGCAATGCGATCGGGCGGGGGAGAATCTTTTTACCAGGTCATGCAGTGGTAACTGCATTGGAAATTTGGTTCTCATAGGATTCATCAAAAAATCAGTATTCACGTCTTATTCTTCTTCTTCTCCCTCCCTGTTGTCAGCTTATCTGGGGTCGGCACAGTATGTTGCCTACATATCAATTGAGTCTCTGTATTTTATTTATCAACAATGCTTCTTCATGTGGATTATAGATTGAAGCCCAGCGCAACGCTCAAACAAAAAAGTGAAAAATCAATGCATAAAAGATTCATCTGAAACTAACTTAAGAATTAGAATGTTTCACGATAAGCTTGCTTTTTAAAAGGAAACTAGTACTATGATGTTTTTTTTTTAAATCTATTTTGATTAGAAAGTTTTATCATGACGATATGTTAGCTCCATACTATTATGGTAACAGGTAGTGGTTCTGTTTTACCTAGAACTAATGGGTCTCCTGTTGGAGTAAATGCTGCTCTTGTTGATGTTGAAGATTTTGAGACAGTCTTTAAACAACCTACAGCAGCCTTCATTTGTACTGTCATCATCACTACATAATTACAATGATTATCATCAATAAGGAAGCCGACCCATTAGAGTGAACTTTAATTTGCGGTTAAATGCTAACCTTTCTTTCTATTTTCGAGCAATACAAATGATTTTACTCATACAAGTGAAAGTTGGTTATTGCAGTTGTAAATTTCATTGTCAAACATTCCACTCCGAGCGTTTCCACGGCAGTAAACATGTGGTAATAACACTAATAATATTATTTGTCACCTAATGGAATAGGAACATTACAATAACGTGATAAGTTATACGTAATAATGCAATATTACGTATAACTTATCACGTGATCAAGTCGTAAAATATGAATTTTACAACAACGAACGAACAAAACAACTCAATCGCCATAAAACATGTTGCGTAGCTTTCGTCTGGAATCCCAAAACCGTATTGTCACTATCTACTGTCACTGTCCTTTGCGAAGAATTAGGGACAATGGCATTGATGGAAAATTATGTAAACAATAAAAGGGCAATTACAACGGTGACTTTACGAGCTTCCGTTTGCAATGGGCCTTTAGTCGTAAAAGCTGAAGACCGTTCGATTTTGGCATTTAATTTGGAGGAGATTTCTTTGTCACCCAACTAAAAACAATAGGATTAATAGCCGCTGTACCTTCGGTTAATTAATAAAAAAAAACTTAAAACCAAAATTACATTCCTGCAACTGTTACCTTAACCATCATACATTTAGAACACACAATGTTTCCGAGTATTTTTTGAGTTGCGTCTCTCTTGTATTAAATGAGCGCTATGTTAGTAATCCATGTTTCCTCGTTTCCTATCTTTACATAAATACCTACATAAATCACGCTTTTCTCCCCAAAGGGATAGGCAGAGGTGAACACCCGCTTTTCGCCAGCTTATTTCAGGTCTCCAGGTCAGGTCAGGAGGGAGCCTATTGTCATTCACGCGGAACTTGAATCGCAGTAATTTGCAGTAAGCTATGCCTCTACAGAAGCATTTTTTTACCGCCGCCGTGGTCTAGTGATTCGCCCACCGGAATTAAGAACCAGGGGTCCCGGGTTCGATCCCCAGGGGGGTACAAATTTGTACTCAGTTTGGTTGGTGATAGGACTTCTTTCAAGTCCGCTTGGGTAGCTACCACCATATTATTAAAATCTGTCGCCATAATATTAAATGTTAACAGCATTATTGTGTTCCGACAATGTGATAAGATAGCCAGCCCCTCTGTGGTTGAGGGTTCCAGGTGTAGTCCGATTCCATCTTCTGCCCTTATCGTCACTTACCATCAGGTGAGGTGAAGGGCAAGAGCTTCCACTAGCAATAAAAAGAGACAGTAAAGCTATTTAATATTACCTCATGGTGGTCCTTGGTGCTTCGGAAAGCACGTTTAGCAATTGACCCCGGCTATACCAGCAGTCAGTAACACCTACCAATATGATGACCAGCATAATCGTAGTCTTCTTCTATCGTTTCCAGTCTTATAACCTACAGTTGCAGCACGGTATCACAACATAATAAATCACGCCTTTATCCCCGAAGAGATGAACTAACACCCACGTTTCGCCAAATATGTTACGTCCCATGTAATAGGTGGCGAGCCTATTGCCATTTATCGGGCACGGAAATCGCAGTACATTGCTAGGTGGCGTAAGAGGAACGCTGCTGCCCATTACTCATCTCTGTGTTTACCCTTAGTCGCCTTTTACGACACCCTCGGGAGAGATGGGGGTAGTGACAATTGTATTCTGCTCTGCCGTCACCACACGGATGACCAGCATATAATCGCAGTCTTGCTCAATCGTTACTAGTCTTATAACGTACAGTTGAAGCACAGTATCACAGAAAAATCAGATAACTAAGATGGCTTCAAAAATGATTTTCGGTTGACCGGACCAAAAAACGACCACTTAGAATGTTTCTCTGCCACGCCGTGAATGTTGCACAACATCTGCCGACGGCGCATGCGCACAATAGAAGTTGAAACGAAAAATAAATCGAATTGTTGGATAGATATTTCCTTTGTGGCGATCGCAAGCGGCGCATAAATAAACTGTATTGCTGCACCGGTTGGGCTAAGTTGGGAGCGTTAGCGGGTACGGTCCGTTGGCGGCTTTCCAAATGGGAGCCACACTATGGACCCGGTACCCGTACGGTGAATCCATGGAATGCTAAGAAGTCTCATAATGCACTTGTGTACAGGTGCTCATCTAAGCTGCTGCCGATTCCTCATCGCTGATTTATATTTAGTCGCCTTGTACGACACCCACGGGAGAGATTTGGGGTGGTGATAATTGTATTCTACTCTGCCGTCACCACACGGCTGAATTAAGAATCCTCCACATTAATTCAAGGCCAGGTAAGTTTGCGATATCTATAATTTAGCCAGTTATTATTTTGATGAATGTTCGCAAATTTATCTTGCATTGTCAGAACAACAAAAAGAAGCGAAAGAGATTTATGGAACTAACTAGGAGATATGACACCAGGCAGGTGGCTAGTCTGCCCCAAAAAATGTGGGATCACCAAAGGAAGAAAATATTAAAAGCTTTAGCACTACGTAAAAAATAGGAATATTGTAGCTCTTATTTTTTAACTCAGTATGTAGAGCAACCCTTAAGGCCTCTTGTCCGCACACGGTTGTACAACCGTACGGCTAACACGCCATACAGCACTGATAAAAATCACGCCGTAGACGCAGCGCAAATGGCGGCGGCGACATGCACGTCTACCAGCTTCCATAGTGATCCATACAACACTGACGACCGTTCCTACACACGGAGAATCAACCGTAGATTTTGACGGCTAAAAACCGTGTGTGTACAAGAGGCCTAATACAGGTAGTGGCACCCGCTCCGCTCGTAACTTGGACCACACGCGGCAAGTGACTCACGAGTATTGATGTCGCTCCTCGTGTTACCCGCTGCTTCCTATTTCACAAGCGGCAGCTGTGAACGAACGATAATCTCTGACTTACGACCGACGCTGGACACAGCGTTGGCAATCTGGACTGATATCGCTCAGAAACAGCGAGCCTCATAAATATTGGGCCTTTGAGGCGTTTCGCTTGAAATCTAGACTAATTTTCTTGCGACTTAAGCGGCACGTAGGGCCGGCACAGATTGGCGGCACGGCATGACAGGGTATTTTAGGAATAAATATATAACTAAAGAGTACAAAAATAAGGTTAGAAGTTAAATGTTGATGGTCGTATGTACAAAAACAATGTCGTGGGAAGCTTCGGCATGCCTCGGCATCCCTCGGAACGCTTTGGCAGTCTTCGGGACACCGAGAGATACCGCGACACGCTTGAGCATACCACGGCATTGTTACCGCCAGGGTGCGGTTACATGGATGCCGAAGGATCCCTTGCCGTGCCGTGCCGCCAATGTGCACCGGGCCTAAGTCGCGAAGGCATCGCAATGGAACGATTAGGAAACGGTTTTTAGAAGGTATTGGTTTCCAAATTTTTGCTTTGGTTTTTGTCACTGTCTATTAGGTTCTAGAGGAGCACGCTAGCGCAGTGGAATAGCGCGCGTGACCTGCGATTGCGTATACTAAGCAATGTTCGCTAAGGCCGGTCATTGGATGGGTAACCAAAAATTTATTATCTCGAGTTCCTCCATGCTTCGGTAAGCAGGTTAAGCCGTTGGTCCCAGCTGCATCTGCAGTCGTTAACACCCACCAACCCGCACTGGGCCAGCGTGGTGGGTTATGGCCCAATCTCCCTATATTCTTCCATCCATAGGGAAGGCCCGTGCTCCAGCAGTGGGTACAACATAGTTTTTTGGTGATACATTGAGCCACCTGTCCAAATGTGACTTCCAAGGAAACACTAATAGTAAAGTACGAAATACTTTTGAAACTTATCGATACAATGTCATATCAATATCAAATTATGTCGACAACAAGTCCTAGACAGTTTAACTATTATTATCAAACATACTTTACATTCTACGATATCAGTGCACAGTGGTAGTGGTTCTTGTATTTGCACCCAGTTACATTAAAGCGGCCATAAAAGGATAAAGTACTCGATTGGTTGCATTGCATTGCAGAGACGCCGATAATTATTTATGCGACAAAACGAGTGAAGCTAGAAAGCTCCTAAACATAAGGACTTAAGCAAATTACCCCTTTGCTCACGTGTTATTGATATTAAACGAGAAACGCAAAACTGTGCGCGGGCGCAGCGCGTTTTACGACTGGCGACATAAACAGCGGAGGAAGCCGCTGACGGCTCGTAAAAACAAATTGAATTTTTAATAAAACAAGGCGGATTAGGTGAAACTTGGTTGGCGACGGAAAGGGGAACCGACGCGGCATCGCATCGCTATTATGCTTCGTTTGTGGACCCCATCATCGTCAGCATCACCAGCCCTTTATTGTCCCTACTGCTGGGGCACGGGCCTTCCCTATGTATGGAAGAATATAGGGAGATTAGGCCATAACCCACCACGCTGACCCAGTGCGGGTTGGTGGGTATTAATAGTAGAAGCAAATGTGTGCGCGGTGCAATGACCTGTCACTGAACTAGCTGTATGACAATGCAATGATTCATACATACATACTTCACGCCAGCAGAGGTGTATTATCACCTAAATTTCGCAAACCATTTCCAGTCCCATGTAATAGGGGCGAGCCTTGCAATATTATATCGGGCGCCTAAACCGCAGAATATTACTAGGTGGTATAATTGGAAAGCCCTTATTGGAATTTCTCATCACAGTTTTAACCTTTAGACACCTTGTACGACACCCGTGGGAGAGAATTGGGATGGTAACTTAATGCATTGTGCTCTGTCACCACACGGCAGTGACCAATAATTCAGCTTCACATAATTATATGCTGGGGACAACAAAATGTATGTATTCAGTGGTGGAAGGTGAGGTCATAATAATATAGTATAGTATTAGTTACACAGTTGGATACATTACCGCAGAAGTTGGATACATAACTACATCGAGTTGAATACACGACTGCATACAGTTGGATACACATTTGAAAGTTGCATTTATTTATACCTGACTACATAGTAACGAGCTGCGTGCTGTCTAAGTGGGCACGATACGTGTGACACATATATTTTTTTTTATGTTAGACAGGTAAGCTCTTGCCCTTCATCTCACCTGATGGTAAGTGACGATAAGGGCTGAAGATGGAATCGAGCTTCACCTAGAACCCTCAACCACAGAGGGGCTGGCTATCTTATCACATATTGTCGGAACACAATAATGCTGTTAACATTATTAATATTGCGACAAATTTTGATAAGACGGTGGTAGCTAGCCAGGCGGACTTCAAAGAAGTCCTACCACCATCCATAGCTGGATACATAAAAACACGTAGGTAGTTGAATACGTGACTGCATATAGTTTGATATAGTTGGATACATTTGAAAGTTGTGTTTATTAATACCTGGCTGGCATTGTTACGAGCTGCGGGCTGTCTAAGTGGGTACGATACGTGTGACACCCGCCCCGGGTTATGGCTCCGAGCGGCACTCAGGCGCATCAGTTAAAGCTGTCACCTTGGGCGTAAAACCACCTCTCTTTATTATGTGCTTAAACCTGAAACGGCCGCAGTTAACGCGCGAGAGGCAGTTACGGCGACGTATTTGGTTAAAGGGAGGTAAACTTTAGTAATGGCGCCTGGTGACGTGGGGAGGCTGTTAATGAATTTGCTTTATTAGCCACGAACGTTTCGGTTTTCTGTTGCCAAGTACTAAGGGCTTAACTAGGAGTTAAACTTCGTTCTCAAACATGTTTGCAGAGGATAAAGCAATAACAACATCATACTTTATTTTGAAAAATAATATAAAATGTATTTGTATATTTTCTCTTCATACATACACATATAAGTCTCGCCTATATCGCCGAAGGGGTAAGCACAGGTGAAATAACACCCACTTTTCGCCAATTAGGTTAGGTCTCATATAGTGGTTTGCCTGTTGCCATCCATCGGGCACATAAGTCGTAGTATATTAGAAGGTGGTATAAGAGGAATACCCATTACTCATCGCTGTCTTTCTCCTTAGTCGCCTTGTTGCCACCACCCTTCTTCACCCACGGGTGAGATAGGGGTGGTGATAATTCTATTCTGCTCTGCCGTCACCACACAGCTACACTACAGATTTTTCTTCACATAGCTATATAATGCTTATTCTTGAGATTCTGTGTAAACTCTGGTAGTTGAGGTTAGAACTGTATTTTGATAAAGTGGACTTAATACAATACAAAAACAATTGAATTGCGCAATTGATTCCGTGAATGGAAATCTTGAGAAGATTTAAAGTGGAATCAAATCGGAGACTGCCCCTTGCAGGGATTTTAATAAAAACATTATCCTATAAATAAGTAGTGGTCATAGACCAATTCCATAGACAAACAATTCATTAATTACTTCTAAAAGTACACTACAACACTGTAAAATGGTGATATTATTTGAAAGTATTATTTCATTTGCTCTCAAATAAATTCATTCATCTGAAACAGACCTCCTATAAATATTAATTCGCGAGCCACTTGAACGTCGTAAAACAGAAGTTTCGCGTTAAGTAATACAGGATGTTGTTATCATAAACATTAACAAGTGAGCAAGACCGATTTAGAAGTTGATATTTACATAAAACATACCTTGTTACAAGAAACACCAACATTAAAATTATTTCTTGAACTCTGTGTCCAATTACTAAGGTCCAAATGCTTTGACAATATTAATTATGATGGTTAAAAATCATGTTGTACTCAAGTCTACATTACCGGCTTAGCGGATAATCGTTGTACTATTAATAAGTGAATGAATGCTACTTGAAACATTAAATCGCATGTTAATTGAGTCAACAAGAGCAATCGATTTTAAGACATTGGTTTGAATGTTTGGACATTAAATATTTAAATGGTTTGTCCTCCAATACGAGTTTTATCGTGCAATGTTTGAATTTGAGATACATACATATATCACGCCTATATCGAGGGAAAGTAGCACCCACTTTCCGCTAATTAGGTTAGGTCTATCTTATATAATTGTCACCCCCATCTCTCCCGCGGGTGTCGTACAAGGCGACTAAGGGTTAAGACAGCAATGAGTAATGGCCAGCAGCGTTCCTATTTTATGCCACCTAATGATGTACTTACTGCGATTTGCGTGCCCGATAAATGGCAATATGCTCGCCACCTATTACATGGGACTGATAATAGTTGCCGAAACGTGGGTGACACCTCTGCCTACCCCATCGGCTCTGCCTACCTCTTCGGGGATAAGGGGTGATTTATGTATGTGCTGTATCAAGATACCGCTGGCTGTTGCCACCGGCGGAATCGACACGATAAATATTATAAACACATAAACTTACATAACGTAAATAAGAGTTATCGCGCGGTCGTGTTGAAATTATCTCGTGTCTAAATAATTGTGGTTAATGGGCTAATATGATTTGGATATGAAGCAATGTTTTAGTTGAGATTCTGTGCGTTACAAGAACTGACCTGGGGCTACCCGGCTATTGCCAATTGAGTGCCAAAATAAGCAACAATGACGCTAGTAGTGACTTCATTTCGATTGCATGTAAGTTTTGTTGTAGTGACCAAAAATGTATTATCTCGAGTTCCTCCACGTTAAGCCGTTGGTCCCGGCTGCATTTGCAGTCGTTAATACCCACTAACCCGCATTTTATGACCCAACCTCCTTATGTTCTTCCATCCATAGGGATAGATGATGATGATGATGAAGAGCTGATGATGATAAGTTCTGTTGAAATCGGGGACACATGCCATCGTATTTAATATGTAACAACAGGAATTAGTTAAGTTTATATTTGCATTATTGCGCCTAAGTTTGTCGTTTCACTTCTGTCCTCTTTGTGTTATTGCGGCTCATTTCTGTAATCTGTGTTTGTTTCAGTGCCCTATCGTGTACTTGTCTTATGCATGCATTTTGTTTTTCTTTCTTCTTTAAAAATTCGACGTGTTTATTGAGTTTTGTCCTACCTGATACCATAGCGCTAAAACTCTCAAAAATTAACTTCACAAGTTGTTATTATTCATGCCTCTTTTTAATTGATTTTTAGGTATGCTCTAGGAAATTGTTCTCAAATTGTTACACAAAAAAGTTATCTCTATTGCATGTGATTCATTAACAGATGGTCGTTGTCATTTCGTAAGAAGTCAGACACCACAAACGTTTGTCCATGAAAAACAATGAAATCGCAATAATCATAATTGGTATTAGGTACTATAGTTGCAATAATTAACCCTATAAAAGCCATTGGGACTGTAATAAACTTTACCGAAATACTAAACTTGCTAGACTGGAGCCACTAAACGAGCCTGCTCGGGAGTAACTCTATCGACGAAGGGAGCAATAAAACTATTCTCAGCAATAAATGATTCAGTTCAAGAAGCCATACAGCTGTTACAATTTTAATTCGAACATTCCCCGATATATTTAGACTCCCAATAATAGCGCCGCGCCGGCCATAGTGCAACGTTTGATCTAATTATACAATGATTGTTCATAAATCGATCGGGGCTTTGATCCGGAATCGATTCGGCGTGTGCATCGATTGAATCGTTACGCTTCTGTTTTGTTTAGATAGATCTTTTTGAACTTTGTTAGGTATATTTGTTGTGAATTGAATGAAAGAAGTGAAACGAGGATTGTGTTCCCCTCATCTTAAATATATCTTCTGTAGCTACTACGCAGTCGCCTTTTGTATGTTGTTTGCAGTACTTGAAACTAGAATGGCAATAAACTGCTGGCAGCCTTCGCCTACTTGCACTCGTGCAATCAAGTCAAACATACAATGAATATGATTTGTCTTTTATTTTTTCTTTAGATTGATTATACTAATACATATATTATATCCTCTCATGTAGTTTATAGGTACTCGTGTATTAAGAGATTGCCGTTGAGAAAGGACACTTTATGTCAAACAAATACATATATAGTCACAAGTATCTACTTTCAACTAGGTATATAGTATCAGTAATTCACGAAATGTGAGAGTATTAAGCACGTAGGTGCTATTAAGCTGAAATTGATATTTTCATCCGAAAAGGGAATTAGAAGAGTCCATAAATCGATAGAGACAGGGACAAAAAGCTCGGCGACGACTGCCGAAGACTGACGAGCGGCGATGACAAAAACTCGCACTTTATTGGAAAAGTAGTCTCGTTTCCCAATCGTCATGTTTAATTCATTGAGCCGTTAATGATCCGGCGGACGTGTCATTAAATCATTATCGAGTGCCTGCGTATGCGCATTTATCGTAGATCTTGTTAACCCAGATCCGGATTGAAATGTTTCGATCAATGTGAAAAATGTCTCGCCGACTGTCTTGCCTTTAATTGGTCGTATGTTTAGAGCGTTGACCACGTCACTAGCGTAGACACGGCATTATGCGTGATAACTGGGTTTCTCCACTTTTAACTGTGAAGTCGACTTTACTATATTAGGCTAAATTGACTAGCGGGCCTTTCCTTCGATGAATCATTAGCGCAACTCCTTAGTGTAATCGCGAAATAGGTTAGAGGTCACACAATGAAGTCTCTGTCTCCAGTCAATATCTTTAAGTCCTATAATTAATCTCGAGATAAGGTCACAGCGTTACCACCGCAGCATTAGCCGATACAA
Source organism: Cataclysta lemnata (assembly GCA_963931975.1). Taxonomy (NCBI): domain Eukaryota; kingdom Metazoa; phylum Arthropoda; class Insecta; order Lepidoptera; family Crambidae; genus Cataclysta; species Cataclysta lemnata. The sequence goes on from OZ008358.1 coordinate 172,219, forward strand.
ACAATACAACAGTTGACAAATAAGCCACCGTGTCTGTCTCTGATGGAGATTAGATAATTGCCGTTGGCCAACAATCGAAAGTGAAAGGGTACGTGTGTGTTGACATAACAGATATTATAAATGACCCGGGAACCAAGGCCTTACTGGAGATATGGGAGAAGTCGTTTATCGCACTCCCATTGTTTCCACTGACCAAGACAATTCTTTATACGTGATGCCATCACAGATTGTACGGTCGATAATTCGTGTGAAACCCACAACCACACATTGACTGTCTAATTTATAATACTAGATCCCTGTAAGAACTACAAAACTGGATTCTGGCGACTGGTATTGGTCAATTACGTAAACTAAGTATTGATGTTTGCGTCTTGCGTCAATTGCGAATCTGGAAATCGGTATCTCCTCGTCGCTTCAAATGTGTACAGCAACATTGGTTTTCTAAGTAAACATCTCGGAATTGATTGGAATGCCACCGGTTTCGTAATTTGAACAAACGTTTGCGCGTCTTAAGCTAATATAGATTTTCGCACGACGGTTCGTTGCGCAACGTCGCCGATAGATAGATAAAGCAACGGCGAACAATGGAGATGGCTAACAATTACAGCGCAGCTTGGGGCGAACGTGCCTCTCCTGCCTCTCCTGGTGGGATGACAGCTAATTGTGATTTACCCCATATCCCCGGTGAGGTGAATGCAAGGCCTGAATGAGAAATGGAACAAAACGAACTCGCAGACGTAATGCTTTATGAAGATTATCTACCTATTGTTAATTCAGAATGTGAACGTAATTATTGCTGAGAAGCTATTAAGGCACGTCACGGAATTGGTTTTAGTGAAATATTTGCGTCATAAGACAACTAACAGACACTGAAATTATATCCCTGTAATTAGTTTTGTCTAAAGCGAAATATAATTTTTCAATACAACGAATACAAAATGGCAAAACGACAGGAGTGTAATTATGGGGAACGGTGTTATTACAAAAAAGTGTTTTGTTTAAGAAGTGCTTAAATCTGACGGTGTCTTTTTCTTGTCAATAGTGTGTGACAGTTACAGCATCAGTGATTTAACCTTTTTTTTTGCAATAACACAGGTGATTTTTCTACAGTCGCCTGCCTATTAGTTTCATCCACGTGTATATGTTATACTATATGTTTAATATGTCTGCCAAATGTCTTGCACAGAAATTGTATCATCTTGTCGCGTGTCAATGGCTGGAAGTACAGTCAACGACACTTCAGACTACCCAAAACTGTCAAATTTCTTCAATCGATTGTCAACCAAGTTAAGGTAATAATAGAGCTCAAAATCGATAGAGAAAAACACCGACTTAGAAATCCATGGCACGAAGCTGTAGCACATTACTTGGACCTAGTTTACTTACCTACTACGCTGTATTTAGGCAAGGTTGCTTTATTTAAAACTGCACGGGCATCCCATTAAGGAAGCCGATCACGACCCGGCAGTATCGTAAAGTGTAGCAGAACTGGCCACAATGAGGATCGGCAAGCGTCTCACTCCTACAATGTAGAGGCCGTGAGACGCGATAATTGTCGAGGGCCTGGGGAGCCGCGCTGGAGACGACTTGACGTCGATAAGGTTTTATTGCTTCAGGATGCGCTAGGGCCGTCGAGCTTCCGCTTCAATGTTGCATCTTGGTGTTTTGTGAATTGTCGCGAAATACAATCGCAAATTCTGTTCTCAGCAGTCCACCATGATCCAGAAATTTAAATTTAGTTACAAAATCACTCTAAGAAATTAGTTTGTATGAAATTTGTAGATCTCAATAAGTGTATCTTAAAACACATGACCGTTAATCTTTCTAAATAGTCATTATACCTATGTTCTTGGACCACATCGTGTCCAATGCTAATCCTTCATCTGGCCCCGTCATTGTACCTGATGAAGCATAGGTAATCTGTCTCAGCAGTCGAAACAAGATAGCATTTATGTCTTAAGAAACGCGAAGCCTGCAAACTATGCGGCAGGCAGCCCTTGCGCCAACTTTCAAAGCTTGATTGTGAGCCCTTTATATGGAAACGGAAACTATGTTGAAAATACGAATGCTTAGATCGGCTCGTTTAAAACAATTTAGATTACAGTTCCAAGTTATCTGTGCAGCGGCGAGTTCGCGGCTCTTAACCATAAATTGATTTCACGTCTACTGTTAATCGCTCGTGAATTGTTACGCTTGCTTTGTTACTTTGATATTGATCGTGATTAATGAGTAGCCACTCTCTAAATACTTGTAGCAGATTAGTGTAGATTTCTGCATTTACAAGACAATTGAAGTAGATGCGTTAGATAACAGCTACAACTGTGCTACTGCTCAATTTCACAATATTGCATTGTCTTAGTCTGTTTTATAAGAGATTAAAAAAACAGATACTTATGTTTCGTCTTGTGTTTCTATGGTGAGAATATTACCGAAAACTTTAACATTGTTTTAAAGTCGGTGTTGTGAATTAATGAAAAGACTAGACAAATTATAGTAAACCGAAATAATGTGTCCATTATTATTTTGAATATTCCAAGGTTTTTAAGTTGTAGAAATGCGGTCAGGCTATATACTATGCTAAAAATGGTGTTAGACAAAACTTATATTTTCACATTCTGAAATGTAGCCACAAATCTCTGCCTTAGCAAACGTTTTTTAGGCCTGCACTGCCGACTTAACGCTGCTACAATATTCAGGATGCTCAATTTTTCACATACACCTTAAGACTAATGGGGATCAGAATTATATTATGAGTCTATTTATTTAAGTCGAGACACTCTTGGTAATTTTGCTAACGATCCCAAGTCTGATGATTTAATTTTACTTATGGAGACACAGTTAAATATATGCAGATGAGATGCAAGAGTTCGCAGAGTGTTAAACGCATAATTAAATATTAAATTAACATATTTAATAACTGCCTAAAATTAAAAAAATGTATAATGAAAATTAAGACAAATTTTGGATATCCTCTGCGCTATAGCTGTAGTTTACCATTAATTTAACCTTTTGGGCTCTTGGACTTTTTAACTTGAGAATAGTTCCACTTGACACCACTTGTCTTTTAACTTTAATGAAATTCCATCAGCTTACTAAAGGAAATCAACGGAAAGTCCTTCCTTAGTAAACGTTTAATTTTTGTTTAGAGAGAATACAACAAAAGTTCTAGTATAACATTTTCAGTACAACAATGTGTAATACCTCCTTACTGTTACTATAGTCTTAAACATATATTTTTACGTACGTGTATGTCTTTTTCTAGAAATTATTTAAAGAATATTCTAGTAACTCTATTTCAAAAGAATCTACCTATTCGTTCCGACTTGTCCATGATCGATTATCCAATAACAGCTTTGAATGTATTTCAGTACTGAGTAACAATTTTCTATAAGTCTCTTATGAAGGGCTCTTTCAATTTTCTTCAACCGAAATCAGGGAAGACGTGCGTCAGCGGAAAATTAATCCGTAGATACCTGAAAGCCATCTTTATTGGGTTAACTTCGATCAGTGAGCTCCATCCTGCGGTATGGAGCGAGGGTAAGCAGATTTCTGGGCCTTTGAGGAGCATGCAGACACAAATGCATTGAGATGTATGTTGATGGCAATTGAGGTCTCTCCTAGGGATCAAAATTAGATTTGGTTTTATCTTCAAGGCGAAAATTTATTGTTAACGCCGTATCGAATATCTGAGCGCGACATGTTTCGGTTTATGTGATTGGCGAGTTGTGGGATTGCATTTGGTGCATAATTTACAATGTACCTTTTTCGTTCTTAAAGTAGTAATATATATTTATTTTAAAAGAACTTGCAGTTGATAAGACGGCCACATACATACATTAATGGAATACCTTGTTTGCATGAAAAAAGTCATTGAATGATTTTATTATTTTACTATCAATACGTCGATAAGTCGATTTGTAACAATGTTGCTGCCGTAACGAGCAAAGATAATTTTAATGAATGAATATCCTTAAAAATGACCCAATGCCACAGTAATTATCTTATTTATTGTACAATTAAGTTTACTGTTACTATGTTTCGTTGACCTTAAGACTCTGAGATAAATACAAATTGAGTGTGATATAAGGATAACTACATAATTCAATGTCATAAAATATGAAGAGTATTTTGAATAATGTATCTTGAAAATTAATGTGTACTTAATATTTTCTTTTCATCTCCATCCATTAATAGTAGGTACTCTAGAGATCGACTATAAGGCTTAAATAAGAGTAAACGCGTTCCCAGTATTTTCTCTTTGAGGGATTATTGAAGGTTTATCCAATTTCTGGTAAGTTAGGGATATATTTTTAGGAGAAAATTAATATTAAACAGATACGGAGAAAGATAATAATTGTGAAAAAAAATTCTTCAGTGCGTATCCTCTGGGAATTATTGTTAATAATTATGAAGTAATGTCGAATCCTTTTTGCCGTGAGCGACGCTAATGAAATGAATGTCACTGAATTACTTATGAAGTATACTTTTAATTACACATTTGCGCTTGCTATATATTTCATCAAGTCTATATATTCAACTGTCGTGTTTTTTGTTTCAGGTAATGATTTATTCATCATCTCCTACGCGCTCAAATAATGCACGTAATGCATTGGTAAGGCAGAGCAACACAACACTGATTTGATAAGAATTGTCCCAAGATTGACCCTTGGGCGACCCTTGTTTGTATTTGTCAGATTACATTCAATGTTATGAATTTGAATAAAAATGTGCATTATAATCTACAATCATTTGTATTTTTCATTATTATCTTTTGTATTGTAGTTAATAGAATATAAAAAAACTCATTGGATATATGACAACGGCATTTAAACGAAACAAAGATTAGCTTACAAATGCACCGGAATATTTTATTGCCACTGGCTGACTACCTTTGGAATAATTCAGCGTGAATCTGTAAAGATAATACTCCTCTTGCGAAGGAAACCATAACCATTAGCGCACGTGCTCAGAATAAGGAGAAGAAGAATCAGAATAAGAATCTTTGTATTGAAATCGCTAATGATTTCTCGACAAGAACGGTGTACATCGATGATTATAAAGTCTTCGGCCTTGACGTCGGGTGGAGCGCTGAAGAGCAATGTTCACGCAACAATATTTGAATGCCACTGTTGATGCTCATGAGTGTAGGGCCGCATTAGTATGTCATATAGTCGGACCGGTTAACCGACGCGGCCGTACAAACAAGATCTAAGGATCACGTATGATTATAAAAATGTTTTGAATAGCGCACGGACGATTGTAAAAACTAGAATCGTTTTGGTCGCGAGTGTAATTGCGGTTTTAAGTGTCTTGTGTTTTTATGACCCTTGAAATTGGAATTTAAAACTACCAGAACTTGTTCTGGGATGTTAATCGAACGTAATTATAAATAGGAATAGCTTTATAAGCATAATAATTATGGTGAATAAATTATCAATTTTATTTGGTAATCAAGATTAAATTAGTGAATATGAATTCCCTGATTATTAAATAAAAAATCAAATTAACCACTCTATACGACTAAATTACAGATCTGTCCTTTTTCGTCACACCGTGAACACAAATTGACAAAAAGAGACAAAGAAATATTTATTTATAAGTTAAAATGGTGATTTCATTTTTATGTAAAAAATTATAATAATTATTGTATATTGATGATCTGATTTTATTGATGAATCTTTACAGAATACCTAATTCCTACTTTTGTCAAATAAATGCTAAATAATTCAAATTAAATGCCAGTGAAAATGATTACGAGTTCTGTTATAATGTAATTTTTATCACAAAATAATGAAGTATACATCTTCGATATGTTTATAGATAATAAAAATAAAACAGGGTAGATAACGCGAAAATTTGGGATAAAACTTAAATGATCTTGTAAAAAGTTATCTTGTTTTAATTATAACTAATCAATACGAGTCAAGGAATCGATATCAAATCTTTTTTTAATCAGACAATGCCTTTGCTATAAAATATGTTCCAAGCATCAACAGAAAATATTTCAAAATTATTATTTAAATATGTAGGAGTGCCTATACTATAATACAGCCGTAAATGTTAGAAAGGGAAATAGGTCAGTTGATTGTGAGAAAAGATAAAAATTCTCTCATTCATCTGGTTCTGGGGTGCGATCAAATTGTTGCGAAAAGAAAACCAGAGCGTTCTCATTGCTGCGCCGGCGCACCTCGTTAGTTTTATGCATCATTATTTCGATTAAGTTTAATATCTTGACGAAAACTTTCTCATCATTCATACCATCAATGTCAATTAGGCTGCCGAAGACCTGCGCCCATTAATGCCTGCCCCTGGGGCCCGATGAAAGCTGAAATAGCATTTTATTAAAATAAATTCCCTTTTGACGCTTAAATATCACTTAGTACTGTCATCGGGTCCTGTGAGTGCTCATCTTTGTTCCCTGTCCGGTCTTAAGTAATGCTGGAGTCATTTGCGGCATAATTATCGTCTTATACCCGTTTCGGCTCAGCTCATTGACATTTTGATGCGTTTTTGGTATTTAAATTGTCACGCCAAATAAAAATGCCGCGGCCGTCCTGAATCTCCAAATTTTTGAGAAATATCTTTGAGAATTCGCAATGGACTGCTTATTACACTGACCTCTGTTGGGGAATTTGGGAGCATACTTCGCGGGTGACATGTTATTTTAGCACGAGATAATCGTGGCACCGACGCTAATGTCGATGTAATGGATTCGAGCGCAAGTAAACCAAACTGTTGCTTAATTCATTAGTTTACCTTTTGACGTTGGATGTGCAAAAACCACTTCTGGTCTGTGTACCATTTAGTTACGCCTAGAAACAGCATTCCTTTTAAATCCGTGTTAAGTGTCCAGTTAAATAATGCCCATCTTTGTCCGGTCGCATATTTTGCGCAGTTTTTACTTAGTGACTACAATTATAGTTCTGCTTACGTTCAGTCTTTATGTAGCTGGTATTAAGATTTACGGTCGCTCGATGCAATTTCTTTATTAAGATTGGCGGAGTTAATCGCGGCCAATACGGTTGACTCGGTTGGCGTAGCTTCTATAGCAAGTGCAGAAGGTTCCTAATAGTTAGTTCTAGCTCAGTGCGGCGTATTGAGTTTTTGTTTACAGTCTGAAGCACGGTTGGCAAGCTCGCAGACTGCATGACGCTACGCCTTGTGGTTTCCGCAACTAAGCGTCTGCAAACAAATTAGTGATGTAACTGTAATATCGATACAACCGAATGCCGATCTAATAAATCTGCGAATTTTTTTGTTTTCATATCTAATACTGAACAATCTGGTCTTAAGTAACGTAATCTAAAACGAGTGTCGAAGTTAATCATGGAATATTATTTGCTTATTCAGCATGAATGATTAGTTAATAATTAGCGTTAATCTACGATTTTATCTTTTCGTGTGAGAAATGTAAAGTGATTAGTTTCTTCTTTAATTAGTGTCAGATAGCGGTAGTTAATATAATTATTTGATTTCGTTTCACAGTCACTTAAAATTATTTCGTTTTCTGTATCACTATTGAAAATAGGCACAAGCTAAGAATAACAAACGATTGTTATGGTCGTTACACTCACGACATTTTCTTTGTCTTTGTTTAACGGCTAACGTGTGTATTGCTCCAAACATAGAGCGACAGGATGCGCGCTTTTTACAACCATTTCACACCACAATCACGTATTTTATAAAACGTATAAGTTTATATCTTTTAAGTTCATATCACAGTGTTGTAGGACTTGGATGGTTTGTGGTCATGTATGTTATCCGAAGGGTGAAAGTTATTCGATTTTTAATTTTAACATTATATAAATGTTAGAAAAATTAGTACAAAGATTTTGGTGGTTAGAAAAAGAATTTCGAAAAATTATGATCTTGAGGCGGGTGAAAGTTATGTTGGCAGAAGAATGTTAGGTATGAACGTGGAAGGACGTAAAGGGAGAGAAAGATCAAAGGAGTATATATTGTAGCGAGAGTGGATGAAAAAATTGGTGACGGATAGAGAGGAAAGAAAGAAGGAAACACGTTGTCCTGCCTAGAGCGCGATAAGTGCAGGAAGATGAGCAGAGTGTAAATTTTTGGAAACAGTACATTTTTTTAATTTCTTTCTTAAAAATGTTATGAAACGTTTTTCCGTACACTTGTGATAACACCATCACTGCAAGATTAACGTTGTGCTAGAAGCCAGTTAGCGGGCAATCTCGGAGTTAAATTAACGAAGTCACTGGCGTAATCGACCGGTAATGCTTAGTTTCCTGTTAAAGTAGTTACCTTTATACAATTACCTTCGATGGTGTCCGCATAGTTTGGGGTGGTTAGTAAGAAGGAGGCATTTTTAGTGTCAAATGCTTTTTGCATGATCATAAGTTTTGTCTGGTGATGTCAGAATACAATTATCACCAATCTCTCCCGCTGTAGGCCTAGCACGGGACGTGATTAAATCCCTCACCACCACTTGACAGTGTTTTGTCTCGAAATTTAGTGGGAGTTAGAGTGAGAGCAAAATATTTACTTTTCCCCTGAAGAGATTTTCTCCACGTCCCGTGATACAGGGGCTGGTGTCGTACAAGAGGACTAAGTGTTAATACAACGATGGGTAATTGGTCTAGGGAACAAAACAATATGGCCGACGAAAATGTATCAATTTTGAAAATCATTCTACATACGAGACCTCCTCTTTAGGTAATGAAGCCATGTATAGTAGTATTTGGTATTTAGGCTATGACTCGCAAGGTGACTTGCGGTTCTGGGTAGAGGTCTGTCAACAACATTAATAAAGTCGCGGGTTCAGTTCCCATCAACTCTCGATATTTTTTTTCTAGGCTTTCCGTTTTACAAGTGACAAAACCGAATTCTTTACGCTAAGTAGAGCAGTATTACGTAAATTTCGATATTGAAGTTATATCGATAGATTGCGATCACTAAAGCATCAACAATGCCATCGCTTTTATAATCGATGTCCATTAAAATCGGCTCATTCAGTTCAGCGCTGTTTATCTTGATGAGGTCATGCACTGATTCACGAAACCGCATTGCGTTTTGACACAATTGAAAAGCATTTAGTTTTGTCCATCACTCTGTTCGGAATACATAAGAAATCAAAACTAATTGACACTGGATAATACAATAAATTGCTCCTACTAACAGTACGTATCTGACGACCTAACGATACATAGATATTTCAGTTGTTTTATTAAGCTTCATTGTTTTATAGGGCAGTATTATTTCTCGCTCTATTGTATTTTGCTTTTGTTCTGCGGTTACTTTATTCAGCAATAAATTGCTGATTATTTCACTTATTATGCTTGAAGCTTGATTGAATTAAATATTGTATGATTACTCTTTCTTAAGCTATGGTGGGTTGTTAAAATAAATAAATAAATATCGGAAGTCGTATTCATAGCACATATTTGAGAAAAGTGTTCATCAACTTTGCCATATGCGTGACTCTAAAATAATTATTTTTCGACGCTCATTAATTTGCAATAACTTTCTAAATGCGATGCTGATGCCAATTAGTACAAATTGCTCGTTATATAAACGTTAGTTTTTACAGATGATTAACAACTTTTACTTAATTTAATCACCGTTATCGATTAAAATTTAAAATTTGAGCTGAGATTAATTTGTTTGTCAATATGTAATGATAACATGATCTTCGAAGCTTTATAGTTACTTAACATACCAATGGATTACATCGTAAAATACTAACTTGATTTGTATGCAACTGAATACATTTAAATCATCTTTGTCAGTAATAGTTTTAATAACGTCAATCAAATGTTTAATATTCGACATCAGTAAAATAATCAACACTCTTTACAATGTTGTTAGATAAAACGGTTCATATGAAAGCAGCCGAAATCGCCAAATTAAAAGCAAAAAATATATATTTCTATCGATACTAAAAAATCAAGGCTCAACACTAATACCCACAATGCCGCTCAACTCGGCGGGGCTACTTACAAATAACAGGGCGAGCCTATTCTTTTCCGTGCTCGCCAATAACCTTTTAGTCTTAGTGTACCTTTTAGTAGTAGTGGCCATATAAAAATAACACGGATGGAAACATCCAGACACCTGGATTCACGTTTTATGGCGGGGCTGGAACACACTGAGATTAAAGGTCCATTTATATCTACCGACATTGAGCGTGCCAGAGACGCGATGCTAGTTAAACTAGAGGTACGTTAAGCATTATGGACGTGCATGGACCTAGAATGAGAGGAAGACCGAAAAAGCGATGGAAGGATTGTGTGACAGATGATCTGAGGAAGAGGGGAGTTCATGCTGAGCTTATGTCTAATAGAGGAGATTGGAAGAAAGACATGTTGTGCCGATCCTACTTGGAGAAGGATGAGAGCAGGGAGAAGAAGAAGAAGAAGAAGAAGAAGATTTAGTCAGACACGTCATGCCGTGCCAGCCAACAAAATATTCTTCTATACAGTGTTTACTGACGTATTTATATCTATCGTAACGTCGCCGCGCAGACACCGCCAGACACGGGCCGTACCCGGCCCGTATGTGCGGGAAGAATATTTTGTCTGCGCGGTTCATGACGGTACGTGTTTCTGACTACCTGCCGGGCAGTGTGAATAGGATATCGGAACCGTATAGGCGTTAGTGTTCGGTGCCGACGACGTTGTTGTCTGTCGATGTCTGACACGACACGTGGCTGGCACGGTGAATAACCGCCTGCGTGGTCTAGTACTTCGCCCAGAGGTCCCGGGTTCGATCCCCTGTACAAAATTTGTGTTCGGTTTGGTTGGTGGTAGGACTTCTTTGAAGTCCGCCTGGCTAGCTATACCACCGTCTTATAAATAATAATGTTAACAGCACTGTGTTCCGACAATTGTGATAAGATAGCCAGCCCCTATGTGGTTAACGGTTCCAGGAGAAGCTCGATTTCATCGTCAGCCCTTATCGTCACTTACCATCAGGTGAGATGAAGGGCAAGAGCTTCCCTGTCTAAAATTAAAATAAAATATCCCGCTCTAGGCGGGGTCGGCACAACATGTTTTTTTCTTCCACTCCTCTCGCTAACATATCCTCTTTTACACAATCCACCCATATTTTATTTGGTCTTCCTCTCATACTACGTCCTTCCACGTTCATACCTAACATTATTTTGTCAACATAGCTTTCATCCCTTCGCATAACATGACCAAACCAACCGAACCTATTACTCCGTAATCTCTCAGTCACTGGCGCTACTTTCAAACTTCAATGTCGGTAGATATAAACGGACCTTTATAACCGATTTACGACTAGAGTTGCTAAAACAATAACTGCGTTCTAGGAACCCGCGTTGTTATATGTGCTCACGAAGGAATGTCGGCGGATACAATACTGAAGGGCAAAAAATATCACTCGCTCAGAACCAAAAGATACGCCTTTTGGTTCTGAGGAATCCCATACATTGAAATATTTTTATCTGAACTTCAAATAATAATAAAGCAATCTTCTGTACCATCTTTTATTCACTGCCTAACTCGATTGCTAAAGCAAAAGCTATAGTTTAAGACGTCATGCTATCATTTCGCACCAAAACTACCTAAACTATTAGCAATAGCTTTGAACGAATGATCACCGAATGATTTTTTATGAATTTGGCACAAAATCCGTGCCGCCTAAAAATTCAGGATGGCTGCTATAGCCGTAAGCAGTGCATTGAAATATAGCTATCATCAGCAATCGAGTTAGGCGGTAGGCCCCCAGGTGTCCCAAGATGCTAATTGATCTACATCGGGCAATCTTCTATAGTCTAGTTTTACGACACCACTGGGGTGAGTCTGGGCTGGCTCATTCTACTTTATTTTTTCGCTCCCAGATCAGCATCGAAGACATTGGGATTTAAATTAATTAAACTTTAGAATAAAGAAAAATAAAGACTCCTATTAAATGTGTACGAAGGAACAATCCTTATTATCTTTGAATTGATGACCATATTCCTTGCAAGTACTCATCAAAGTTCTTCAGATATGAAACTGATGGCCATGTCAATACTTAAACTGAATAAATACACTTTGGCTTTGAATAGTTTCCTGCGAGCATTTGTAACGGGGCTTGAAGGCTTGAAGGACGAGCTTAGGACCGGAGAGAGAAAATCTCTATCATTCAAATACGACATTATACTCAAATGGAAAACCTATAATAAATTGATAACATTGAAGATTAAAATATGTTTTGAAAAAGATCATACATAGAATTGCTTGAATATTGTCTAGTACCTAGTAGCATAAAAATAAATGTGTGACTTTTATGATACATATGTTAGATCCCATATAATAGGAGCCAAGCATATTGCCATCTGTTGGGCACGTAAATCGCAGTATATTAATATTATGCGGTATAAGAGGAACGGTACTATTACCTATCGCTGTATTTGCCCTTAGTCGCCTTGTACGATACCCACAGGAGATATTGAGGGTGGTGGCAATTGTATACTGCTCTGCGCCGTCACCACACTCTCTCTTGTGATTAGTTGACCAAATCAGCTATTTCAATTCGTACAAAACAGAATAGGTTGCTGCCAAAAGAATGTTAGGCATGAACGCGGAAGGCCGTAGAAGGAACCAAAGAAGGGATGGATGGATTGTGTATCTCCCTTTCATATCCTTCTTGGTAGCAAGAGGAGTGGATGAGAAATTGTAGAGGATAGAAATGAGTGGAAGAAAAAGACGTGTTGTGCTGGCCCCGCTTAGATCGGGATAAAGGCAGGACGAAGAAGACCAAACATAGAATAGGATCCGATAGAATAGTTCTGTGTCGCAGAAACACTGTAAACAGTATTATGGTGGTGTGTTGGTTAAAAATAAACGCTTCCAGGAAACTTGAAGATGTATCGTGTTTTATTGCTCATCTCTTGGTATTTCAAGATTTATATCACAGGAACGCGATGAGATGACGGTTGTGAACGAGGTTCGATCTTATTCGGACTACATTAGGTACGCCTTGTAATAATGTTTAGGTAAGAGTGAATGCTGGAATAAAGGACATGCTTTCTACGCGAATAAATGTTGAGAATTTTGTATGCTTACTACAGTATTCAGATTTGAAATTGTACTTGTGTGTTACGCTTAAGTCTCTTTTTTTGGTTGTATACATTTCTTCTGGTCAAAATTTGTTTTTAATAGCTTTAATCTGCTAATTAAAACTAATTAGAATTATCAAATTAAATGTTTTCATATCAATAAGAACATTTATTTACATCGTATTGTTTTAAACTAACGTGGTCACTAATATTTTTAAAATTAAAGAAAGCGGGATTTATACACGTACCTTTGTTTTTTGGAAATATCGGATAAACCAAAAAACAAAGGTACGTGGTATAAATCCCGCTTTCTTTCATTTTAAAAAAATATTTACATCATTCAAAAATTCTAAATTGCAACACATGAACACATTCAAGCAAGCAGTAAATGCACGGAGTCGCACGACCAATCTAACCTTAACCCACTAATAGTCTTCTACCCTCTAATATGTAATTGTACAAATTTGAACTTTGAAAAAACGCGTTTTGTCAAGTTAGTACTAGATGTAACTGAATTTTAAGAAGCAATACGTTTGTTGAGTATTGTTGTTAAATTTAGTTAATTTATTGATAATTTTTATTCTTATTTTTTACACACTTGTATGTGGGTATTCCTACATCCTACCTACCCTCATTTCCTTGCGATGAGCTATCAATCCGACAGGAAGATGTGGGTAGTTCAGTTCGTTCCCGGTCACCATATTGAGAAGTTGAACTCTCACGGCGTGTGCGGTTAAAAATCTCTTTATATCTTCGTAATCCTAAGTTGATTTAGTAACTAAACTACATAGTGCTAAGTTATATGATCAAAACACTCAAAAGACAATTTGGTGAATAAAATACAGGCCTGTATGCTAATTATAGACAAAGAACAAAAACGTGGTGTGCCGTGTGTCTAAGTTCTGGTTCTGGGCTGGCTTCGCCGCCTAGATTCACCTAACCATCCAGCAGTAAGTCTAACCTATCCTATATTACTCCATACAAGTGTATTTTTCGCATTTTTAACTAATCGAGCACAGGCCACAAACAAAATTATTGGTGTGTTAAAAAACCCTTATTAATTTACTTCCAATACAGTCCACTAAATTCTTCAGTACTCAACATACCATATTTTTGGTCCAAACGAACCGGATATAAAACATATTCTCAACGGGTCCGTTGCTAGCTTGCTTAGTTATTGTTTATTTTGTACATGCTGGTTAACTTATCATACGTTCATTGTTTATTAGTTGTTCAAAGCGATCGTACTTACTAAAATTTAAAGTGTCATAATATCCATTAAGCATCGTTATTAACTATTTGGCATAACGTGTCAATACTTTTATTCGTTGCGCCGCCGCGCCTGCTGACCGTGTTTCAATTAAATATTTGTTTAAGTCTTGTTACGTATATGTACTTACACATATCACAATATAACTCCTAGCAATACAATAGTTATTTCGTTTCGTTCGTTTTTTATTTACTAGCAGATACTTCTGCATAGATTAAATTAAATTAACCAAACAGTATAAGGGTGAAAATTTTATAAATAAATTATACTTATAATTTTACTTACAACACAATGATCAGGGATCTTTTTATCGATATTTCGTTTATCTAAGTTTGCTATCTCCTATACATAAACATAGCCGTAATTGTTTAGCGTTAGGAAACAAAATAATATATTACTATATATTGTTATTATTAACTACTGGTGGAATAGTAACTTACTTGGTTACTGATTGCATCTTACTGTATTTCTTTTGTTTAAAGTTTATACTTATATATAAAACAAGACACACTTACTTGTTACATTTTACTTAGTAAACGTATTTATTAAAACAAAATGATGGAGAATGATGATAAAATGCAATTAACATTATTGGAGTCCAAACGCAGTGCCTACTTCACGCGTATGCAATCTATTTATGATATGTCTAATAGTTGTGATTTACAACATGAGGCTAATAGGAATACGCTTGAAACATTCTTAAATAATATCGTAAATTTGGAGGAATTACATACTAATTATCAGAGCGTTCTTGACGCTTACAATTTATTATATTTAAAATTAAATCCGAAAGCTAAAGTCAACTATCAAATGTGGATAGCCTTTGAGGATCTTTATTGCCATGTCAAGCGTGTCATAAAGGACATGCAGTTGGAAAAAACAAAGACTAAAAGTGAACCCGCTGTTCCCAAATTCAAGCATTGTTTACCTTCCTTGCCACCCATCGAATTAATTTCGTTTAATGGGGATGTTAGAAATTGGTCTGCGTTTTATCATCAATTTAAAAATGTTGTACATAGTAATCCACAACTTTCGGACTCCGAGCGTATACATTATCTTGTCAGTAAACTCACTGATAAGGCTGCGTCTGTCTGTGCGGGTCTGCCGCTTACTGCGGAAAATTATAATATTATATGGCAGGCCTTAGTTAAAAAATACGATGATCCCAGGTCCTTGGCAGCGACCTACATTAATCAAATTTTAGAGTTTAAACCTGTTTCATGCAATTCCACAACCGGCTTAGATCAGTTTATTAATAATTTTGACTCGTCTGTAAAAGCATTAAAACAACTTAATTTACAAAACCTTTCTGATTTTATACTTCTTCATTTAGGTCTCCAAAAATTAGACGCTGAAACTATTAAGCTGTTTGAAATGTCATATCGTACGCAAGGTACCCCCTCCTACGATAATTTAATTGAATTTGTAAACGAACAATGCAAAATTTTGTCTCGATCCTCATCTTATTCGAAGTCTGTTGCCCCAAAAAATACGCAGAATAAAACAAATCCTACTCCTAAACCATTGCATACAAAATCTTTTGTTAATACTCAAGTGTCGCAACAAAATACAAAGAACATTTGTATTTTGTGTAACACAAAGAATCATAATAATAAACTATATTTTTGCCCGCGTTTCATAAAGATGTCTCCACTTGAACGTTTTAATTTTGTTAAATCTAACATGTTATGCAACGGCTGCTTAAGCTCAAATCATAAGTTATATTCATGTACTTCGAATGGCACTTGTCGTTACTGTAACTCGAAAACTCATCATTCGATGTTACATTTTTCAAATACGCAGCGTGAAAGATATACGCCCTCTGATCAGTCTTCCACTAATCAGCAGTCGACTAGCAATCGTAATAACTTAACTCAATGGCCAAAGAATGATTCGTCTTTCGTTTGTGAGAAGGTCGAGAATCGTGGCACTCAAGCTACTCAGATTGAACAAAATGCTTCTGTATGCAATATGTCGCGGGACTCGGGTGACAGTCGAACATTTACGACGTTATTGGGCACTGCAAAAATTAAAATAATAGATAGTAGTAATCGCGTTCATTACATCCGGTGTTTGATAGATCCCGGTTCACAGAGTGATTACATAACCGAATCTTGTTGTAAACGCTTATCGCTACCTATTTCAACGCAAAATCGATTTTCTAAGGTACAGGGCATAGGTGGTACATCTCAACGTATTTTAGGTATAACGACGGTAAGATTCACCTCTCGATTTGATAATAACGGGAGCTATGTGTCTCGGCCGCTGGTCGTTGACGGAATAACGCCACAGTTACCAGACTCCCGTGTAGATACAACTGTCTTTAAATATTTGGCGAATTTACCTATAGCAGACGATGAGTTTAATGTACCTGCTGCAATTGAAATGCTTTTAGGCGTGAATAAATACTGCGAAATTTTATTATTGAATAAAATAGTTCCGGGAAATAATTTGCCTGTTGCGTTAGAGACGACTTTGGGATATATTTTATTAGGTGACGTGCCTACATATACACATTTTTCTACACGTTCCTTTTGTGCGTTTTCTCGCGAATCTGTGGATCAAACTTTACAAAAGTTTTGGACATTAGAAGAGGTTCCAACCAAAAAATTTCTATCTCCTGACGAACAAACTTGCGAGGATAATTATGTAGCTACTACTACTCGTAATGCTAGTGGTATATATTCGGTCAGTTTGCCGTTTAAAGATAATGTAGCCCAACTGGGCAATTCTTTTGCTACTGCAAAAAGACGTTTTTTCTCTCTCGAACAAAAATTTTTAAAATCACCGGATTTGCGTGAAAAATATAATGCAGTTATTGCCGATTATATAAATAAAAATATTATTACATTAGTTTTTCCACAAAACACTTTGTCACAAGGTTTTTACCTACCTCATCATCCTGTCATTCGTGATGACAAGGAAACAACTAAACTTCGCATTGTTCTGGACGCCAGTGCTAGAACCGACTCCGGTCTATCACTCAATGACGTTTTGCACACCGGATGCAATTTACAGAACGATATTTTTAATATTATTTTAGGCGTTCGTATCTTTAAAATAGCCTTTTTTGCCGATGTTCGGCAGATGTACTTGTGCATTGAAATGCATCCTGCGCACCGTATTTATCAGCGGGTTTTGTACCGTTTTTCTCCTGATGTTCCCATAGAAACATACCAATTTAATAGGGTCGCTTTTGGGCTGCGATCCTCGCCTTTTTTAGCTATACGTACATTAAGGAAACTCGCAAATGACGAACGAGAGAATTATCCGCTTGCCGCAGAAGTATTAGAAAGAGACGTATACATGGATGATCTCGCTTCCTCTGCTCCTTCTGTAGATCGAGCAGTAGTGATAGCAGCTGAATTAATACAAATATTCCGGGCAGGTGGCTTTGATTTGATGAAATGGACTAGTAACTCGTCTGAGTTATTAAGTACCATTCCCGAATCACATCGCCATCGGGAATCTGTCTCTTTCGAAGACGACACTGTTTTAAAAATTTTGGGATTACAGTGGCTCCCCTCCACAGATTGTTTTAAGTTCACTATCACTACGCCGAGTACCAAATGTACTAAGCGATCAATTTTGTCTGCGACCGCTCGTTTATATGACATCCTTGGCCTCGTGGGGCCCATCATTCTTTTTTCAAAATTATTAATTAAAGAACTATGGCTTCTTAAACTCGACTGGGATGACCAGCCGCCCAATTATGTTGTGGATATGTGGCATAAATTTATTCAGGAACTCCCTTTGATCTCTCGTATTAGTTTCCCACGCCATCTTGGTATCACTAATTATTCAAGGCTTTGTTTAGTTGCTTTCTCAGATGCTTCGGAGAAGGCATACGGTTGTGTTGTATACTCCTATGTAAGTCTTAATGGCAGCTCTACTGTGCGCCTCTTGTGCTCAAAATCCAAAGTCGCACCTGTCAAAACGGTTACGGTAGCTCGACTAGAGCTCTGTGCTATGCTTTTAATGTCGAAGCTTTTACGCGTGGTCTATGATACTATTTCAGGTAGAATTAAAATCGATGACGTCTTTGCGTTCTCTGACTCAGAGGTAGCCTTATGTTGGGTTCATTCATCACCACACAAATTTAATACATTTGTTGCAAATAGAATTGCACAAATTCAATCAAATTTTTCACAGGAACATTTTCGTTTTGTTTCGGGTATTGAAAACCCAGCAGACTGCGTTTCACGTGGTCTTTTACCTAGTAGACTTTTAGATCATGAGCTATGGTTTACGGGACCGCCATGGATGTCGCTTCCTACTTGCGATTGGCCTATTTCGGACTTTGTTGTATCCCCAACTCCCCTCGCCGAAGAAAAAAGTATGTCGCATGTTGTAACTAGTACCGCAGAACATCCACTTCTCGTATTAAGTTTAAAATTCTCGATATGGGAAAAATACCTTCGCAGTGTAGTTTATTTTTTAAGATTTATTAAAAACTTCCCCGTAATGGTTTCATCACTGCGACGGACTTAGATGAAGCAGAGATGGTTGTTATACGGGCCCTCCAATGTTCGTCATTTTCGCTAGATCTACATAAACTTGAGCATTCTGGTACTTGTTCACCAGCGTTACGTAAACTTTCGCCATTTCTTCATAATAATATTTTGCGTGTTGGAGGTCGACTTTCTAATTCATCTTTAGAATTTTCACATAAACACCCAGCGTTGCTGCCAAGTAAAGGACACATTGTGAACTTATTGATTGATAACTATCATGTTCGTAATTGTCACGCTGGGCCTCAACATTTGCTGTCTATATTAAGACAAAAGTTTTGGATTTTATCAGCGCGTAGTATCGTTCGCATGCGCATTCATAGATGCAATACTTGTTTTCGTATTAATCCGAAACCTAGTTTTCCTAATATGGCAGATCTTCCCGAATGCCGGGTAGAACAAAGTAAAGCTTTTACACATACCGGGGTCGATTACGCGGGCCCGTTTTATATAACGTTAACACGTAAACGCGGCGTTAGAAGCCAAAAGGCATACTTATGTTTGTTTGTCTGCCTCGTTACAAAAGCAGTTCATCTCGAACTCGCTTCAGATTTAAGTTCATCTGCATTCTTAGACGCGTTTAAAAGATTTATATCGCGTCGTGGTCCATGTCAGTGCCTTTATAGCGATAATGGCACAAATTTTATAGCGTCTAGATCGTATCTCAACGAATTGCACACCTTTTTAAGGTCGGAAGATTATTTTAAAATGTTCACTCATGAGCTCGCTAAACTCCGTATATGTTGGAAACTTAACCCACCCAGTGCACCTCACTTTGGGGGCATATGGGAATCGAATATAAAATGTGTTAAATCGCATCTTAATAAAGTCGTTGGAGCGCAATTATTAACATATGAAGAGTTCATAACAATACTCACACAAATTGAGGCGATTTTAAATAGTCGTCCTCTTTACTTACTAAGTTCAGATCCGTCGGAACCAAGCGCGTTGACTCCTTCGCACTTTTTAACTTTATCGCCATTAACATTTTTTCCCGCGGCGAATCTTAGCAATGAACCGACTAAGCTTCTATCTCGTTACTCATTGTTAGACTCTATGGTTCAAGCGTTCTGGTCTCGGTTTAGAAAAGAGTATCTCCATAATCTTCAAACACGAGGAAAATGGAATACTCCTTCTAACCCGGTTGATATCGGCCGCGTCGTAATAATTGTTACTGATAACGCGCCAACACTTCAATGGCCTCTTGGCGTTGTAACGACACTGTACCTAGGTAAAGACGGAATTATACGTGTCGTCGACGTCAAAACTAAGAGTGGTGTTCTTAAAAGACCGATAGTTAAGTTATGTCCTTTGCCTACACAATGAATAAGTTTAACCAGCATATACATATATATATTAAGTTAAAATGATAGTAGTGTTTCTACGTGGGTCACACTATAATTTAAATATTTTCTTTTCTTGTCGATGGAATCCTTCAAAGCGGGGGGGATGTTGAGTATTGTTGTTAAATTTAGTTAATTTATTGATAATTTTTATTCTTATTTTTTACACACTTGTATGTGGGTATTCCTACATCCTACCTACCCTCATTTCCTTGCGATGAGCTATCAATCCGACAGGAAGATGTGGGTAGTTCAGTTCGTTCCCGGTCACCATATTGAGAAGTTGAACTCTCACGGCGTGTGCGGTTAAAAATCTCTTTATATCTTCGTAATCCTAAGTTGATTTAGTAACTAAACTACATAGTGCTAAGTTATATGATCAAAACACTCAAAAGACAATTTGGTGAATAAAATACAGGCCTGTATGCTAATTATAGACAAAGAACAAAAACGTGGTGTGCCGTGTGTCTAAGTTCTGGTTCTGGGCTGGCTTCGCCGCCTAGATTCACCTAACCATCCAGCAGTAAGTCTAACCTATCCTATATTACTCCATACAAGTGTATTTTTCGCATTTTTAACTAATCGAGCACAGGCCACAAACAAAATTATTGGTGTGTTAAAAAACCCTTATTAATTTACTTCCAATACAGTCCACTAAATTCTTCAGTACTCAACATACCAACGTTCTAGAAATAGTAATAGTAAAAACTAGTTCCAACTAGATGAAACTCGTGAAAATAGGTTTTAAGTGTAACCTAATTATGTATAAATAAGAGAACGCATAAATCGACGGTCCCTACGATATAAAAGGACAGTCTAACTAAGGTTTGAGTGAGAGAGAGAGTGAAATGAAAGTATAAATCGCTCTAGCAAAAAAAAAGTTTTAGTTATAAATATTATTGTTCGCGTAATGTTTTTTTTTTATATTGAGATTTTTTATATTTTTATTTCTTTTTTTTAACATATTTTATTTATGTACATTTCCTTTAAAAAAACGGACATAATATGACTGTTTTTACACTGGTATTGAATAAAGCCATGTCAGACAAATCTAAGATAACTGTTTATACGTAGGATCAAATAATGGAATGTTTTATAACAAAATGCTAGTAAAACTTTTATAATAGCGTAGAATAAAATTATCTTTACAATGATACCTCAAACATCACCAGATATCTAGCAATAATAGAAATAATAACAAAGATTTTGGGGTTAGAAAAAGAATTTCGAAAAATTATGATCTTGAGGCGGGAATCGAACCCGCGTCCGCTGCTATCCGGGCAGGTGCCTGACCGCTCGGCCACCCAAGACACTAATTAACTTGCCGAATTTCTTCTAACCTTTACACTTCACGTTGTAAGCCAACGGGTACCCTCGCAATGTAGAAATAAATTTCAAACATTCCAAAGCAGATATTTTTACAAATACCGTGCGTTCGGTTAAGCTTGGGTTTGCTTTATAAACTATTCGATTTTAATTTTAACATTATATAAATGTTAGAAAATTTAGTACAAAGATTTTGGGGTTAGAAAAAGAATTTCGAAAAATTATGATCTTGAGGCTTATTATGATCTTGACCCCAAAATCTTTGTACTAAATTTTCTAACATTTATATAATGTTAAAATTAAAATCGAATAGTTTAGAAATAATAAATTAATAAAGACATATCTCTTTATACGTTACGTTTGTCAAGACCGCTTTAGCACCGAGTGGCGCGCATTTTGAAACACAGTACACAAGGACAAGTATTAGATATCCGTATCTACGCCACCAATTTCATACGGTTTGTGTATCTAATAAAATATTTAAAAAAAATCTTATATTGGTATGAGCGTATGGACAATCTAAAGCCTTAAGTGTAATAAAAAAAATACCATTTAAGACATGTCCTTTTATACGTAGGGACCGTCGAAATAATAGGAACCCATGAAATAATACAACTTAAGTTGAACATAATCGCGTGCAAAAAGAATGGGACGAAGGGAGCTTTTTCTCGACCATCGGTCATCTGAATTTGACCTCGTAATTCTCCTTGTGAATAGTCCTTAATATCTGGAATAGAATATATTCTGTAGACTAAGCCAAAGATGTGTGTAAGGGTTGTATCACGATCTCTGTCTACCGCTAAGGGAAACGGCGTCATTATAATTGTGTGTGTAGGTACGATCAATGGCGCTCCAGACTGCTCAAAACTGTAAAATTTCTTTAATCAACTGTCAACCTTAGCTATGTGTTATAAAAGCACACAGACGATTGAAAATTTAACATTTTGTGGTAGATGTACTGCTGTTGACTGTACCCATGTGCGTATATTTAAAATGGCTGTACATAGACGGGTCTGAGAGCAACCCGATATTACGTATTCTGTCTCGCTCCACGCCAGAGTAATTACTCGTACTGGTATTCCGGAGGCCTCAACCCTTAAAAATAATTTTCTCATTACGCAATACGCAGGTACTGAAAATTAAATAGAGACAGTTCTTCGAGTGAGTAATAACACAAGACTAAGGGTCCGTTCACACAGACCAGCTCGGAGAAGAGAGTATACTTTGAACGCGTTTAAATTAGAGTTTTGTCTTATTGAAAATAAAATCACTCCATTCCAAATAAAGTGATTTTATTTGTTCTCCTCAAACTCATCCCTTCAACAGTAGAATCACTCAATTTTCAAATACAGTGATTCTTTTGGTTATCCTCCTCGCAACGTATCCTCACACAGCTCTGGTGTAAAAGCACCTTTATGGGTGTTCGCTTGTGAAGACGAAGGTCGGTCTCGCACGCGAACCCCACAAATTGTGGCCGCACTGATTGCAATCAACGCATAACGAACCGCACGCTCGCCCGGTCCCAAACTGAATGGGCACGGTGAAAAATGGTATATTCCTTTTCTATTTTTGACGTCCAGCCACTGATCTCTTTTAAACAAGTACGCTGGACTGAAGGTTGTCATCCAAAAAATTAAGCCAATTTGATTATTGCCATTTTGGCGCTGATGACACTGGTGTGCGAAGGTGAACGTCCACGGAACTAATATTAGAGATGCATTTGTTATGTCAAATACAAGCAACAAACGTCAAATTTAGTACCCTTGCCGCTCGAGGGGCGCTTCAAATCGGCACAAGAAACATTTTAGTATTCAGTCCAGCGTACTTGTGTCTACCTCAATGTTCGTTTTATGAAAGACTAGCTGACCCGGCAAACATATCGAGGGGTGAAAGCCTATTTGGTTTAAGCGACATTTTTTGAATTTTACAGGAGAGCGTTTCAAAGTTTTTAATTTCGGAAAAAAATTCATTGCAAAAAAACGGTTTGTTAATTTTGCCTGAAAGTCTTACAAACTAGTTTTGATTTATAAAACCCATATTCTGGTTACATTCATGTCGCTTCACTCAAAATAGCCACATAATAGAGTAAGGCAAAATGATTTAACTGCCACTTTGTTCTGCTGACGGTTGCAGGCAAAGTGGTTTAAGTGTTATTTTCATTGTCTTGCAGAGTATGGCAAAGTGCTTTAACCTACATTCTACCAACTGGATAGAAAAAAATCTATTTGGCTTAAACTCCAAAATAAAATATGTCAGAGTCAAATCATAATGGCTTAAATAACAGTTTGAAAACTATGACATTTGTTTTAAATCGCATATGTTTGTATAACTTTATAAAGAATGGTGAATAATACCATGCACTTATTTCTCATTTTTAAATTACAACGTCAGTGGAGATGATGGTTTTTTTTAATAAAAGATTTTATCAAACCTATGAAAATCATCCTTCTTATAATTATCATAATCAGTTTTTTTAACAACTATTTATGCAACATAATATATTAAGGACCGGTTTCTTGATGCATAGTTAACTCAACCAATTGTTAAAAATTGTTACTAATGGTTAAATAACGGACTGATATTCAATCATCAGTAACAATATCAGACTGATATTTAACCATTAGTAACAATTTTTAACAATTGGTTGAGTTAACTATTTATCAAAAAACCGGCCTTTAAATATAAGTATTCTTTTTAAAAAAATAGCTTTCCATTTCAGTCGTGATTGTTATTAGTATGTTTAACAATTAAAACTAAATTATAATTATGACAATTTAACGACTGTTAAAATAATCAACAAGGTTTTTTCAAATTCGCATCGTAATACTCGTTCTCACGGTTGACGACAGACTGGACTGAAGCGCCCGCGCAGGGGGGTGGGTAATTTATACCCACGGCACTCAAATGCGCCTGCGGCAAACAACCATTGTTTGATCCAACGTTGCAAAATTGTCACATAATAATATTTGCATGTCTGAACGAACATAGATATCATTAATTTGAGTTTTTATAAGTGCTTCAAGTAACTTATGGTAAACTTGAGATATGTTTGACCGACACTCAATTAAATTAAAGAGTACGGATCAATTTATGAAACGACATGCTAATCAAGTTTTGCATCCAGACGATAATGATTCAAACAACATTTTATGATGAAAGGACATAGAGGCAAAAAGGTTGAAGCGCCATATCATATTTTTTTTAGATTCAAGCAAAATGTTTTAAGCGACGGTTACTCCTAAAAGTAATGATAGGCAAAACGTTCTAACCGCCATTGAGTACTATTATTGTGAAAGCACAAACAGTTTAAACGGTTTTTAATAAAAAAATGTATGGTTCATATCCATTTTCTCTAAAAATAGTATTGATTTTTTGTCGTTTCATACATCAATGCTCTAAAATGAAGCCAAAATTTTCGTTGGTTTAAACGCCAAAAAACTGCTCCGATATTTATGGGACCCAGCTCAGTCGACGCAGAAAAATTAGCTGATTCCAAATATCCATATAACTCAAAATCGCCCTAGGTGTCGCTTAAACCAAATAGGCTTTCACCCGTCGATATGTTATGCCTTCAAAAAAAACTCGTAGCCATGGTTACCAATTTGGTTGTCATGGTTACGTCAAATGTTTGACAGGAAAGCAGTTTGTGTGGGAAAATGAAATTGTTGTTTTTACTATTTCCCTCGCAATTTTTCATTATTTTCTCACCTCTCCTGCCTTGCCTGGCCCAAGAGAATCATTTCAAAACCAAAATCAGCTGAATCCGCCTAGCCGTTTAGAGTTCTAGCGCGACAAATGCACAGCAATTCATTTTTAAAATATTTATAGAAAATTTTAAATATCCCATATGAAAATACATTCATAGTCTCTCCTGTACCTAAACTAAAGTAAAAATAGAATATTCAACAAAAATATTAGAATATTTCAAACAAACCACTCAAGTGTCTAATTAATGTTTCAATTGTTTATAAGCCTAATGAAACGGCGGCCTTCAACGATCTCGTAGACTGTAATTCGAATGAAATTCAATTTCGCGCCATAATTGGCCCAGGCCCGATACTCGAAGGGGACCTGCTGAATTATGTCGCTTTGAAGTAATGCTGTCACAGGTTACAATGAGTGGTCACTTTAAAACATACATACAATACATAGATCACGCATATATCCCTGAAGGGGTAGGCAGAGGTGAATTAACACCCACTTTTCGCCACTTTTCAGCGCAGTATGTCCTCTTTCTCCACTTTCTTCTGTCATGCTTAACATATAAATATATGAAAAAAATATTTATTTTATTCTTTCATTAGTGTTTGTTGTTATAGCGGCAACTTAAATAAATCATCTGTACAAAATAAAGCCTGGTGACAGACGGATGGACAGACATCGGAGTCTTAGTAATAGGGTCCTATTTTACCCTTTGGGTACTGAACCCTTAAACGGTGCTGAAACCTGAATAATTATAGAACCTGAAAGAAGAAGAAATTAAGGATATTGACGCGGGACGTCGCCTTGCCTTTAAACTGAATTATAGAAATCTTATAAATTATTTCTGAGTGTAAATACAATAATTGGCTGCAGCTTTCCTCTTGTATCACACGTCGCAATAAACTGTAAATTACGTACCAGATAGACGGCAATAGGCTCGCCTCCTATTACACGGAACGTAACATAAATGGCGAAACGTGGGTTTCAATTCACTGTTTCGGAGATAAATAGGCGAGATTAGGTAGAGAGTGTAGGTAGGTGTGAGTAGGTAGAGAAAAAAATAACAAGGAGTTTATGGAACCGGTATCAATTTTAACTATGACACTTGCGCTCGCGCATCGCGATCTAACTGCGGCATGGACCGACTGACTTTATCTGTTGGCATAGACAATGGTGGACGTAATCTAGATGTTGTTTGAAGGCACACTGCTCTTTAATTGATAAGGGATTTTCTTTTTACACAGTGGATGTTTGGATGTTGTTTTAAAAGTTATAGTTGTAAGGATTAATCAAGCTTTGACGATTGGTTGTAATTGATGATACAGTAGCGAATTATGAAGGTAACGTGTTGAGATGCGGTGTATTTTTTTTATTATTTCGTATTTATGTATAAATAAAACATACGGGTATTTATGTATATAAATAAACATTGAGTAACCTGCTCCGTTTTTTCGTCGGTTAAATAATTAGTAGCTCTTTAGTGCATTTTTTTCAGGTAATTAATAAAGAATTGATGATCTTACGTGGGTGTTAAGTCACCTCTATCTACCCCTTCGGAGATAGCGTGATTTATGTATATATAAATGACATACATAAATCGCGCCTATATCCCCGAAGGGGTAGGCAGAGGTGAACTAACACCCACGTTTCGCCAATTATGTTAGGTCCCATGTAATAGGTGGCGAGGCTATTGCCATTTATCGGGCACAAAAGACGCAGTACTATTGTTAGGTGATATAAGAGGAACGCTGCCCATTCCTCATCGCTGATTTATCCTTAGTCGCCTTGTACGACACCCACGGGAGTGATTTGGAGTGGTGACAATTGCATTCTACTCTGCAGTCACCGCACGGCTATTCCTTATATATTTATTTATATATTAGCTAGCTATTATATTATAAATGACACATTATCATACTGGCAGCCAGTCACCTGTGGCGCGCGGTAAGATCGCGGCGACTTCCGAAGCCGAGGTACGGTCTCGTCGCGCGTCCGAGCGACTCGTTAGCCGACGAAAGGGAAATGTGTTGCGTGGATGCCGCTGTCACAGTGACGTGTGCTTTTTGCTGCGGTGGCGTGGGAAAAAGCATGTCTAACATGCATACGTGAAACGCGCGTATATCCCCGAAGGGGTAGCCACTAGAGGTGTAATTATATCCATACACACAAACATATATCACGCCTATATTCCCGAAGGGGTGTGCATTAAACACCAACTTTTCGCCAGTTAAGTTAGGTGCCGCATGTGTGTAAAGATTACATACGTGAATCAGGCCTGTTCATCCCCGAAGGTGTAGGCTAAGTTTTAAGTTGTAACACCCACTTTTCGCAAGCTTATCCCAGGGCCCTTGTTATAGGGCGCGAGCCTATTGCCATTTATCGGGTGCATAAATCGCAGTAGGTATACCGCTAGGTGGGTGGTACCTATAAGAGGAATGCTGCTGCCCGTTACTCATCGCTGTGTTTACCCTTAGTCGCCTTGTACGAGAGGTGGGGGTGGTGACAATTGTATTTTTCTCTGCGTTACCACACAGCTGTTTGGCGTTCGGGCGAGCATATAAGAAAAGATGTAGGTACCTACGCTCAACGGGTAAGAAAAGACGAAGGGTAGGTAAAATAATTGAGACTACCCAAAACTGTCAAATTTGTTCAACCGATTGTCAACCTTAACTTGTTTGTAATAAAGCCCAATATTAAATGAGAAAATTAGACATTTTGTGGCAGCCTGGCAGACTGTATATAATTGAAAAATTATGAAATAAAACGTTGAGCAGCCAAGATAACCTTTGTTGACATTCAAAGCCTCCGTTCTCGGATTCCGTTAAATCGATATTCCTAAACATTCTTTTGAACATTCCAGACGATCGTTTAACCTTCCTTTGCTCGAGATCAATCAAAACTTTCTCACATTGCTGTTTTAGTAATCACTAGTGGTCGCCCGCGGCTTCGCTCGCGTTAATGTCGGTAGCCTATATAGCCTTTCTCGATAAATGGACTATCCAACACAAAAATTATTTTTCGATTTGAGCCAGTAGTTTCAGAGATTAGCGCGTTTAACCAACCAAACAAACAAACAAACTCTTCAGCTTTATAATATTAGTATAGATAGAGTATAGATTAAAGCTTTGTTGGATTTTTTCTAAATACATACTTAGGATTCGTAAGGTGTATTCAAACATGGTAAAGAATTCTTTTCTCTTTCACGCAGAAAGCATTGAGATGTTTTCAATAAGACTCATTTCGAGATTCTCGGCGATAATCCTTAGCGAAATTCACATAACATAACACATAGGGTAAGGCAGCCCAAAGCGCGTACAGTGCCCTGGAACGGGCAAAAATTGTTTCCTATGCGGATAAAATATGTTCCCTTCTGCCTCTAATAACCTCCTTAATCTAATGGGCGAAACGTGGGTGGTAACTTACCTCTGCCTACCCCTTCGCTTCCGGGATAAACTTGATTTGTATATGTATGTACATAATATGTCCCTTCAGCTATAAAGCATACATAGGTACTTAATCCGACAAGAATTTAACGACGGAGCTTGTACACGCCGAACCACAATCCCGATTAGACTGTCATAAGCAATAAAAGTTTTCATCTGTCTCCGCGATGACCTCACAAGCCCTCTTTCGCGTTACGTCACCTCCAACGTTCCAAGTCACCGATGGTCACCGCTGGTCTCAAAGTGGAAACGCCGCAATAAGCCGTTCCTACAATCTGCGCGCGTGAAATCGCGCGCTGACACACTGAACGGTGTCCGGATCACTTTCATGCCGGCGATAAATAGTATCATATCAAAATTATTCGTATATTCATATCAGTATAGATTGGAATGTTGTCACTCTCTCCGTTCATTGGGCTCTCGTCATCACTAGCTCCTTTACGATGTGATGGAGGATACAATTCAAAAGGGAGTTTGGCTTGATGACGTCTGACCGATATGAATGGAAGAAGAAACATACTGCCGACCCCAGATAGACTGGGAACAGGGCAGGGAGAAGACTTAATAAAACAAAAATAGACAAACTAATTTCAGCAATGAAATAATAATATGCACTTAGCTTTATTAATGCCGGGGAAAACGAAGTAAGTTCTATTGTGTCTCGCTAGAATGACAGCACTGCATACGGCAGGTGAAACTTTTAATTATTCTAAGTTGTTAGTTGTTGTAATTATACTATTTCATAGATGAAGCATATTCCAAATATGAAAACTAAATACATATGTAATAAAGCAGCAATATAAATATTGTTAATTAAGGATGTAATGCTAACATTCTGACTGACCAAGAAACTATTATAATTTTTACTTTTTTCCATAGGTACGTCAAAGTCAAAGTCAAAATTCATATCTGGTATCATTACAATACACTTATGAATCGTCAAGACGCTAGATACCGAAAACCCGTGTGTCCAAGAAAAAAAAATAGTGGAAAAAAAATAGTACGTATTGATAATTCCATTGAAAAAGCCGATATCATTAAAGTTTGGTATTCTAAATTACCCTTGCATTTATTTTAAAAATACATTGTTACATTAGATTATGTTCACACCGAAACTGTTTCATGAAGTTAGTTCTCAGAGTTAGACCATATGTTGGTTAAACCTCCAATGGTAAATCCCAGAAGTTTGACGTGATACCGCGCTGAGATTGTTCAATGTTTTGCTGCCCGAAGCGATTTGCGAACGATTTTCGCTGCTGTACCTACTGCTATGTATGCCTTATCTGCTACAATATTTTACATACGTACATACAAAAATCACGCCTATATCCCCGAAGGGGTAGGCAGAGGTGAATTAACCACCCACGTTTTGCCAATTATGTTAGGTCCCATGTAATAGGTGGCGAGCCTTTTGCCATTTATCGGGCACGAAAGTCGCAGTACATTGTTAGGTGGTATAAGAGGAACGCTGCTGCCCATTACTCATTGCTGTTTTAACCCTTAATCGCCTTGTACGAAACCCGCGGGAGAGATTTGGGTTGGTGACATTTGTATAAGTACTGCTCAGCCGTCAAACGGCAGTATTCTAATCATATGAATTAACATATTACATGTCCGAATCGATAAATACGATAGTTGCTTACGAGAGATGAGACACACAGACAGATCAGACATACGAGAGATGGTATTATATATAGAGGATCTTGTAGTTAGTTCATTGACTTACAAAAATGTGATATATAATAACAACTAAAATAACCTTCGCATGCTTATCAATCTAATCATGGTAGAGCTCGAAAATGTTAACAATTTATGTCACCCATCTTTATCGAACCTATTGGAAAAACTGCTTTCTTTTCTAACCACTAAAATCTTTGTACTAATTTTTCTAACATTTATATAATGTTAAAATTAAAATCGAATGCTTTCTTTTCGATTTTTAAAACAAGACTGATCCGTTCGCTCGTTCCAAACCCCAACGAGCTTCCATTTATAATGATAAACTGGACACAAATACAGCAATTCCATCACTAATTGAGCAGTTTGTGATAAAATTTATAATTTTATTAAAATACGAGAGCATTAGTAGAATCCATTAGAATAAATTGTGCATATAAAAGTGCGAGGCGATTGGCTCAATATAAAATACGGCACACATCAACTTAGGCCGCACAGCACAATAGCTGAAGCATTCCGAGCACTTAAACGGCTTTAATTGAAAAGTGCCGTAAAAGAGGAACGTAGCATCAGGAAGCTTAAAATGTGGGTCTCCGTTTATATTAATGGTTGTTTATGACGCGGCTAATTCGTGGAAATGGCGCGCAATTGCGATGAGGAGATAGTGGGAGAGTGCGACCCAATTGCGTTAATTGAGTAGATAGGGCCTGTGGCTTTGTTGGCTCGCGCTTTCTGAATTTAGGGGCCGTCCGTGTATCTGTTAGGGTTTGATGGCTTGGCTTGTTCGGGTGAATCGGTCAGTGTGGAAACTTCTCTTGTTTTTGTTTCTTTTTATATTAGACAGGGAAACTCTTGCCCTTCATCTCGATGGTAAGAGACGATAAGGGCCAAAGAAGGAGTCGAGCTTCACCTGGAACCCTCAATCACAGAGGGACTTGCTATCTTATCATACATTGTCGGAACACAATAATGCTGTTAACATTATTTTTATGGTGACATATTTTGATAAGATGGTAGCTAGCTAGGCGGACTTGAAAGAAGTCCGACCACCAACCAAACCGAGTACAAATTTGTACCCCCCTGGGGATTGAACCCGGGACCTCTGGATCTTAATTCCGGTGGGTGAAGCACAAGACCAAGGAAGGCGGTTCTTGTTGCGAGTAGTTAACATTCAATCAAGTGTTAGCAGTCTCATATTACAAAATTATTCTTACTGCTCTTTTCCCAGTCTATCTAGGGTCTGCGCAGTATGTTTCCTCTTCCATTTATAAATCGGTCAGACGTCATCAAACTACCCACTAAATTTTGATCTATATCATTAATCACACATAAATACCTACTTATCAATAACTTGCAAATGGGCTTAAAGAAATAATTTCTATCAACTTTTTTCTGGTAATTGTAACGAAGAAAATTAAGGCAGAATAAAAAGTCTGAACATCATTTTTGGATAATATTCTAACTTTATTTTCTTTGTAATATTTTTTTATAAAAATGTTCAAATAAAAATTAAAGTATCTTCTTTGCATTAGCAAAGAGGATTATGATTGACTAGACCACTATAAAGTTGTCTAAATTTTCAACGATTTTCGATTATACTTCATTTTTCAACTAACTTTTGAAAATAAACAAAAACTATTCGTTCAAACGTAACTCAAATTAATTACTTTGGAAATTAAATTTCACTGGACTTGTTCTTTAATATCCAGTAATTGTAATAAATCCTAATTGGTGTCCAATTTTTTCATAACTAAAGCTTATTCGAAGCTTTAATATATTATATTTTCTGTGCCAAGGAGAATCTGGAGGAAATAGTATTTTAGTAGATATGTTTCGATCTGTTCTCGAATGATTTTTATTGATTCTATTACTGGTATCTGTGCCTATTGTCCTATTAACCGGAATTGATATGTCACGAGACAATTACTGTCAATGACGCCTGTCATCAGAAACATAGGATCGTTAAGTTGATGGTTGAAGACCTGTGTGATGATCAGATAACAGTCTCAATACAAACCCATATTACTGTAATTATTTTGTCTTTTACTGACGGTAGTGTTAACAATTCTACACACACGAGATTTCATGTCATTGAGAAAAATATGCTCCATTTTTACGACGTCTTCTCTACCGTCACATCACGACTTTTCTCATTCACACACAGCGAAACGTGGCTTTCAATTTACCTTACCTACCCCTTACGGGATAAATAGGTGTTATTTATAAACGTAAACTCAGAGGAACTTTGAAAGTAGCGCCAGTGAATGAGAGACTGCGGAGTAATAGACTTCGATGGTTAGGTCATGTTATGAGAAGAGATGAAAGCTATGTTGGAAGGAGAATGTTAAGAAACGTGAAAGGACGTAAATGGTGAGGAAGACCAAAGAAATAATGGCTGGATTGTGTGAAGGAGGCTATGATGGTGAGAGGAGTGGATGGCAAAATGGTAAAGAATATAGAGTAGTCGAAGAAGAAAACACGTTGTGCCGACCCCGCCTAGAGGATATGGGATAAGGGCAGGAAGAAGATTTATAAATGTATAATGTTAACAACCTAGAAACACAGGACAACAACCTAGAAACGATTAATCAAGCCGTCTCCCCGCAAATAGGTCAACGTTTAATCTCGTTTAGAAATTATTGCGCATAAAAATATCAAGGCTATCGTTATGGCACAATCGTAAACTGTTTTAAATTCTAGATAGACAGTTGTTTTGATGTCCCACGAAAAAGTCCCACTAAAACTTTTATAGGTTACGGAAAGCCATAAAATTGTAGTCATGTGTGTATTACGTGACAACATTCTTGATGCATAATGATTTAGGATAGTATGTAATCCTGTTGGGTAGCACGATACAATGCTGTTATATAGCTGTAAATTTTAATTGCATGAGTACGGTCTTAATAAATATTTGGGTATTGACAAACTACGAAAAAATGGGTTTTCTATTAAGCCAAAAAGTCTGGTTGTCTCGGATAATCTTATAGGCTATGCGACATTGCTTAATTCTTTTAAAAACTGCAGTTCACTATAATAAGATATTGTATGTGTATATCAATTCAATATGATATTACTCAGCATCTGACATTGAAGAATTTACTAAAAACATATTGAATTTATACCTTTTTGGCTGATTAGGGCAATAATGTACCGTCAATAGAATGTCAGGCTATCACGCACGACTGGCAAATATCAACTGTTTTATACACCTTAATGTATCTTTAGATGATTGCATTTCGGCAAAGCTATATTTATCAACTAGTGGACGCCTGCGGCTTCGCTTGCGTTAATGTCGGTTATTATGTACCTATAGCCTTCCTCGATAAATGGACTATCCAACACAAAAAGATTTTTTTAATTTGAGTCAGTAGTTCCTGCGTTTAACCATACAAACAAACAAACAAACTCTTCAGCTTTATAATATTAGTATAGATAGAACGAATGAAATAGTAGTGTAGCTTTATAAATAAATATTGGAGTCACGAGAAAGTGAATCTGCAACATCTGACGAGAACGAAAATCGAAGAGAGGATAACAAAACATACATTGGTAATGATAAAAGGGTTCGTGCTGTTCGCGACGCGGGAGAGCAACGAGCGCCAGTGATGCGCAAACGTCGACTCAATAATTCAGCGGAATGCGACACTTTGATAAAAATGTCGCATTCCGCTGAGAACCTTGAAACATCTCGTTTTTGAATCACTAATGACGGGCCTCATAAGAAGGCTTAAAGTCGCTCAAAGGGAAATGGAGAGGACTATGCTCTGTGTTCAGATATCAGAAAGTCTGATCAAAACAGAAATGATGAGATATATTCTCTCTAGAGTGGGCCATACATAACCCAACACGCTGGCCCAGATTAGTGGGTATAAACGACTGGAGATGCACCGGGACCAACGGCTTAACGTGTCTTCTGAAGCACGGAGGAAACTCGAGATAATAAATTTAATATCATAGGTCGTAGTGAATATATTTAGTGTCCGCAATGGCAGGCCGATCGCGTTAAGCCTCTGCACTATTGAGCTTCTCGAGTTCAGCTTGGCATTGTTTTATTGGTAAAAAAATAAATAAAGACCTATCTATTAAATATATTGTTAAATCGATAAAACCACCGTACACTCGCACCTTAGTCCCACCCCTAGAGCCCTTCACGAAGCCAATATAGTAGGATCGTCTAGTGATGTCTATAAATAAATAAATAATCGAGCAACAGATAAAATTGTGAAATAATTATTGCGGAGCGCGCGCCGCGGCACTATGAAACATCGCTGTACCTGTCTGGGTCGGTGCTTAATTTAGATTTATTGCTTCAACACGCAGGCAGGGGGGGATTGGGTTGTGGGCCACAGAGGGCAGTATTGTTAAGTGCTAAAATGTTATCAATATCGATTTATGTATCACACGAAAATTCGAAACCTAATATTCTATAATTATTTGCCTAAGAACATAATTTGCAATAGGTGAATTACATGCCTGACGTACGATGGGTGCCGAGGAAATGGGCAATAGGTAAAATAAAAAATACACCTTTAATGCTCTCAACGTTTTTCAATATAAACAATAAAAAAAAATTTAACATGCTCTTAAAAATAAGCGCAATAAAAAGTAAATAATGTAATAAGTATTCAAAGCTTGCTTAACCAGATAAAAACAAGTTGTGAATATTGTATTTAACGCCGAACCATGTAAATTTGTTTAAGGAGGCGCTAATAGCTTTTTAATGTAACTGGAAGATTAAAATCGAACATCGTTTGCAGAGATTCCAAAATTATTAAGGAGGCCGATTGAAAAGTGTTCCTTTCATTTCTAAAGACGTCTCCATTGTAACGGTCTTATTTGAGAAAGGGTGCTCCATCTGAGATTGGCGTAAGGGTACGTGGATATCTTTACAATTTCTTTCACCGAATTCAAAGCTGAGCCTTGGGTATATTCAGCTTTCATTTTTACAATGCTATTCATTATACCCGCGACGCCTTCGCCTTAATTAACAACCATAACTCCACGCAAATTTTATTTGTAGTAAAACAGTCATTACTCTGAATTACTTTAATAAACCGTAAGTTGTATTACGATCTTATTTATTGATCCATTGTATGTGCCTGACATCGTTCAGGATAAACATAATAAATTTTGATAAGCAAAATCGATTAAACGAATCGAGACTGATATCGATAACGAAGTTATTCGGACGACTGGTGAATTGCGAACGATTACTAATAACGATATTTATGGTGCCCCCAGCCCAATCAAGTGCCGTGCGTTCTCAGAGGCAGAGTGCTTTATCTCTTGCAGATGATTTATAATCGACTTAAACAGTTGTTTCTTTTGCTTCGTCTTCGCATGTGGGTGCGGTCTATTAGTAATAGTCTGTCGTTTGTTTTTCCAGCTGTGGCTCATACGATGCCACGTCGTTAATATCAAAATGTGTTTCACCATCTTGGTCTATCTCAAATGCAAAATTAAATATTTCTTTCGTATTATTATTACCTATTGTATTGTTTAACACCGAGTATGGCTACTTAATTTGATAGTAATTTTCTATCTGGATTTTCATTTTTAATTAATAGAAAATCTTAAACAAAATCCTGTTCTAGGCTGGAAATACATAGTCAAAAGAATAAGGAAAGTAATTTTATTGGTTTTAGTGTAGCTTAAAACGTGTTCTATACTGTGTAGTGTATTGTTATAGACGAACCGATTCCTTAGTCAAATGAAGCAATTAAATTGACCTTACAAAATTGATGTCT
The DNA here is from genome assembly GCA_963931975.1 of Cataclysta lemnata. Taxonomy (NCBI): domain Eukaryota; kingdom Metazoa; phylum Arthropoda; class Insecta; order Lepidoptera; family Crambidae; genus Cataclysta; species Cataclysta lemnata. Next base: position 208,265 of record OZ008358.1, read on the forward strand.
TATTTGCTGACCCACTCTTATCAATTAGATTATTAATTGCTTGCCTACTATTACCAATTAGATTGCTTAAATCAGAAACATCTTCGAATGACAAAATGATCCTCAACCCGCCTAACGAATCTAAGCTAACCGAAATCGACATCTAGAATGTTGATAAAAAAAGAAATACATCAATCAAATTAGTTAAATAAAACAATTTCTTGTGTGTGCAAATTATGGGCTCATATATCATGTACATGAAAGCCAGATAGATCATAGTTGATGACTAGTAGCAGTAGACACAGTTTATTGACACAGTTCAAAAATCACCCAGAGATTATACAGACCTTCCGACTGTGTGGACTTAAATTGTCGAGATACTGTAGGTAGCGAACTATCTTCTATCCATGACGATTCCAACCGAAACCAAATTAGCAAAACAATATTTTCTCACTATGGGTTCATTGAAAGAGCATTTCATCGAAAACTTATTATTATTTCTCCAGCTCCATTACTCAACCAATAATACTTAAACATAAAATATACTTAATCACACCCCTAAACAATGTTATTTTAATGCAAGCTTTTGCTTTTAATGCTGAAAATTGTCGACAAAGCGCTTTGGAGCTTCGAATCACACCGTTCAGATATTACAACTATTACCGTAGGCGTGTGGGCGGTAATTTGAGTTTTTTCCAATTCCATTGTGGACCATCAGTCGGCCGGATCGTAATTTAACTGTAACGCAAATATTAGTAGAAAGTTTGATCTGTTGCAAATTATAGTGGTCCGTCGGCCGTAAACTGTGGTTTGGCTTCAATGAGAAATGTTTTGACAATTTGAAAGTTATTTTTATTATTTGTTAATGGTTTTGGGCCTGCGGCGTAGGTTCGGGGTGGTCGCGAAGATGATTATAACATGTCATCGTTTTCACGCCAACACTTAGTTGTCACTAATTACTTTTGGAGAACCTATTATTAGAGTGGACAAAAGAAGTTAAACAATTTATTAAGATGACTTTGAGTAAGTTAGGTCATATAAATAAGATAGGTATAACATTATTTACATTTTTCAATCCATTCTATTGCATTCCATGCTCGTCAGTTTTGTAACCGTAAGAAATAAACATATTTTTTTAATACAATGTCTTTCTTTTATTACTTGTTTCCATTAATTCTTGCAATAGTTTTACATTCAATACAGTTATCAGTCATTCATTTAAATCTAGACCATAAACCAGGTAAGACTAACTAAAACTGAAAATTAATAACTAACGATTAATTATTAATTTTCAGTTTTTGACATTAACTTTAATAGACTTAACTTAGTGCGGCAGTATGTGTAACAACTACTACTACATGCTTAACTAACACATACATACATAAATCACGCCTATATCCCCGAAGGGGTAGGCAGAGGTGAACTAGCACCTACGATTCGCCAAATATGTCAAGTCCCATGTAATAGGTGGCGAGCCTATTGCCATTTCTCGGGCACAAAAGTCGCAGTACATTGCTAGCCTAGGTGGTATAAGAGGAACGCTGCTGCCCATTCCTAATCATAGTCAGATTTATCCTTAGTCGCTTTGTACGACACCCACGGGGAATATTTGGGGTGGTGACAATTGTATTCTACTCTGCCGTCACCACGCGGCTGCTTACTAACACACATAATTAAAATACCATATAAATAAATTATAGACAAAGAAACAAATAAATACCAAAGTTGACCTAAAACTAAAAACGAACTATCCACTATGATCATGATGAAAAATGCACACATGCTATCTATAACCCCACTTGAGACTTGCATCATCACTCCCACATGTGGTTACCGACCAAACAATGCATCACAAGTGTTTAGACAAACCGCTCTTCTCTTGCAAAAATAAGTCTAAGTGCTCATACACTTTGAATACACATTGTTTTAAAGTATTTTTTAGAGTTGTGTCGTTTTTATATTAAATGAGCAAAACGGTCCAGCTGATCCCGACCAACGCCTGGAGAGCGGGAACGATGATGGATATCGACTTTTATTATAATTGAACGCGATTCGCTCCGTTGTGTCGAGATAGGGGTATAGCCTTGATAGAGACTTTGATCCTATTGTTTTAGACATTCGTTAACGATGAAGGCGCGATGACAGGGCGTAGAGGTATTTTAGTAATATTATTTACAACAGTTCAAATTTTATGGTAGAATAGTAAAATGGGCACTTGACACGGAATTTGTGAGAAATAAGATATAAATCTTACATACATAAATAAATAAATCACGCCTACATCCCCGAAGGGGCAGGCAGAGGCGAACCAACACCCACCCTTCGCCAGTTATGTTCGGTCCCATGCAACAGGTGGCGAGCCTATTGCCATAAATCGGACACATATTCTAGGTGATTTATATAGGTAATTTATATTGCTAGGTGGTATGAGAGAAATGCTGCCCATTACTCATTGCTGTCTTTACCCTTAGTCGCCTTGTACGACACCCACAGGAGAGATGGTGGTGGTGACAATTGCATTCTGCTCTGCAGTCACCACACAGCTAAATCTTCAGTACAATTAAACAAAAATATGGTTTATTCATATAAAGACATACATACATACAATCACGCCTATATCCCCGAAGGGATAGGCAGAGGTGAACTAGCACCCACGATTCCCCAATTATGTAATAGGTGGCGAGCCTATTGCCATTTATCGGGCACAAAAGTCGCAGTACATTGCGAGGTGGTATAAGAGGAACGCTGCTGCCCATTCCTCATCACTGATTTATCCTTAGTCGCCTTGTACGACACCCACGGGAGAGATTTAGGGTGGTGACAATTGTATTCTACTCTACCGTCACCACACGGCCTATAAAGACAATTACATACATTCTGGAATCATCAAGAAATGTATAAATGAGTACCTACTTCTTATTAGTCATATTCATTAGGGATTTTATACTGAAATCTCAAAACAAGATTGTTGAGTTCTGTAAATGCGTTAATCAATCCTTTTATTTACTATAGATTACAAACAAACAAATATTCTTTATTGCGCACACAGTAACAAAAATTATTAAAGAGAACAAAGAGTTTGGTATTTTGGTGTGTGAAAAGTAAATGAATAATCCAACTCACAGTATAACAGTCCAAAGCTTTTATTTTTGGTATCCTACAGAGTAGAGAGTAGAGTAGCCTACAGAGTAATAGATATGTATGGACAATAGGCGGCCTTATTGCTATTAGCAATCTCTTCCAGGCAACCTTGGTAAAAGAAAATTGTAAATAATATATATAATAATCAGTGGGGCAACTAAGAAATAAATAAACATAATAAACAATAAACATTGCAACTTACATAAAGCTACTTATATAGATGTTTGGAGGAAATGGTTAGTATTATTAGATTACAATGTCCAACAGAAACAATAATTTTATTAGCGGGTTAGATATGGTGTGGCGACATTCACCAATGGCAATAGCAACCAAACGCATTTCCATTAACAGAACTCAACAACTTTGTTTTGAGTTTTCACAAGAAGTATTGTATTCTACTATATTGTCACACGTCCGAGAAATTACAAATTAGTCGGAGCAACGAAATGCCGAACGAAGATTAATGAGAAATATTCTTACTGCTATGCTTAGGACACTGCGTCGCCAAAAGAATAAAGTGTGTCACAGCTGATGCGTCCTTGAAAGAACAATTGTGTCACATCTGAAAAATGTGACATTCAAAGCTTTGCGTCTCAGCCTGATAGACATTCCTCGAATGAACGGCGTTGTGTCAATTGCTGGGTCGTCTCCCAATCCGGGAATGTGACGCGTGACAGCGGAGCGCTTGGCAGCATTTTATTGGCGATGTCACGCGATGGCCGAACGGTATGGAGGGCGAAGGACTGTCGATGCCGCGTCGCGTGCCCATTTGATTTGCAGTATCGTAATATGCACATGGGATTAGAAAATACATACATACATAAATCACGCCTATATCGCCGAAGGGGTAGGCAGAGGTGAACCAGCACCCGCGTTTCGCCAATTATGTCAAGTCTCATGTAATAGGTGGCGAGCCTATTGCCATTTATCAGGCACAAAAGTCGCAGTAAATTGCTAGGTTGTATGAGTATAAGAGGAACGCTGCTGCCCATATTCCTTAGCACTGATTTATCCTTAGTCGCCTTGTACGACACCCACGGGAGAGATTTGGGGCGGTGCCAATTGTATTCTACTCTGCCGTCTCCATACGGCGAAAAATTATTAGAAAACGGCCATTATAAAATACGGGGCAGTTATATTTTATTATATAATTACAGGACCGACGATCTGAGGGTCTAGCCAAGTGGCTTATCTATTCGAACGCATAGAATACAAAACGCATGGATAACATAATTGGCGAAACGCGGGTGAGAATTCACCTCTGCCTACCCCTTCGGGGATATGGGCGTGATTTATGTATGTATGTATGTAGAATACAAAAGTATGAAACTGACGTATTGTTTTCATTGTAATACGTCATTCATCCACTTGAACGCGTTCGAATGGATTGGCCACTTGGCTAAAGGCGGGCAGCACAGGACCGATCGGTTTGGACTTCCTTGGGGGAGGCCTATGCCCAACAGTGGGCGTCCCTCGGCTGACTTATTGACTGAATTACAGTTAGATCTGGCCTGAGAGCAAAAAATAACAGAATGTGCCAGCCCCGACTCACCCCACGGGTGTCGTAGAAGTCGACAGAAGGAATAAGCACCTTGGGGACATACCTCACCTAAGCCAAAACTTTAAGCAGTATAGATTGGAATGTTTGTCATCCCAACCAATCTCTCCATTCAATACTCTTCCACCACTTTTCTATACACTCATTCATCACTAGCACCTTTCCGGTGTCATGGATATATGAATCAAAAGGAGTGGATGGTTTTATGATGTTTTATGATATTAATAGAAGAGAAAACATACTGCGTCAACCTCAGACAAACTGAGAACAGGGCAGAAGACGAAGAAGTATACTGAGTGAAAAAGCACCTACGATAACTTATTCTGAACTAATGGTTAAAATTACAAACATTTAAGATACATGAAGCGTGTGACTGGATGCCATTGTCAAATTATTTTGAATATATGATCATTGTGTACACCCGAGATCATAAATAATTGTTTCGTGTCGGAAAAAATGATGTCTATGATATATGCGAGCACGAAACATATTTTGCTCATCAGTGTAATTGATTTCCTTTTACATCAATATGAGTTATGTATCGATCAAAACATCGTTATCGAGCAAGGCATGCGCGGTGAGCGGTTTTACGACAGTTCGTAATAAAGTTTTCTAATTAAACTGTAACAAAACTATTTTACTTAAATAATAATTGTACTAATACGAATACAAATGAACAAGATGGATGCATGACTAAATTAATTTGAGCACAAAATGGATTTTGCGACGGGAATCAAACCAACACCGGTAAATCTATGGGTGTAATTCGAATGTGAAACTATATCACATTTTATTTATTTTCAACTTTAACTCACTTGGTTCAAAATCGACTGAAAAATTAACAGTTTGTGAAAATGGTGACGTCGAGTTGAGGCCAACGAGTGATTCTAGATTCATTCGTCATTCCAACAGAAGGCTCATTTGAGAAAAGTTTAGCATTTCTTTTAACTCAACTCATAGTCCTTCCTGACGTGCTTGGCTCGGGCAGGTTTATACCGGTTTGTCTAGGCGAGTGATGAGCGCGAGTCCACCCGAGTAAAAGGCGAGTGACTCGAGCTTACTCGACTCCTAGTCATCTCGAGTCGTAATTTTTTTCACACGAGCACCATTTTTCCTAATGCCGTCACTCGAGTAATAAATAGGCTCGAGTCGCATCATTACTGTAGACTCGGCATGTCGCAAATTCGCCCAGATCTTGAGCCTTGTTCCCCGCGTCAATATTTGCATAGGCCATTGTGCGACGGGTAAGCCCTCTAGTGGTTCCATTACACTGACCTGGATGTGAGCAGTGCGCTTAATTGACTTTCGACTGTATCTCGCAGCTCACAGCCTCCACTCAATGTCAGCTGCATTGTTTTTGTTTATGTGCCGACGAAGCGGAGCGGACGGCGGGAGTGAGTTATATATCGTAGTTTTATTCCCATTAGTTGCGGTCTGAGTAATTAAACCATTTCATATATTACAATCCTATGGGCCTAGGCAAATGGGCAATCTATTCGAACTAATAAAATAAATATTACAAAGAAATTTACGGTTAGAAAAAGTTCGAAAAATTTTAGTCTTGATGCGGGAATGAATGCGGAGAACGCGGGTTCGTTTCCCGCATTGAGGCTTTTTAGAAATTTTTCTAACCACAAATTTCTTTAGCAAAATCAACTACTTAAAACTCAAACAACTCAAAAAATCAAATAATATCTCTGAATAAAAATGTTTAAAACTGACGTATTACTGTAATGTCAAAAATTACATTTGTACAATCCAAATTTGTTTAAAAAACCTAACATAATCCTACATATTAGATTTTGGGTTATTAACATCTAACAAAAATGAAAATAAAGCTCAGTGATAATTAAAAGCCAGACCTTTTTAAACTCTACATGTTCGGTGCAACGATAGCTTTATGTGTACGCTTTTCAATTATAAAGCTTTTGAAGTTAAATCTTTCACCGTCCATTTTATAACTAAATTAAAAATTCGATCAGCGCGACTGTTCTGCAATATTTCGATGAGAATTTTCCATTTTTACGCCAGAATTTATCCGGAATATGCTACAGTTGCAAAAGCAATCAAAATATATCATGTGGCCAAATATACTTTATTCATTCCACAGCAGTACAAAGTCATTATAAATTGATGTTAATGATTTCGATTCGTAATATATTAAAAACATAAAAAAATGCGTGTGGTGACGGCAGAGTAGAATACAATTGTCACCACCCCCATCTCTCCCGTGGGTGTCGTACAAGGCGAGTAAGGGTTAAGACAGCAATGAATAATGGGCAGCAGCATTCCTCTTATACCACCTAGCAATATACTGCGATTTATGTGCCCGATATATGGCATTAGGCTCGCCACATGGATTACATGGGACTTAATATTTGGCGAAACGTGGGTGGGTGTTATTTCACCTCTGCCTACCCCACTACTATATAGGCGTGGTTTATTATGTACCTATGTATATAAAATTTACTCTTTCTATTCAAATATTGAGCGCTTTATACACGCAGGTGTGCATTAACATGCGTGGTGCGTGCCATCTCGATCCGTCCTTAGTATAGTAAAAAATTTAAGATATCCGAAATTCCCCAAAAGTTTTTGCTACACAACCGTTCTAGGCTCGAGTTCATCAGAACGTAAAACAAGTGATTATAAAATAACCGTCAGTTTTTGACAGTTCTTCCTTCCATACGATAAAATGTTAAAAAAAATTACCGTTTAAATAATAATATTTTGGATATCTTAAGTTTTAAACTATACTGATTTATGTGAGATGTCACTGTCAGCGAGTCATTAACCGTTTCGTCAATTTTATGAACAAAAAACTACTCTACTTATTTACTAAATAATTGATAATCCTTTCTCATTTTGTTTCAGGTAAATATACTCAATGCTTTTTTCAACAATGCCGCCAAAACTGTGTGATTGATAAAGGTAAGTTTTTCAAGTTATTGTATTATCTATAGTTCGTCTTCCCACATAATAATATTATGTTAAATGCTGACAATGTTAAATCTATGGACTGCGGCACTTCAGACTACATAAGACTGTCCAATTTTTTCCATAGATTGTCAACCTTAACTTGTTGCAAGTATAAAGTCTGAGAACATTTTACATTTTATGGTAGCAGTCGTGCTGTTGACTATACATCATAAAGATCTATACACGACGTCGTCTTAAGGCTATCCAAACTTGAGGGACAATGCTTTGTTTTCAAGTTCTATGTGATGTTCATCTCATAACCTGCCTCACCTATATCTACAACTTCATTCTCCACTTAATACACTACCTCAGTTAATTAATTCATAAGCCCAGTCCTATCTACTAAAGGTAAACTCTTACTTATATGGTTCCGCAAATTTCTGCAACCGCTTTAGGAAACACAATTTTCTAATTAGAAATCGACTCAGAGTGCATTAGGCCGTAATTCATTCAATCAACAATGGTTCGAGGCTCAATGACTGCGCCGGCGAAAGTGGTTTTGCTAATTTTACGACGTTCCAACAGTAATACAAGTGGAATGACGTCATAAATTGATATGTATTTGTCAGCTGTACCTAGTAGGATGTCGTAAACGACAGTACTCGGAACAAAGTTTATGGGGGGTTTAAAACCTATCTCATTTGCTTAAGACTCTGCTCACTGTGTTTACACAAGTGGCCCTTAACTGCGCGTTCAGATTTATTTGCCTTTTCTAACTGCCTAGCTTCTAACAGCGAGATTGACCCTACTAACGTAGACGGCAATAAATAAATAAATCTGCTCCATGATTTCCGTTTATAGAGATGTCCGAGTCGATTTTGAATTTACATACATACAAATCGCGCCTGTTTCTCCCCTGAAGGGGAAGGCAGAGGTGAATCAACAAACATGAATTCAAATGCCCCCTGCTCGGCTATTGCCATCTATCGGGCACGTTATTCATTAGTTAATCGTAATCTATTTAGGCTCGTGTTCACCTAAACAGTAAAACAAGTAGTTAAAAAATAACCGTCAGTTTTTGACAGTTCTTCCATACGATAAAATGTCAAAATCCGAGTGTTAAATAATAATCGCTTGTTTTACGAGTTGGTGAACTCGAGCCTTAATCAAATATCAGAATTAGACCATTTGTAGATAGCTTTCACAGCATATTAAATTGCGATTCTATTAAAATTTAGTTTAAAAATCAACGACAATTTTAAATATTGAATTGAATTTTAATACAATGGTAGGCGTTGTTAAAGCCAACCCAAGCTTCCTGTGGCCAAACTAAAACTAATCCACCACACGGAAAAACTAAACAGTTATCAAAGCTACAGACTGATTCCAAAGTGTAAGTTGGTCCGTTTACGAGTATTCCTCGAAGTTCAACCGGACACCAGTCTGTCGACAAATGCCGGAACATTAACGCGAACGTTGATTGAAAAGCACGATCAGTTACTGTGGTTTCAAGGAAGAAGACACAAGGGACAAATTCACTCAGATTTTGATATCTTGATGATCAGTACTATAGCAAAGTTTTGCGCTCAATCGGTCCGTGTGTAGGTACTTTACTTAGCTGTAAACCTAATTAACATTATTATATGATGATGATTATGTGAGTCTCGCTATAATAAAAAAGCGAGCCAATTTATTTGTAAATAAAAGTGTCCTATGGTGACAGTGAGCAAAGCAGAATACAATTGTCACAAGGCGACTAAGGGTTAAGCAGTTAAATCTTAAATAAATTATTCATAGATCAACTTCAAACTCTTGAGACGCAATGTATATAAAATATTTTACTATATGTATATACACGTATGTGCCGTGTGGTGACGGCAGACTAGAATACAATTGTCACCACCCCAAATCTCTCCCGTGGGTGTCGTACAAGGCGACTAAGGGTATATCAATGATGAGGAATGGGCAGCAGCGTTCCTCTTGTACCACCTAGCAATAGCAATGTGCTGCGACTTTTGTGCCCGATAAATGGCAATAGGCTTGCCACCTATTCTTAGTCCCACATGGGACCTAACATAATTGGCGAAACGCGGGTGCTAGTTCACCTCTGCCTACCCCTTCGGGGATATAGGCGTGTTTTATGTATGTATGTATGTATTTTACTAGCATTAAAATCGAAATTGAAATAATGATCTACCTAGACGATATTCAGATTGACTAACCACTTCCTAAAGGAATTGTTTACATTAATGATGACTGCATAAACATATCCAGGTGTGCGTGCCTAATATACATAATATTAAAGGGTCAATTCTCATAGAAGGAAACAAACACGGATATGATGGGTGTCGACTGCACGCCGGAGAGGGACAGCATGCATAACGCATGACTTACTAGAACTGCGGAGACAATGGCTTGTTCATTTGAAAGGTGCCTATTGTACATTTCTAGATAGAAATTAAAAGCTCTAAAATAATATAAATACCAATTTATATTATTTTGGAGCTTTTAATTTCATGATTTCATGTTCATTTCATGACAAGATGGGATGATGACATTCGTAAGCTGGCTGGAGTGGGCTGGATGAGAGTGGCCGAAAATCGGGAGCAGTGGCGTGCATTAGGAGAGACCTATGTCCAACAGTGGACAAACATGGGTTGATGATGATGATGATGAAAATAATATAAATACCAATTAAAATAGTACAAGAGTAATCTGTGCAAGTAAATCTTTAGATTTAAGACTTGTAAGAAAGAAAAAGTGTTTTTTCTGTAAATAAAATTTGTCATTCTGACTATTACTACAATAGTATAAGTCAGACCCATAAAAATATTAACAAAATGGTAACAGAATATTATTCAAAAAAAAATCTAAAAATCTTTCGGCATAATAATAATGTTAACAGCATTATTGTGTTCCAGCAATTGTGATAAGATAGCCAGCCCCTCTGTGGTTGAGGGTTCCAGGTGAAGCTCGATTCCATCTTTAGCCCTTATCATCACATACCATCAGGTGAGATGAAGGGCAAGAGCATCCCTGTCTAACATAAAAAAAACTAGATACTCGCAATTTTAAAAGAATTCCTGTCATATTTAATACTACTCCTTAAAACAACAGTCTTACTGCCGCACTCAGAGTCGTTCATTAAATTAGTACATACATACATAAATCACGCCTATATCCCCGAAGGGGTAGGCAGAGGTGAACAAGCACCCGCGTCTCGCCAATTATGCTAGGTCCCATGTAATAGGTGGCGAGCCTATTGCCATTTATCGGGCACAAAAGTCGCAGTACTTTGCTAGGTGGTAGGTATAAGAGGAACGCTGCTGCCCATTCCTCGTCACTGATCTATCCTTAGTCGCCTTGTACGACACCCACGGGAGAGATTTGGGGTGGTGACAATTGTATTCTACTCTGCCGTCACCAATTAGTGATAATGGGTATTTTACAAATTATCATTAAAACATCTAATTGACCGTTCCTCTCAGAGTCGAAAATAATTGATTGATTAGTTATGTGACAATTTTAAGTCAGGTTAGTGCAGTGCATCTTTATATCCAGTGTTATCGGTAAGTGCGGAATTGCCACATGCGAAAAACCATTGAATTGTTTAAATGGCTATTATTAGTTACACTAGTTTTTATAACACAAAAGTATTGTTTTCCATTAGAATTAGTTACTAATAGCTATTTACTATAATTTTAACGTAAAAATCCACAATAATAATTGAATTTAATCAAACTTGAACTGTAAATGCCAGGACTTTTTAAATATGGCAACACCGGACCAAAAGTCATTGTAATAAAATCAAAAAGTCAATGTCAACAAACAAGAAATACCCCAAATAATTCCATGGAAATACCAAACAAAAACATATCAATATCAAATCTATTTATTTTGTGATCAAATAGAAAAAGCCACTGCAAGTGGAGTCAGCTTGGGAAATCATTAACATACAAAAGTCTGAGCGGCACACTCGATATTGGCGAAATGATATAGGAAACGCCGTAGAAAAAAGAAGAAGAGAAAGCCACAGAAACCCTATCTTCATTAAAATAATTGATTAGTACTATGATTGTCTTGGTAAGTATTGATGATTTCTTTGTTACATGCATGGGGTTCGATCGTTCCGGGAGTGGAATGACTGAGGAATTTAATTGTAATGCATATGTGCACAGTATTCGTATTTTCTTATATTTTTTTGTGCTTGGATAGAATTATCCTGTATTCCAAGGTGCATTATTAAAAGGTAACTAATATATCTTTTCAATTTGCAGCGTAATACAATAACATTAAAAAGAGCATGGGACAATCTTAAGGTCATGACCTGTAAACCTACAGAGCGAGGGAGTTTAATAAAAACTGGAAGTGGTCCATAAAATCCACCACTGTCCCCACAGCAAGGAGCTATCTTAAGCAGTAGAGGAGGTAACATTTATTTTCCACTAAATAACTGTTATGAAAGTGTAACAATTTATATACATTATCTGTAACCTATCCTTATTAACTTTAATATTATTATTCAGGCTGCACCTTCAATTATATGTGAAGTGCAGAATCCATTTGATAATAATGGTATTGTGCTGTACATATAGACAATAATCAAAATAAAACAGTATAAAATATTTTGGACAATGAGTTTGACCTAGACTTTGCTATGGGTACCTATTATATTTCATAAGATTTTAAATAAAATGAGCAATTGTTTAAAAACTTGTTGATATGAATCAAGTTGTTTTTATTTACTTTAAGGAAAATTTTAAAACTTGGTGCAACTGGCTATTAGTATATATAGTTCAATAATAACATGCAATTAGAAAAATGATTTAAATTAATGATATTATACTTATCTTTTTTCAGATCATATAGATATAATTATTAGATGAGGGGCATATTATCAAATCTAAAGACTGATGATTACACACCAAGTCAAAAATATTTTTTTACCCGGAGAATCAAGTTAAAAAGAAATGTGCTGCTGAAATAGACGAAGAGTGGAGTAAAACTCTTTTGAAAATTCTCAAATTACAGTTCAAGGAATAAAAAAATAAATTGGAACTCAAAATAAAATATTTCTTTCATATATACTAGTTTTATTCAAAAAAAACAAAATAAACCCCAAGCAATGAAAATGAATTAGCAGAAAAATAAAGGGATTAGGCTTATAAAAGAATTTCATTATATTATTTTAATTTTTCAATTATTAGTAATATTAATTGTGACATTGCTTGATTAAATTTTGCTTTATTCTGTTTGTGTCCTCATCTGTAGAAGGGAATTTTACAAAGTCTTTCATTGTTCTTGCTTGGATAGACACTTTGGTGACAATTTGTGATACTGACTGTTGACCTAATAATATTTATCCATATTCCATCACATAACCCTTTAGTTTCTGAAATAAATATAAAGACAGTAATGACATATTGAAAGTACATGCATACATACATAAATCATGCATATATCCCAAAAGGGTAGGCAAAGGTGAATTAAACACCCACATTCGGCAAATAAGTTAGGTCCCGTGTAATACGTGGCGAGCCTATTGCCATCTATCGGGCACGTAAATCGCAAGTATATTGCTAGGTTGTAGAGGATTGCTGCTGCCCATTATTACTCATCGCTGTTTACCTTGGGTTGTCTTGTACGACACCCACGGGAGAAATGGGTGTGGTGACAATTGTCTCATTGAATGTAATTGAATGTATGTAATATTTAACTAACCTGAAAAATTCCAGTTTCTTAATACCGCAATGTTATTAACAGTATTACTTCAGGGGCAAGCCTGTCCTGTTTCGGTGCTTTTTAAATCAGGTTCCAAACTTGGGGTGTAAAGTATTTTTTACTGCCCGGAAATCTGTACCTTGCATGAAATTCAAGCACATAGTGAAAGTATCAGAATAGTCGCGTAAATAGAATCTAGGTTGTGCTTGTCTGAATTTTCTTACGTAATCTGTAAGCTCCACAAAATCCATAACGTAATTTATTATAAATTATTATTGAAAATATCACTATGAATGCACTGAAATATAAATTACAACAAAAGATAACCCTACTTTTCAAATGTCAAATAAACGTCACATAAGACCTAAGTAAGGGTCATCGGTTACTCAAAATTTAAGTTTCATTAGCGTCACTATTGACCCATTATCTGACTCTGAGAGGGAATTTTATTTAATGTTTACTTAAATGTCATTTAATGATCATTAAATCGACTCTGAGTGCGGCAGTTAGAAGCTGTTAAATCTGATGTCAAGAATTCATTATCGCACAGTATTGTCACAAAGCGACTTCAAACAATTGGCCGTCTGATTGAACACATGTCCTTTGTAAGCGATGTTACAAATATTGACAAAGCTCTGGTGTGAATAGCTTTGAGAAGTCCCGGGTGGGACAAGGGTTCCAGAAACGACGTTGCCCAACCTTTCTAAACAATAACTAGTAAATCTGATTATAAATATCGCAATGTAATACCAAGACACCTGACATTTCGATTAAGCCCTTCAACCGTATACGTCGCAAAGATATATTGCTGCAAGTCTTACTGTTGCTAAATGTTTAGATAGTAAATCATTTCCTTGGGAACACCATAAATTATATTGGCGAAGAGGGTGTCCCATGGTGACCTGCGCCCACGGCTGTTATTATGTAGGCTAGGCTAACCAGACAGTAATGGGGTTTTTTGCAATTTAAAGTTAGCTTTTGATTTACCAATGCAGCTATGTATGGGAGCTTTAAAAGGTGGTCAATATTAGGGTAATGTTCTCTTGTATTTGCACAAGCACTACACGTTTGAAAGGCAACAAAAATGGAATCAAAGCCGTATGTTTAGATGTTTATTTTTAAAACTGACGAAAAAATAATTTTGTACAAATATATTCTTGTAACTAATTATTGCAGGACACAGCTTTCATTGTTTGTTTGAATAATTTTTTTGATGCTTATAATAATAGGATGGTGTTAAATGGTAATGTAATTTTATGTTACAAGTATACAGGGTTGACAAAGACGACCATAAATAAATTAACATTTTTGCTATTGTATTGTAGTGAGTTAGAAAGGGACTGTGTCTATCTCACAGCATTCGAAATATGAGCTCTTAAATAAATGTGACAATGTGATGAATTAGTTTGACATCACTTATTCATTCCTTAGTATAAATAAACGTCCTCAATGGCGACTACAAAGCTACGTTTCTTCGGCCTCAAAATCATTGCTGCATAATAAAATCGATCGAATGGAAACCCCATTAAGTGACGCCGTAATTTCAATAATACGTAAAATCGACGCGGCTAAACCGACAGTAATTTCCTCTATTGACAAATTTAAGGCCTGTTTGTAATTGGAGCCGATACTAAATTTGTAATTTGATATATCTTTGGCGTTAACAAATAAAACTGTCGTATCAACATCAATTTCTTCTACACCAATCGCTTATCCATGTTTATTTTGGACATAACTTTTATTAGCTGCTTTCAAGTTATTGGCTATTTATTTTTGTACACTTACGATATTAAAATGACTATTTAAGAAATGGTTTGTAACCGGAGCCGACGCGATGTGGAGCCAAGCATGTGGTGTATAATTTTGCAATTTGACATTATAAGTAATTTATTTGTTACTTGGCTTATAAATTTTAGTGGTTTAAAGGTATTGTAATCTTTGAATTATTAGCTACCGTCAACTTTCGATAAAAAATATCAATAACTCACACGTATGTCTATGAACAAGTATTCGTTTTATATGTAAACAACTTTTTAGGTATGCATATAATAGTATTATACAAATACCCAGGGTCTTCTAAAATATGTTTTTATATCTAACTCTAGTTGTGGTATATCTTTATTTATGGAACCAGAAGCAAGGGACTCTAGCTACTATTTAGTTAGGGCATCTATTCAACTTTAAAGTATAACTTGTAAATTCAAAAGTCTTGTAAAAAAATAGGAGACAATCTTAAAATAAAGCTATAAATAAATTTTTCCGAATATTTTTTGTATTTACTTTTCGATCACGTCCTTAAAAGAGATGAAATAATTAAGACTAACCATTCTCTCGAAGTATTTTGACGCTTTTATCATATATGTATTAGTAGTTCGTTCTGTTTTTTTTTTCTCCTTTATAATGTAGACTGTGACAGTATTATAACCTAACAACAACATCAGTAACTGATGAAAGAACTAAAAGTGTCAAAGACTAGAACAGTCCTTTATTTTTGGAAAAAAATCGTTCATAGTCGCTTCTAAATTCTTCGACGGCCATCCACTATGAGCAAATTGAAGTTTACCGCATCAGCGAATTTACACTCGTCGATATCGATACCGGAAACAGGAAACCGGTAATAAAGCTACTTCCCTCAGACCTATCACATCAAAAGCTCCCTAGGGCCCCATACTGGCTATCAACGGAACAGCTTTATTTCTTTCCTAATAAAGTTCAATTTTATACGCTCCTTGTGGACAGACACGCGGTATATTTGTCAAAGCATTAATTAAGCAATACAGAAGTTACGTCATGCAGTGTAATAGTAGAAATAATTAATTAACCAAATGCATTTTTGAACTTTAAGTCAAATAGGTAAGGTTGAAAATATAATATATTTTTAAAATGTGTCACAGCAATCATCTAGCCGCTTTAAAGATTCGTTAGGAACAAAAATAGTAGCCTAATCAAAACAAAGACTTAACGGCAACTTGTTTTAATTACTTAATTTCTTATTGGATTAAAGAAAGTTCGATAAGATATTTACAGTATCTTCGCCCGTTCCCAAGTAAAGCCTCTCACAGACAGACGCGGTGGCGGGCAGTTGTAAAGTAAGTAACATAAGGATATTGTTCATATCAGCGTGGTCAACATTTGTTCGGGTTCGCCACCGCTACCGTCCCGCCACCGCTGCCGTTTGAGTTAGGCATAATCCCGAATACATAAACGCTAATCAAAGTCTGAGACCTAGGGAGAATATTTAATCATTGTCAAAATTGACGTTTTTCGATACAAATTCTGACAGGAAATGTCCACTTAACTTGATAAAAGGCCCCAAAATTTGAGTAGCGTTTCATTATTCGGGGGTTAAAGCCATAAGTTACCTACGTTACAACTGCCCGCCACCGCTGACCGCGTCCGTCTGTGAAAGGCTTAACCGTCTTAAAGTATTTCTCGAATTCTATATTTAGCGTCCCCCGCTCGAGTAGGCACAAATAAAGTACACCAAGTCCCCGAGATCCCAATTTGGGGTATTTGCATGCAAAATGAAAATTAATCCCGCGGCTTTGCTCGGGATTCGCCCAGTTCACCATCGCGTCGTCGGGTCGCTGCTTGTGACCACGCAAGTTTGAACACAGATAAATCGCTTTTTCACAGACAATTTTTGCCAATTGTTTTAAGGCAGATGTGATGTAAAAAATAAACAATACATTGTCATACATTTTTACTCTTTTATTTTTACTTTTAGCTTAAGCGCTTGTGTCATGCTAACTACAGGCCTTAAAACGTACCATGATTAGAATGACGGCAAGCAACATATAAAACTGTTGTAAGTCCGAAAAAGATAGACAAAAAAGTGTACTAGTGACAGCTGTCACAGAATCATTCTATATTTTACAAACTATAAACTAATTATTACTTAATTAATTAATTATTCCTCATTATTGATAAATAAATCACGCCTATTTCGGTCTTCGTTGCCTTCTGCTCTATACCTATTTGGCTTGGCACCGCCTTCAAATAGATCAATGGGCAGAGCACATCATAATAATATTTAAGAAAAATTCCTTTTTGTCCTTTAAAATAATTCAAATTCTTTTTCACTTTTCAGAGTTTTAGGTAGGGAGTTATTGTTTGAGGTTTTTTTTGAAATCAGTTTTTTTTTGTATGAGCAAAAGACTCA
Organism: Cataclysta lemnata; assembly: GCA_963931975.1. Taxonomy (NCBI): domain Eukaryota; kingdom Metazoa; phylum Arthropoda; class Insecta; order Lepidoptera; family Crambidae; genus Cataclysta; species Cataclysta lemnata. The sequence continues at coordinate 225,745 of OZ008358.1, forward strand.
TTAGTGTGATTTTTAAGTCTTATAATATATTATTATCAGTGCCACTGATAAGGTTTGTTGCAAGCACCATATTCAAAACTCTCCCTTTTAAAAATAAGCAGCCATTCTCTTAGGGTGCTACCACACCAATTGATAGATTTTCGATCGACTTCATCAATCGACGAAAAATTGTTAAAAACGTCATCAACCGATATCTTTACTTAAACAATTCGGAACTACACCATCGAACAAAAGTATCGACCGACGATCGATCGATTGGTGTGGTAACACCCTTACGCACCGAAGACCATTAGATGATCGACATGGTCTCAAAAATGTCTCAATGCCCACCCCACCACCGTGTGAACTCCACTCAGAAACGTCACCGATCACCATTTGTCTCTCAACGAAATAGTTAACTAATTAACGAGTACAGTGTAACGGCGCTGTGGGAACGATCACGCGACTGATATTAGATCGATATTCAATACTATTGGACGATAATTAGCGGGGTTCCGGCGCGTCGGTAATTGACACCTTCCTCGTCGGTCCAACGCACAAGCGGAAGCGGTGTGCGCTTTTAAGATCTTCAAACGAATCATCTGATTCATTTGAAGATTTTTATTGAAGTTATTTCATTGTTACGCTAATTTAGATCACATTATGTGTTTGTAACTGACGCACGGAGAGGCGCCAATTTACGTTAATGGGTAAGCACTTAATAAAAAAAATGGTGGAGGGTTAACCATTAACACCAGCATACACAAAGAGGGTTGATGTCATCGATCTCTCAACATGTTCCGTTCCGTCTCTTTTCCATACATTCATTCATTACTAGCACCTTTACCGTGTGATGGATGATAAGAAACAAAAGGGAGTGGATGGCTTGATGACGTTTGACCGATATTAATGGAAAAGGAAACTTTTTATTGACATTTTTATTATTAAGTACTCATTAAAGTTGATTTACGTTTCTGGGTGCGGCAATTAGTGTTTATTTGAGTTGTACCTTTTGTGGTTTATTTACAAAAGATACAACTAAAATGCTAACAATTTTAGAAAATATTCAATTACTTAATCGTAGTGTCGTACATACATGAGAAATGAGAAGTTGCGTGTACCTAACATATACTGCGTTTGAAATGCTTTTATAATACGACAATATAAAAAATTGTAAACAAACTTTCTTTTTAATGCTTAAAAAGGTATTTTTTTGGTATGTAAAGATAATCGCTAGTATCTCGTGTATTGCAGCGTATGAACTTTAAAAATAATTTCTCATTAGTAAAATGATGGAGTGTTTTTTCTTTGCATACAATACGTCGCTAAACGGTACAAGTCTGGAATATCAATGTCAATGGAAGTGGCTTCGGTTGAGGAGGATGACACGATTTCAATTATAAATTAATTGAGTTCATTAATAATTGCCTCATACACTTTGCTAGGAATTCAATTAAAAAAAAGAAAGAAGAAAACGATTAAGAAAATAAAATAACTTAATACACCATTGGCAATAGGCTCGCCACCTATCACATGGGACCTAACATAATTGGAGAAACGTGGGTGCTAATTCATCTTTTCCTACCCCTTCGGGGATATAGGCGTGATTACATATATAAATCACGCCTTTTTATCCCCGTAAGGGTAGGCATAGGTAGAGGTAAAATTAACACCCACGAACCCGTCAAACGTATTTGTACACCAAGTGTACAGAAATTTCTGGGGCGCGACGCGATGTTTGTTCTATGGTTAGTAGAATTCGTTTTATTTTTCCTGTCCGAATCGTGTTATCGATATTTTGGCTGCATAGTATTTATCTATGGTTCAGTGTAACACTCTAATTATGTTAGGTCCCATGTAATAGGGAGTACGTAAATCGCAGTATATTGCAGGGTGGTATAAGAGGAACCCTGCTGTCCATTACTCCTCGCTGTCTTCTCTTCACCCTTACAGCGGTTACGCACTACGTCCGATCCGAATCCGATCTGCATCCGTGAAAATATGGAATACTTAATTTGACGGAAAGAAATCGGATGACGGAGATCGGATCTACTGCGTAAGTTACCATAGAAATAGTTCTACGGCTACCACGGACCATATTTTCACGGATTCGAATCGGACGTAGTGCATAACCGCTCTTAGTCGTCTTGTACGACACGAGGGGCGACGTCGAGATAAATAAATAAAATTATTTTTGTAAATTATTTAAAATATATACATAATTATTGTGACCCTACGACTAGATGCAAGATTAATTTGTGACAAAAATTCTGTTTTGTATAAATATTTCTACGAAACTGATATATATTCCTGGTTAGCCACATCTGTTTCTTTCTTATTAAAATAATCGTGATTTTCCTTATCAACTAGCACAACCGTAGGACGAGGGCGAGCTGCTGCATCTAGCTTCTCACTTCTTGATTAAAACATTTGTATTATTAAAGGACTTTGGCTTCAGTTTTGTAACAGAAAATTATACTCTATAATACTCTAAATATGGCAGCAGAAGACAACTTGAATCTGTTGCAATAGCGACTCATAATCCACTATTAATTAGTATTCTCCAGAGCACCCGAAGCGGAATCATACCAATCTCTCTAATATCAATATCCACTGCCGTGTTAATTAATGATGGAGCTAACACGAAAGCGTATTAACGGAGAAGTATTTATTAAGATGTTAATTTTATACCTATTCGGTTAATTAGTTAAGATATTAATCGTCATAATTACTAGTTTGGAATTTGGGGACGATGACAGGAGCCCTGGGGGCAGACCGAGTTTTTTAGGGTATTCTTTTTTATCACTCACACCTATCATCAAGCCCAAAGTAAGTAGCCTAGGCACTTGTGTTATGGATACCAGATGACGGACATATTTATAATATAATTATGTATATAAATATTGAAAATATGCTACATAAACACATACCCAACCATGACTCGGAAAAAAACATTTGTGGTCATCACAAAGTTTGCCCCTAGCAATCTGAGCATTCGACCAAGGCGGCCGTTTCGATTTTAATAAGGGAAATCACAATGATTTTATAAGAAAGAGACAGGTGTATGTAGGTATATACGCTTACCAGGAATATAAATCAGTTTTTGTAGAAATATCTATACTACATTAGTGTAGTTGGTTACATAATGGGTGCTAATATCGGTCATTGGATGGGTGAGCAAAAATATACTATCTGGAGATAGTATATTCCTCTGTGCTTCGCAAGGCACGCTAAGCCGTTGGTACCGGGTGCACCTACAGCCAATAATACCTACCAATCCACGGCCAGCATTGTGGGTTATGACCTATTCCCCTATTTTCTTTTACCCTTACGGAAGGCCTGAGCCTGGTGATGATAATGATGAATAAAGAATTAACTTATTAATATTAAGCTGTTTAAACATGATAGGTAGTTAAGAAAATAATTAAATTAAGGTTATTAAGGTGATTAAGATAATTAAGTAAATATGCTATTATTATTTTAGAAGGCATTAGCAAAAGCCAAAGTTCAGCATCAATTTCGTATCACAAGATCTCATATTTCAAAAAGTTTGTCTCTATATTCTACATATTTGCTGCACATTTTAGCCAAGAATATATAAAATTCTTTCTAGTGACTAATTCGCCTTTAAAACGAAATGAAACTATATACATTTATGACTTATATTTTATTAATCAAACAAGTTTTATTTATGAATGTGGAATAACTCAAGAAGTTTAATATCGTTCTATTTATGAAATTTATGACGTCTACAAATAAACCGAACGCTTTTATGAGAATTACGAAACTCGTTAATGTTTTGAGTGGAGATAAAGCAATCAACTCCAATTTCTCACAATTTGATAAAGGTCATTAGTTTGGATTAGCGCTCTGAGTGGTTTACTTGATACGTTATAAGCTTATTATGAGAAAACATGATCTTAACGGTGCTACAGATAAAGTCGTACTTTATTCGAGATAAATCCCCCTATATAGCTAGTTTATAGATCCTAACTTGAAGGATAAGAAGTTATTTTAGTTACCTTAAGACGAAGAAGTTGTCATAAAGATGTACTTCCATAACAAAATTAGCTACTAATATAGTAAAACTACATCCGCGGGGAAAAGAGTTTGCTGAAAGAAAGTTGCGACTAGATAACAAGACACTAAACCTACAGAGAAATGTATTTTGTTAATCGGTTAGCAAAATGTATATTTATTATAAATATTCTTCTTAGAATCAAATTACCTAGTTTTCCTATTAAAATTAATAATTTGTTACAATAGCCTATTAATGGTAATACAACCATTAAACTTACCACCACGTCTTCATTAAGGCCATAGATAGGATCAAGGCAGGCGAATTTTTTGGAAACTGCTTTTCAAACTAATCAGAGACCATCAATCACTTTTAATTGTTTCTTTGAGTTTATATTTACTTTATTCTAAAGCTCTTCCTAGCTTAAGAATTTCCTAAAACTTAGTAGAAACGGCCTATAAGGTACAAATAAGCACTTATACCTAAGGATAAGACCTAGTATTAAAGAAGTAATTTATTAACCTAAATTGTGGTCTGCAGCATGTTGATATCGTTCTCCCAATATACCTTTTAATTTACAAAATATATTTTAATAGCAATTCAAGAGATATTATACTCTCTTAAATTGATATTAAAACATATATTGGAAGAACAATACCAACGTGCGGCAGACCCCAATTTAGCTTAATAAATTGCCTCTTTAATTCTGTCTGATAAACTTATCTGTAATACAGTAAACTTTATTAAAGCTTGATAGCCGATAAGAGGATTCGTTGGAACTGCGCGTGAGGTGCCGGCCCTTACAGCGGCCTTTAGTGAAACCCTTTGAGATGATCAAGATTGGACCAAATAACACATTCGATTCGAAGATTTTTAAAATGCATAATGACTACTTTAAGAACTTTCACCAAGATTTTTTGTACCTCCTTATGGATAACGTTATTAGGATTATTTAGAGGCCAAATGATATAAACAATGGAAATGAACTTGCTAAAACAATACCATTTTACAACATATAAAAGAATTATTCATCTCATTCCTGCCCTCATCGCTCTAGATCATGTTGTGTTAACCCCATGTTTTCTTCTTTAAAGGAAGATGATAGTGGATCACTATTATCTTCCTTTTCACAATCTATCCATCTCTTTGGTCCTCTCTCCTTCTACGTCCTTCCACGTTCATACCTAACATTCTTCTGTCAATATAGCATTTCATATCTTCGCGTAACAAGTCCAAACCATACTAGTCTATAATAAAAAAGAATAATTATGAACTAAATTATTTCCCTTAATTATTGGCTAGCTAAATAAGTAATTATAACCTTATTACTGTTTAATAATGATATTTACTTGAAAGATCGTTGATTAAATAAGACTAAAGACATTAATTAAATAATTCCTAAAGTCTCTTTGAGTTCCGGCACAGTGAAGATATTGAATGGTTTCGTTATTTTGCTTTGTGTCGCGCTTCGGTTTTAAGCAATATTAAACATTAGGCTATGAAATATTGGATCCAGCTAATCAGAATATACACTTCATTGATTGATGATTTAAAATGATATAACTTGGAGAACACAGTTTAATCATTAAATTGTCTAACATTGTTTCACATAAGTTGAAATATATAGATCTAGACTACATGGAAAACTATAGTTGATATTAAATTTCAGTGCGACGTAGAATGAAACTTGCTGATCTAGGCACATCACCTGGTCACCCTTATAAAGGACGTTATGTGTTGCCTAATGCCGAATCAAATTTAGCTGCCTTATCACAACAAAAATCCTCAATGAAATTTTGTCTTTACATGCTACTGGAACAAAAATACAATGAAACATGTATTACATTACAAACATACATAAATCACGCCTGTTTATCAGCTAAGGGGTAGGCAGAGGTGATTATTAACACCCAATCTTCGCCAACTAGGTTAGGTCCCATGTAATAGGTATGTTATAGCCTATGGCTAAGGCTAAGGCCATGTTATAGCCTAATGCCCTCTATCGGGCATGTAAATCGCAGTTTATTACCTGGAGGTATTAGAAGAACTCTACTGCCCATTACTCATTGCTGTCTAAACACTTGGTCGCCTTGTACGGCCCACAGGAGAGATTGGGGTGGTGACAATTGTGTCACTTGGCAATATATAATATTTGTCACTTACTAGATAAGATATCGCCGATAGAAATGTAGAAAAATAATGAAAAAGAAATGTATTGATTCAGTCTTTTCACACGAGCCCCTCAAAACAATAAAGTGCATACAAATCGGGTTAGTTAAAAAGTCAATATTTAAAAGTCCAAGAGCCTGATCACGCCTACTTCATAAATTAGTAGAAATCTTAATGAGATCTCAAATCCCCTGCTAGAAAGTAACGCGTGGGAACAATTATCACCTTTAATGGGGCGTTTAGTGCGTGAGTAAATCATTCTAATTGATTATTTGTAGCGTACTCTAGTTTGTCTCCTTAAGGTTTCTTGCTATGGTTTCATTTGTAGTTAAATCGATTTCTGGATTCTTTATATAGTGATATATTATTATGGTGGCATGTTTTTGTATGGTGAAAATTTATAATTTTGTGTTTATGTTCATGAACCATAGCCAGTTACAGATACACGATCCTACGACTATACATTTTACTTAAATAAGACATTATGTTTTTAAGCAATATGTCCTTTATTTAAAATCGCTCTGTCATAGTTAGTGTCATAGTTAGTCACAATAAAACACAATTTTTCTGATATTTCAAAAGAATCGCAGCGAACAAAAACTAATATTGTTTAGATCTAAAAAAAATATCAAACCATAAAATTGACTGTTATTCAATTTAGTAAGTAGTATTTTCTCAAAGTTTAATATGAATTATTTCCAACAGCTGTTGTTTTACATTATTTTTCTAATCAAGCTTTTGTCGTAATAGAAACTTCGCCCTTAAAATATTAAATTAACAAAACCACAAGCGTAAATACAGAGGGTTTTATTAATAACAGGAAACGTGAAATACACAGCGAGGGGCTGATGCACAAACAATATGGAGTTACAAAAAATTACCAATGCGTCATTCATTCATAGCAGTTGATAAATTACTTTTTCATCCCACCATCTCGGAAAAAGCGTTTTTGCTCTTCGATATCTGAGTGCAAAAGCCGTTTTTATCCTCTAGAGGTTAAAGTAAATTTGAATTTAGAACATCGTGTGCAATGAGTTTGTAAATTCAAAACATCATTATACATATTTATTTCTACCTCCATGGTGCCGAAATTGTCATGCAACCTATTTTAATTTGTTAAAAACTCAGACTCGGAACCTTCTTGGTGTACTTTTTTTGTAATTTGCTTTGCGCGCGCCATTTTCTTTTCACGTCATAAATTTGTCCGTCACGGAAACCTAGGAGTTCCGTGACGGTCAATCAGCTTGGCGTCGATCTTGCTTTAAACATTTTGATCGTCTATAACGCTTGCTTGATGCTTGAGTCAAGCATTTAAAAGCTTTTTAGGTTTGTTTGATTTGTTTACGCTAGCAACGGAACAAAAACATACAGAAAATCAACGTGCTTGACTCAAGCTGATTGACCGTCTCGGAACTCTATTAGGGACGGTAATTGTAAACGATGGCTGGCTGTTGGAGGTGTGTTGGGTGAATGGGTGTTTTGAGGGTGTATCTAGGTGAATGGGTTTTTGTGGGTGTGTCTGAATGGATGGGTGAGTATTGTGGGTGTTTCTGGGTGATTGGGTGTTTTTTTGGGTGTGATTAGGTGGTTTGTGGGTGTTTCAGGGTAATCACCCTGAAACACCCACAAACCACCTTGAGTGTTTTTTGGGTGTTATTGGGTGTTTTGTAGGTGTTTCTGGGTGAATGGGTGTTTTGTGGGTGTTTCTGGGTTAATCGGTGTTTTGTGGGTGTTTCTAGGTGAATGGGTGTTTTGTGGGTGTTTCTGGGTGAATGGGTGTTTCTGGGTGAATGGGTGTTTTTTTGGGTGTGTCTGAGTGGATGGGTGTTTTGTGTGTGTTTCTGGGTGAATGAGTGTTTTTTGGGTGTTTCTGGGTAAATGGGTGTTTCTGGGTGAATGGGTGTTTCTGGGTGAATGGGTGTTTTGTGGGTGTTTCTGGGTGAATGGGTGTTTTTTGGGTGTGTCTGAGTGGATGGGTGTTTCTGGGTGGGTGTTGAGAGTGTGTTTGGGTTAATGGGAGGGTGTTGTGGAAGTTTCTGGGTGAAAACAGAAACTGTTGTAGTTGTATTTTTTTTTGTATTTTGCAATTTCCTCGTTGGGGGGGATGAAAAGTTACGTGTTGCACTCGAGTGCAAAGATTTTTCACCTTGTGCTCTTTTGATTCCCTCGCTATCGCTTAGGATTCTAATTTTTGAATCCTTCGTTAGCTCGGTCATCAAAATTGAGCACGCGGTTAAAAAACAACTTTGCACTCACGTACAACAAATAACTATTTTTTTCTGACAACCATTTACGTTTTAAACATTTTGTACCTATATTTGTTTTCTCATTAACGCATTACAATATATGCTTTAGAGATAAGTTCTTCGCAATATTTAGGATTGGGGCTTTAATTACAAGAAGATTCCTATTAGAACGCTATTAATACGGAATTAAATTATACTTGAAAATATTTTCATATGATCCTTGAAAGAATGATAATATCTAAGAAACATTTTTAACGTTCTCAGTTACTGAAACACGATGAACTGCCTAAACTTATGTATCCTTAGAATGTTTAATAAGCATCGTAACCGTAGCTCATTTTGAAGAGTATAAAGGCTACTGTTTTGGAAATATATTATTGGGATTTTGGGATCCATAATCCTCTTTTCACGCACAAAATAACAGAAACGGGCAAATTTATGTTTGATAAATATTAAACGTCGGATGATACTTATTATTATGATTATTAATTTATGATTTATAGGTTTATCATCGAAAATCAGTGTTGCATATCCTTTAATACATAGGATCATCAAGATTAGCATTATTTTGAACCGCGCTCATTTTCAAATATTGGGCGTCTGGGTATTTTATGGGAGTACTTTCCTTTCACATTTAATACTTTAATTGACACCTTTGATGGGACTCATCAAATAATTATTATATTTAGTAGGTAATTTTTTAAAACTACTTTTCTAAAATAATTCTCATAAAAGTAATTATGATCAAACCTTATCCACTTTCAATCACAACCTCATACCATTATTAATCGCCCCAAAAAGTAATTCAATATTCAAAACAGGGGACTCTTAAAAAAATTCAATAACGCGATTAAGAAGAGAGTGTGAGAAAAAACCCGGGCAAGTCCGTTATGTATTCTTGCGCGGAGGGTTCTTTATTATTTTTAGTATTATTTTGGTAGTATGACTAATTGCTTGGAATGAAAATTTGGCATAAATGTAGCAACTATCGCAAGGGCAATCAGCAAAGATCGTAAATGTTACTTCAAAATCCACTATTTAAAATGTCCTTCATTACACATTATACATACATACATAAACTACGCCTTCATCCCCGAAGGGGTAGGCAGAGGTAAATTAACAACCACTTTTTGCTAATTAAGCTAGGCCCTATGTAATAGGTGGCGAGCCTATTGCCATTACACATTATGGCTTTTGAATATAATGCACATTGTATACATTGTCGGAGCAAATCCAATAATAATATATTATATCTATAGATGAACTTATAAAAGCGGAATCGATACCTTTCATAGCGAAGAAAGAACCCTAAGCACCCGGCTTAAACATGATACATTCAGTTAGGGGTATCCGTCAAAAAACCAACAAACAGTTCCATTGTGAGCGGAGATAGAATTGAGCAAAAAATTCTATTTAAACAGCTTTTAATGATAACATCTCTGTAATTGGTAGGGCCTTTGTGGTGGAGGGCCACGGTGTTTCTTCAGAGGCTTATTGTGTTTGTGATTTATTGTTTTCAGAAGGTATAAACCATCTGTTATCAGTTATGACCTTTTTTCACAGTTTAATTTATAGTTATTTTTCTTTTGAAACTTTTTGGCATGACAGTTTCTTCCAGAAGTAGCTACAGTCATTTCTGTGTAAACCAAATATAAAATTCAAGTCAACGTTCCTATAGTTCCTAATTTTATGTCTGTGTTGTTTCAGGTATGCATGCAGTTAGCTGACTACGATCTACTAGACTTCATCGATTTAGTTTTGTAGTATTTAAGTGCTAGTAAGGTAGCTCGTCTAATCGTTCGATTTAGGAACCCGATGGTGAGTGACTAGAAAGATGTTAGAAAAGATGGCAGGTCGTGGATGGGTGACCAAATCAAACAGTTTGATGATCAATAATCTAATCCATTGATATAATTATTAGAACTAATTCTGTTTAATGAAATATCTACATCCAATAGTCGCTATTCCAAATTATCCAGTTTCCAATAGCGATCATTGGAATGTAGAAAAGACTCGTTTCTTTTCTTTATGGTGTCGCCGCTCAACATCTTGGCTTAAAATGGTTTTTAATATGGTGTTTATCGAGTCTATATCTCGATATATTTTAATTAAGTGTGCGGTTTGAATGGGAACATGTTATTCGATTACAGCTAAGTTTGTTTCTCTCAGCCGTAGTGTATTGGCTTGAACACGAAGGAACTTGAGATAGTATATTTTAGTCACCTATCACTTACACTTCTTTCGCTGCATCTTATCTCATCCATATTCTTAAACGTGCCGGTGATTTTCGGGTACATTTGACCACGCCTTTTTGTAACAGGCTTCCAAATTGATTGCAATTTTCACCTTTTAAAAATGCAGGTAGGTTCAGTATACCTTATAAGCTTTTTGAATGATTTAATGATTTTAAAGCTGATCTGATATTGGGTGAATTTACCAATCTGGTCTGGTGTGGTGGTCTAATATCCGGAATTAAAATCCAGAGGTCCCGGGTTCGATCCCCAGGGGAGTACCAATTTATACTAGGTTTGGTTGATGGTAGGACTTTTTTCAAGTCCGCCTGGCTAGCTACCACTATCGTATCAAAATCTGTCGCCATAATAATAACGTTAACAACAATATTGTGTTCCGACAATTTGTGATAAGATAACCAAACCAGCCCATATGTGTGTGAGGGTTCCAGATGAAGCTCGATTCCATCTTCGGCCCTTATCATCACTTACCATAAGGTGAGATGAAGGCCAAGAGCTTCCCTGTAAAAAGGTAGATTATAAACGGGCACCAATGGTAAATGAACAACGGAAATACACCAGTGTCTTCCGCACGCATAATAGGCAATTCGAAGTCAAATGGTGGCGGACAGCGGCCCCGACGCCTACTCCTCGCGTTAAAGAAATGTGAAGTTTTGTGAGAAATTCTCCACGCCCATCAATTCAATGTAACTTGATATTTGGAAGCGTTTGCATACGCGGCGAGCGCGATACATTGTTTATAATTATTGCTCGAGGCGTCGACAGTTATTCGGCCACTTGCAGACTCCGTTTCGATTGTATTGGGCTCCTGATATCTACAAGGTATTCTTTTGAAGCTGAGGACTTTCTCATAACTTCATCATTGCAAGTACCGACCTACTGCGTCTTCTTATCTGGATGACATTGCTTTTCTTCAAATTTAAGTGTTGCCAAGCCGGTGCTCTTTTTGGGGGATTGTACATCTTCTTTCGGGAAACTCTTCCGTCCAGTTTCGAAATTCGAAAATCTGACGTGAAGCTCAGAATTTAGAAGGATTTTTATGATAAATGGCGTCTAGGCGACTACACAAGGAAGCTGTTGTTTATAACTCTGTCCGAATACTCTATCGGTGTAAACAGTATCAGTTGAACTATATCCAGTCCGTAAAATTTATACAATTACAAAATTTTGGTTGAATCATCTGAACACCAGTCTTTGCAAAGTGTCTTTACTTCTTCTATCAACAACGGCATTTCAGATTTATACTTGGATAAGAGTATAAATGCTTCGGATTGAGGTTGACTTTTAATTTTTCATTGTAATTGTACTAGTTTTTTTTTCAGAACCATAGTAAAAAATGAAGCATGGAATTTATAAGCTTTAATAGTAATAACGAAAGTAAATCGGCTTACCAGATTACTTTGTTACGCATTGTGGTATTCTTAATAAAACTACTCAATAAATCGAACGTTAAATCAGTCCCTAGCCGCGTTCGAACGATATTAAAATACGTCGGCTTATCCTTCTAAAAGTTGGTATGTTTTATTGCTTTTCTCATAGACTACAATAGCGGTCTACCTGTGGACAAATGTCCTTCATAAAACACGCTACCAAGTTTTAATACCTTACCTTGTTTAGATTTGTCGTATACGGCGTAGAGAGATGGGACGGCAATGTCATGTAATAAGTATTTAATATTCAACGTAACATTCATACATAGATACATACATACATAAATCACGCCTATATCCCCTAAGGGTTAGGCAGAGGTGAATTAACACCCACTACACACACACCACAACACACATAGATCACGTCTGTTTATCGCCGAAGGGGTAGGCAAAGGTGAATTAAGGCCCACGTTTCGCTTATGTTAGGTACCATGTAAAAGGCCGAGCCTATTGCCATTAAGAGGATCGCTACTACTCATTACTGATCGCAGTCTTTACCTATCTTAAATCGCATTAGGTATACGCCACCCACGGGAGAGTTGGGGTGTGGTGACAATTGTATTGTGCTCTGCCGTCACCAACGGTCATAAAATCAAGACCTTTATATTTCATTATTCTACATATATCATATCAACGGTCTTTTAATCACGGCCATCATTTACCACGGCAATAGCAACTTATTTATGAACGAAAACCTGATTACACAGATAAACGAAAAACAAATCGACTCGGTCCGCCCACCGACCACATGTAAACATCTCAGTCCACATTGTTTAACGGGCAAAATGTCCTTTTATTAACGGCAATGTTGTTTCTGGCGCTGACAGGCTGACAGAGGACTGATCGGGGTTAGGTGCAACGCTAGTGGGCCTGGCATCTGAATACGGGCACAGAAACAATGTTGTCTGAAGCCTTTTGTTAGTGTCAATACGTAGATGATTGATCGGTAGTGAGGTGTGTTATTGAGCGAAGCCGTCCGATAGTTCTTGCGGACAAAGGGTCAAATTGTTTCGTGTTCACTTCTCACAGATATTCACTAACCTTGCAAACACTGTCAATTTTATAAACCGCAAGGTACTATTAAGTAGTGTTCTTAACGAACGAAATTAGCTTTATAATTACAAAAATGAAAACGCTATAAATGAACTTATTGAAGAACAAAATATTACAGTAAACGATAAATACCTAGTCTTAGGTCTAAAAAATATTGGTACTGTTAAGATTTCTTTGCTGCTGACTGTAAACTGCATTGATTTAGACTTCTATACTGAGTTACTATTACCAGAGGTATAGAATGTATCTTTTAAAATACCTCTGCCTTCCTTAGGGGAGAAATGCGATTTGTGTATGTATAAATCTAAGCAGTACCTACCGCAGATTTGCGACTCAGACGTTTTGTAAAAAATCTCTGCTTGGAAGGGATCACAACGTAACCTTTGCAAATTTTTATCGATAGTCACTCTCAAAAGAAATGTGGGTCGGAAAAATAGCCAACGAATACAAATTTTCACCATATGACTTTGAAGCATGTTTGTAACTGCTATCAGAAAAGAAAAAACAAGTTTGTAATACTTTTTGAAATGAGGCAAGATATTTTGATATTTTTAACGACTATTGAAGTCAACCTGTATCATCATTCTACACTCGTAAAGTATAGGCGACGTAGAGGATTATCCTTATAAATATACCAACCATCAAAGCTCCGGCCGTCGGTACGTTCATTTTATGGGGAATTACATTACACTGGGCCCCAACTCGAAGGACAATGAATCACAGATTATAATTTGACTTGAGCCACTGTCATCTGAGGTGATTTCAATAATTGTAACCGTTAGTAATAAAACTAAAGCCATCGCCTGAGTACCAGCTTAACAGGGATCGCCACCATCTACCCATTTGTGATTTATTTGAACCACTTTCTTATACCACATACTTTGTGACCATAAATGGTCGTTTTTAGTTCCAAATGAATGTAAGTATAAAAATTACTTTAAAAACAGTCAATCGCATGTCTGGCAATATTAAACATTGAATATTTTTATGTTACATGCATAAATTGCTTGAGATATTTGCCTATTAACCAAGACCCTATGGACCGGCTGGTATAAAATTATGCTACTTCAGTTGCAGCATTTTTAATTAAGACCACATTAATGCCAACTATTGATGATTATATTTTCAAAACAATACCGATTAATATTCAAGTCATTGACCTCATCATTAATCAGAAGCATGACTGGTCAAATGTCGCTATCAAAACATTACTTATAATATTATGATGAAAATGCTTTTTAAATATCATTTTGCAGACATAAAGATGGCATAGCTCAGTTACAAGTTAGTCTTACCTACAATAGTTCTACAGAACAACTTATCAACAGAAGTATTAAAAAAAGGTTTTTTTGGAAAAATAAATGAATGACCTAGCTTTGTCATTTATTTAAGCCATTTTAATAATGTACTAATAAGTACTGTGCGTAATATTACCCTTAAAGTCAACGTAGCAAGACCAGATTACCAAGTTAATGTAGCAAAAATTCGAAAAAATCAAGTGTCGCTAACGAGGACTACTCCGTCGTCTCCTGCGCACAATGCATTATTCAATCGGTCAGTTCTGTCCACATGCAGCTGGGAGGCTTCCATTCACTCCGCAGATTTATTTCCAACATTATGCGGCTTGAAGTTTGAGGTATTTTCGTTTTTCTGTTTGCTGTCGCAATTTATTATTCTTATATCATCAGCCTCTGTAATGGTATTATAATTATTGAAGTGGACCTACAAATCACTTACATAAATCATCTCTATATCCCGGATGGGGTTGGCGGAAGTGAATTAACACCCACGTTTCACCAATTAGGTTAGGTCCCATCGCACGCAAACCGCAGTACAGTGCTCGGTGCCATAAGAGGTTCTCTGATGCCCATTAGGTACTCATCGCTATCTTCACCCTTAGTCGGCTTGTACGACACCCTCAGGAGAGATGGGGGTGGTGACAATTGTATTCTGCTCTGACGTCACCACACGATCACTCTTCTTAGTCGTTTAAAAAAAATCTGTATAGTTACTATAATTAAGTGCTTTTATTTTTGAATATGTTTTTCAAATTATTATGTAAATGTGTACACATGCCGATTTAAATAGTCCTTCTGCGAAGTAACCGTAGTTTTTTCCGTCTTGGTATTTCAGACACATAGATATGTCCAAGAGATACATCGGCAATTCTTATTCCATTCAGTTTCATCAGCGGCGACATTCCGCAGTAAACGCTCGCTTAATAAATACTTAAACACCATTCATCCAAAAATGGCAGTGCTTAAAACACACGAAGCAAAAAACCCATTGAAAACGACCCTTAATGGTTATGTATGAAAGTCGAGTACGTGCACGCGCGCTGTGGCCAAACGTTTGTTGATAGCGATTAATATTTATTGCGGGTTCACAAAAAATACAGGACCGATTGTTAATTCGTCCGAGGCAGAAACAATTGCGATATTTCCCGTAATTGTGGCCCACATACATAGACGGTTGCGTTTTTGAGATTCCGATGAAAGGAACGTTCTTATTTCTTGAATAATAAAGCTAGGAGAAGTTAATTTTGAAAAAAATAAATGTAAATGTTGCTTAGTAACTTATCACCAAAATAATTTCACGGTGCTTATTATCTCTCTCTGGTCGGTTCCTCATGTCTGAGGATGGTCGTCAGCTTCAGAATTACATCTGGAGCGGACGATCTGCCTCGCAACATGTAGAATTTTGAGGACGATGAGTTTTTCATTTGATCTCTCCATCTTGTTCGTAAAAGACCGCGCGATCGTTTGCCTTCGGTCTTTCCAACTACAATTAGTTTTTCTAGACTTCCATCGCCCCTGCGCACTGTTTCCCAAATACAAAAGAATTGGTTGTAGGCATGTACTTATTACACCGAAACTTAAATCAACAATCACCGTTTAAATTCTGACAAAAAAGAAACAAATTAGCCCATTCATCATTGTATCATTCGCAATATCTTTCAGATTCCGACAACAACCCCACAAAAAGACGAATCCCGTTATTCAGCACATTCACTCGCCTCGATTACGTTTCGAATTGATTTAAAAGCGCACTCGGACTCAAAGCCTCACCGCAATAGCCAGGTTCATTGGTCGAAGAAAATTCAGAATGTATTTTTCATTCAGGTACTTAAATTTTAACGAGCCTTGAAACAGGAAGCGGGTTTTTTGTTCGTCCATTCAGAAGTCCAGGAGCAAAGATTTTCGGTGTCATCGTTCTGAATTCACGAAACAACTGCCTTATTTATGCTGCATCATTTAAACCTTTAACGGGATTTGCCATCGGAGGATTTATGTAATGTATTTCAGTGTCATGTAGATTCTGTACTGGAAGAAGGGCCGCCTCTGAGAGTTCGCTGGTACCAATGTCCGGTGTTCCTCCATAAACTGAGAAACGGGGCAGTTTAACTCATCGAGCACTTTCAACGTGAGTGCCGGGTTTATTACCGTTCGTCCTATTACCGTGAGACAGTCCAGACTATTAAATTAGAAGGGCTGTTTTACTGGTCATAAAATTTTCTTTCACCGAAATTTAAGTTGCTTTTCTATGAGATAACATTTCGCACTGTCGCTATAAAGAGTAACATGGCCGTCGCGAATGACATCCGCCTCTTTGGGTTCCAATAAAAACTCGAGACATATTGACAGCTATCGTTTTGAAGCTTCCAAACTGGTTGTGGTGCCCTGGTATGTTTGTGAGCATCGTAGTTTCGGTTTCAAGAAAAAACTGACAGCACTCGTTATCTACAGCATCTTGAGCATATTGAATGCCTCCTCCTTCGAAATTAGAATTGACAAAAACACCTGTCAGTGCGCCGATACGGAGCCAGAATTTGTCAATATACTTTCTACGCTGAAAATCAACTTCGTCTTGCTCTCAATAATGGACATTGTCAATCAGTCAATGAGACGACTTGCAGACAAGACTAATTATTTAGCATTTTGTATATTTATCTCTTCCAACGTATCTAGCCTAACGTTAATGATCCATGATAATATGGCGGTTGTAATCACGATTTTGTGAAATACCTCTTCTTTCTTCTTATTAATATGGTTCTGGTAGTGAATGAATTACACAAGGTAAGCCCAGACCATTCACCTTAAGCTGCTAAAGGTTTGTAAACACTATTCCGTTTATCAATATTGAAATCCGCGAGTGCATAGATTGGTATGCGCGTCAAGCTCATCCTAAAGAACGCGTCATTCATATTCAATTCAAGCAATGGCCGAACCCCCGGATTTCGACCGAGATTTACGCAACCTCTAGACACCCATCTGTCGATCGCTAACGAAAATCAAAGGCATATTACACAAGTAATTTGCGCCCACGCACCATATCATTACAACATTGCATAAAAACGCATTCGACATCGGAACCATATGTTTTATTCATGGCAAATAAATATGCGTGCTTCATTGTATTCAAATGCGGTTGCTTTCGCCAATTACAACGATGTTAGTGCTTTCACAGGCAAAGCCTGGGTCTGTGGGTAGCTTTCGAAATTTTGTTCTGGTGACGCGGTAGGTGTAGCTATTGGTAATTTTCTCTTCGTCCTGCCAAGGACCATAACTCCAGCCCGGCTAGCATGACCACCGAAACACGATGTGATATAGCCATTTATCGCTTTGAACAGTCAAAAATCATTGGATTTTAACACTTGAAAAAGCCTGAGTTGAATAATTGAATAAGCCTCTAAGGCAATATCATAAAGATATAGCCATTTATCGCTTTGAACAGTCGAAAATCGAATGACTTTTGTAAGTTCAACGCGATAAATGGCTATATCATATCGTGTTTCGGTGGTCATGCTAGCCGGGCTGGATGCTTATAAATTCATCATCGTCATGTTCTTGTTTGAGGTGGCAGACGATACAACGTTTATATCGAACTAATGTCAATTTTTATAACTACACTTCGGTCGGTCGCCATTGTGTATTCTCAGTAAAACGTCGGTTTAATGCATTATTAAATTCTTTTTTAAAATGAAAGAACGAATAACTCATTCTTTCTTCCGTGATCATGGCGCATGTAACTGTGCCGAAATATCGGATAAAAGAAAAAAAACAAAGGTACGTGGTATAAGTCCCGCTTTCTTTCATTTTAAAAATGTTAGTGACCACGTTCCTTTAAAACAATACATTATTAAATTCGTTCGAATAAATTACCCACTTATCTGGGCCCCCTGTTCTTAGTTTATCTCGGGTCGGTGCTATGTAATTCCTATTTCATATCGGTCAGATGTCACTTTTCTCTCGCTCACTTTTGATTCATATCTATCACACCGGAACCATGCTACTGCTACTATAAAGGAATGTATAGAAAGGTTATGGAAATTGAAGATGACAATAGACCAATGAGCATAGAGAGTGATTGGGATGACAGAATTCCAATTCGTACTTCTCAAAATCTTGGCTTAGGTTTTGTTATCTAGATCTTCTCATTTTTTTTTGACTTACCTACTTAGAAATAGTTTTATTTAATAAATATATTATTTAAGTGACTCAACTATAAAAATGATAAACGAATTGACCGTTTGTTTACGTTTCTAAAAAGTCATTGCACAACTGCCTGGTGCTGTTACTGTTGATACTGTAGTATACAGTATCAGTAATCGTCAGATTAAAAACGTCTCTCACCAAAACAATGAGGGAATCATCGATACGAAGGCTTTTAACAAACAATAGACTTAAATCGATTACACCCAGTACTATCATCACATTAAATAAAGCTCAACGGAACGATGCAGATGGAAAATCTATTGATAAGTTTAGCTTTCAATACATTTATTGCTTTGATTTGTTACTTTGTGTGTTGTTCATTTGCAGTAGTATCTGTAGTGTACTAATACATTGTCGTTCTTGTAATTACATTGATCGTGTAGCTTTTCCCGTTTCGCAATATTGTCGTTGGTCCAAATGAAATAGCAAAACCAATACGAAAAGTATAGTAGTGCTTTCAAGACTCTTAAGTGTTCAAATATTGTACACTTTACTGGTGTTTGCTTTGGTACATTATTTTTCACAGAAATAAAGCTATGAAGTACATCTCCTTGAGTGTTTATCCGTCACCCTCTCACACACTGAGTGAATTCGCATCTTACACTTGGAGATGATCATCCAAAAATGACTTCACGAAATGGATTAAAATGTACTTACTGTAGCTAACAATAGAAAATGTTTCCTAGCTAATCTGAGGTAAGAGGTGCTGTATGCTGAAATACAGTTTTGAGGAAAGATTGATTGGGATGATAACATTCCAATGCATACTGCTCAAGGTTTTAGCTTAAGCTTTACAGCCAGCCGCCTGCCTGACACCAACCCTCTTTATGTATGCTGTTGTTGGTGGTTTGCCCTCCACGATTCAGTTGCCCCAAGGAGCTTATTGGTCTACACGGTGCTTCGGGCAATCTCCCTTAGTCGACTTGGGGTGAGTCGGGGCTGGCACATTCTTTTTTTTTTCCTTTCCAGGCCAGCATTGAAGTTCACAGACATAACTCTGATGATTCTCGTCCAAAGTCATCAAGAGAATACAGTCAGTTTCGCTCACCATTTGGTAGATTTCTGGAAACAACTTAAGTGTTTTGCTTAAATTGCGATGACGCCAACAGAACCGCTCAATCTCACGCCTGGCTTTTCTCCGGCTTGAGAGCTTCACGCCCAGCGACTACCAGTTTTCAAATAAACCAGCGGTCGTAAGAAACGCCCCTGTTTCCCACACGGGCCCGCTGCCACATTCCCACGGAAGTGCTTCGCTGATGACGTACGACTTGCGCGCACGCACTTAAATCCGACGTTCCACAAACAAATCGCTGTAAATGCTGTAGTTTGTGTGATCTTATTTTTTTGTAAAATTAAAACTATTCCCATACATACATACATAAATCACTCCTATATTCCCAAAGGGTAGGCAGATGTGATTAATCACCCACGTTTCACCGATTATGTTAGGTCACGTAATAGGTGGCTATAATATAGGCTATTACCATCTATCGGGCTGATAAATCGCAGTATATTGCTAGGTGGTGACAGCAGAGCAAATATCATTGTCACCACCCCTAATCTTTCCCATGTCGACAGCAGCAGACAACAGCACGTCGGCTACCACAAAATGTAAATTTTTCTCAATCGACTTTTAGCTCTACTGCCAACAAGATAAGGTTGACAATCGATTGAAGAAATTTGACAGTTTTGGGTAGTCTGAAGAGCCGTTGCCTGTACAAAGCTACTAAAGTTTAAGACAGCCATTAATTGTGGCCAGCAACGTTCCTCTTGTATCATCTAGCTGTATACTGCGACTTACGTTCCCGATGGATGATTTATGTATGTATTATTGGACCGCTGTATGCAACAATAAGTTGCACAGACGACTTACATATGTAACACTGGACCGTTGCATACAACAATCAGTTGCACAGACGACTGTTACGTTTTTTAAACTCACCCATCACCTAGTTAGTGGTGACGCGCAACAATGGCGTGACAAATGGCGCGTGGGCGCGTCGTGACAGCCGGCGTCATGTTGCAAATTTAATGCGATGTACCATTTTTTTTAATGGATACGTAATGAGACAGCGCTCGTAATTGTTTCTGACCGCGCTATGAGTTATGGGCCTTTGTTTCATTAAGTATAGATAAAAAGGTGTTACAATAAACCAGCCGTGTGGTGAAGAGTAGAATACAATTGTCACCACCCCAAATCTCTCCTGTGGGTGTCGTACAAGGCGACTAAGGATAAATCAGTGCTGAGTAATGGGCAGCAGCATTTCCTTCATTCAACCTTGCAATATAAATATACTGCGATTTATATGCCCGATAAAATTATGGCAATATTATCGCCACCTATTTACATGGGACCGAACGTAATTGGGGAACAGTGGGTGTTAATTCACCTCCTCACCTCCCTTCAGGGATGTAGGCGTGATTTATGTTTGTATGTAAATTAGCACTCTCAGCTGGTTCAGTGCCCATTGGACCTCATTTACAGGATCCATTCGTCCTTCGTTTATTCCTAAAAATATTGAAATATAATCGCCAATTGAACCTATATTTAACCGACAAAAAAACGGAGGTGGTTACTCATTTCGTACCCGTATGTTTTTTTTTGGAATTCGTGTGGTACCAGTAACACGAATTACATGATCGACAATAAGTGCAACTGTACCCACTGTGTACCTTATTTGTCCCATGAAAATGAAAATATGGTTTATTCACATAAGGGACTCATGAATTGTCAAAGAAATAACGTTAAACACTGGAAACGAAAATAAAAACAGTTTCCAATATTTAACGTTATAAAGCTACATGCTTTATATCTTGTTTCAAATTCACGAGAGCGAACAAATTCTTAGATCGAGCTCGATAGCGCAATTAGGACGCCCGTCCTGTGATCACGTAAACTAAGCAATATTCGCTAAGGCCGGTCATTGGATGGGGTGACCAAAATATTTATCTCGAGTTCCTCCGTGCTCCGGAAGGTCCTGGCCGCATCTGCAGTTCTGAATACCCACCAATTCGCACTGGGTCAGCGTGGTGGACTGTGGCCCATGTTCTTCCATCCACAGGAAAGACTTGTACCCTAGCAGTGACGACATCAAAAGGCTGGTGACGTTGACGATGATGAAGAAATATTAACCGATAGGTTCTTAATTCTTTTAGCAGAAGTTCAGACTTGACTTTCGCCAGCTTAAGACAGGAAACAGCCTAAAATGCCTGAACAAGTATTGGTCAAGTATTAATTTGATCTAAACTAAACATTGTTTCGTAAATACACAATGGGACTTAAACTAATCCGCATTGATGGAGTACAAGGGAACATAATGGGGTAAATTAAGACGAGTCCTATTTCCGTATAAGCCGGCGCTAGCACCGTAATGGAGACTCATCAGATCATTACCCTACCGAGCAACATCTGTTTTATTAATAAAGAGACCCTCAGACATTTCAGACCCAATGCTTAATTGTTACTCAAATTGTTTGCCGCAGAAATTAAATCATCAATGTAAGGTAATAGG
The DNA here is from genome assembly GCA_963931975.1 of Cataclysta lemnata. NCBI lineage: Eukaryota > Metazoa > Arthropoda > Insecta > Lepidoptera > Crambidae > Cataclysta > Cataclysta lemnata. The sequence continues at coordinate 247,899 of OZ008358.1, forward strand.
ACAAAATACGGAATGAGTACGTAAGAGGGAGTCTGAAAGTGGCGCCAGTAACAGAGTAAATGAAAGGGAGCCGTTTAGCTTGGTATGGACATGTTATGAGACGTGATGCCATGAATGTGAGTAAGAAAGTTATGGACATGAATGTTGATGGATGTCGAAGTAGAGGAAGACCACTGAAAAGATGGATGGATTGTGTAAGGTATGATATGAAGGCGATGGATGTGAATGAGGAGATGACGAGTGACAGAAGAGAATGGAAAAAGAGGACTGTCTACGCCACAGATTATATCACCATTCAGACGTATCTTCCAATCAGTTTAGAGTCATACGGTCATACCATTCATTCCCCCAATTTTCCTTCATTCACTCAATGTCAGTTTTGTATTCACTCTTCCACTTTCTTCCGCCATAGAACCAAGTTGTAAAATACTTACCTTATTACTAATATTATACCAATTTACACCTAAATTGTTTTTATTATTTTGTTCGTCGTGAACAAAAAGTGGCGACCGTGACAGGACCTGCAGCGCTAATATTCGGAAGAACTAAATCGCCAGGTCTCCGTTCCGACTATTGAAACGGATACAACAGATGCAATACTAGAAGCAACTTTTTCTACTGAGGACAAAATCAGGAGAAGCTATTACGACTGCATTGCAAGCTGTGTATCTTCGTGTCTACCGGAACGGCCTATTTTCTATTCAAACCAAACCAAACATCGAGTCAGCGGGTGTCGATTTTCAGCGCCTACCTACCTACATTAATAACGCTACGAAAGCATCAGCTGCATATCGGTGATCCTATCTATAAATGTGAGCCCGTTCCAATCTTATTTCTTATCTCTAACATTAACTTCCCATCATAATTTTCTTTCAAATTCGCAACATAGATGAATTTTTACTTTCGTGATTTTCAATTGTTTTCTCCATATCTAAATTCATATAATATCCCACTATAATTTTATTCCCAACTATAAATTAATTAACAAAGCAACTATAAAGTGTTTTCATGCCCTCTTAATAAGATTTTCGTTGTTATAAGAGCATAATTTGTGTTAAACAATCTTTTCCAGTTTTAAATACGTAATACGCACAGCGTCGGTTGACTGTCAGTTGTTTTTTCCGTGGCTGGCTATCGTCAAAGTATAAGAGCGGAGCCTAGGCCGTGCCGCAGTCCCGCCGAGCCGATCAGCTGCTGTCAGAGTGAGAAGCATATATCGCGTATCGTATACTTTTGTTTTCCTATTTAGTACCACATTTTATTTTGTGTTTTTTGTGTAATTTTATTGCAAGCCAAAATGTCGGAAGAAAAGTGCAATATTAAAGATTATGGCGTTAAGCGTAGCTCAATCAAAGGACGCATTACTAAATATAAAAATTACATTAATGATTTATCTACGTCGGACGACATATCTAAAGTAGAAATTAATATGCTTGCACTAAAATTGCCTAAGTTAGAAATTTTGTTTTCCTAATTTGAGGAGGTGCAATGTCAAATTGAAGGTTTGTCTAATAATTTGGATAATGAATTAATGATTCGTGATACCATTGAACAAGATTTCTATCATTGTATTGCTATATCTCAAGAAATACTTTCGGATAATTCTAACAAAAATACAAACTCAAATAACTCATCCCAGTGTTGTCACAATAATGGAAATGACAATGTCTTGGGTTTTAAGTTACCTATTTTAACAATACCAAAATTTGATGGCACATACTTCAAGTGGTTGGAGTTCAGGGACACGTTTGTCTCACTAGTGCATACAAATGATAAAATATTAAATATACACAAATTTCATTACCTTAACTCATACCTCGAAGGGGAAGCTGCCCGCGTCATTTCAAACTTGGAGGTCTCCGATAGTAATTACCTTTCAGCGTGGCAGCTCCTATGCAACCGTTTCGATAACAAACGTCAATTAATTAATAATCATTTAAAATCTTTATTTAATATTGATTCAGTAAGGGAAACTGATAAGTCTCTTAGATTCGTTATAGACCACGTAACCAAAAACTTGAGGGCTCTCGGCACACTCGGGCTACCCACTGACAAATGGGATATCCTCATTATTTACATTATTGCGTCTAAGTTAGACATTAATACATATGTTAAGTGGGAAGAACATCGCAACTCACTACCCGATATACCTTTGCTTAGTGATTTTTTTGAGTTCCTTAAGAATCGAGCAGACGTTTTGGAAACTGTAAATAAACATAAATATGATAATAAACAAACTAAAACCATTACCTTACCTCAGAAATCACAAAATCAAACTAAATCTATGATTGTAGCAACTAAGTTAAGCGGTACTGCTCCCTCTAATAATTCAAAGTTACTTTGTATTTGTTGTAAGGGCAGTCATATGTTGCACGAGTGTGATAAGTTTAAATCTAAGTCGGAAAGTGACAGGTTGAGCATGGTGTTAGATAACAATTTGTGTCAAAATTGTTTAAGGCACGGGCATACTGTTGAACGGTGTCGGCTTTCAGGATCATGTCGCTTCTGTAAAAAACGACATAACTCTATTATTCACCAATCGCAGGAAATGCCATTTGTAAATAAAACTACCGAGTCAGTTTCGCTGTCTGCTACTTCCAGTTCCGAAGTTCTTCTGTGTACTGCCAAGGTTCACATTACTAATCCAGTAACTAACGAGAGCATACTGGTTCGAGCGCTGCTTGATAGCGGCAGCCAGTCTACGTTTATTACCCTAGCTGTAAAAGAAAGGCTAAAATTAATTCCCGAGCGTTCCAATATTAAAATTGTTGGCATTGGAGACTCACCTTTACAAGTACCTACTGAACGATGTATCGTTCGCCTAAACTCACTAAACAACTCTTTTAAAGTTATTTCCAATTGTTTAATTCTACCTACTATATCCAGTAACCTACCTAAGATATCATTTGATATAAGTAAATACAACCTAGCTGGCTTTCAGTTAGCTGACCCAAGCTTTAACGAGTCATCACCTGTGGACATGCTTATCGGTGCTGACCTATTTTGGGACATAATAGGTTCCCAGCAGCACTCTTTAGGTCCCAGTAGTCCTAAGCTACAAAGCTCTAAACTAGGATGGCTCGTGGCTGGTCCAATTTTTATCTATGAAAAACAATTTCCTACTTCACTATCATGCAACTTTCTTCATAATGAGGCCTACTCCAGCCTTCATGATGAGCTCACTAAATTCTGGGAACTTGAAAGTTTCCCACAATCTAAACCTCTCACTGGCGAGGAGAAGTTGTGCGAGCAACATTTTTTGGCAAACACCACTCGTCAAGAGGATGGACGTTTTTGTGTCGGACTACCGTTACGTGATGATGTTAGTTGCTTAGGTAATTCATATCCTATAGCTAAGAAGAGATTTCTCAACTTAGAAGCTCGATTTAAGAAACAACCTGAGCTTAAGACCCTCTATTTCGACTTTATTACAGAATATAAAGATTTAGGTCATCTATCCGAAGCACGAGATTCTAGATCGCTTAACGCCTATTACTTGCCACATCATCCTGTTTTCAGAGATCAGAGTGAATCGACTAAGCTGCGAGTCGTTTTCGACGCGTCAGCCCGTACTACTTCCAACATTTCTCTCAATGATCTACAGTTAGTAGGGCCTACTGTTCAAGACCCTTTAATTAATATCTTAATAAGATTTCGTCAGCACAGATACGTTCTCACTGGCGATATCGAAAAGATGTTTCGTCAAGTTTTACTTCGAGAGTCTGATCGTCATCTACAGAGTATATTATGGCGAGAAAGCGAAGATAAGCCTATAAAAATATTACGTCTCAATACCGTCACTTACGGGTTTTCTAGCGCGAGTTTCCTTACCACGCGTTGTATATGGCAACTGGGTGAAGAGTGTGACGATCCTGTAATTAAAAACATTATTCAAAAGGACATGTATTGCGATGACTTGTTGACAGGAGCAGATACAATAGAACAGTTACGTTACATTCAACACTCGGTGTCTAGTCAATTAGCGAAAGGTCAATTTCATTTACGTAAATATCGATCCAACTTACCACATTTGCTTCTTGACACTACAACCCAAGCAGGCAATCTCATGATAAGCAATTCTACCAGTACTCTTGGTATTGGCTGGACTCCTTCCTGTGATGAATTTCACTTTCAAACTGATTTGCTTGACATTGCTAAATCAGACGTAGTTACTAAACGAAAAATCCTATCTATTACGTTTAAGATTTTTGATCCCTTAGGTCTACTTTCCCTATGCATTATTAAACCTAAAATTCTTCTACAAGAGCTGTGGAACCAAAAAATTGGTTGGGACGATCCAGTGCCTAATGAAATTCAGCAAAGTTGGCTAAAATTTTCCAACCACTTACCAGCTCTCACTTCCATAAGGACACCAAGACGAATTTTAATTGATAATCCCGTCGATATTCAGTTGCATTGTTTTTGTGATGCGTCACAACGTGCCTATGGTTGTTGTGTATATCTAAGATCCTCTAATGCAGAAGGCCATGTTCAAGTAAAGTTAGTGTGTGCCAAGTCAAGGGTGGCGCCTGTGAAACTAACAACTATACCACGTCTTGAACTTTGTGCTGCCCTACTGGGTGCTCAGCTAAGTTCCACAACTATAGAGTCCCTACGTTGTAATATTAATGATTTCGTTTATTGGACCGATTCTAGTGTAGTCTTAGGTTGGCTACGAACTACCAATAAACCTAAAATATTTGTAGGCAACCGAGTAGCTGCTATCACAGAACTTACTAGTCCCACTGCTTGGCGTCATGTGCCTACAAATCTAAATCCTGCTGATTTAGTGTCCAGGGGTGTCGATCCTGACCAAGTTAACTCTACTTTGTGGTGGAATGGACCCAATTTCCTCTACGGACCACAATCATCATGGCCAGCGTTTTCTAAAAAATATAATATTACTGATTTACCTGAGTTGAAAGCTTGTCCCGCTTTGGTGGGGGAAGCTGCTCCTATCGGGCATGATAAATTATTGGATATTACCAAATATTCTAACTTATTATTTGTTCAAAAAGTAATTGCTTATTGTTTTAGATTCATTAATAATTGTAAAAACTCAAATAATATAACTTCAGGTTCATTATCTGTCGAAGAGCTAAATAGCTCCCATAACTACTTGATAAAGCTTAGCCAAAAAGATTCTTTTTCCAAAGATATTGAATTAATAATTAAACTAAAGTCACTTAAATCTAATGCTACACTGCAATCACTTAATCCTTTTATAGACTCGGACAATATTCTTCGGGTCGGAGGTCGTATAGATTCATCCAAATATCAATACAATAAAAAACATCCTATGATTTTGAAGGCTGATCACCACTTAACAAAGTTAATATTCGGACAAGAACATTTACGTCTATTGCACGCAGGCCCTCAACAGCTTCTTGCTTCCATAAGGCAGAGGTATTGGCCCATAGGCGGGCGTAACCTAGCTAGGCGCGTCGCACGTGAATGTCTCATATGTCGTCGATTTAAAGCTCAAACTATGAACAATATTATGGGTAATTTACCATCAGAAAGAGTAGAAGCCGATTTTCCCTTTTGTACAGTGGGTACCGACTTTGCCGGACCTTTTCTCATTACGGATCGTAGAGGTCGCGGGTGTAAGATAACCAAGTGTTATTTGTGTATATTTATTTGTTTTAGATACAAATGTATTCATTTGGAAACTGTAAGTGACCTGTCAAGGGATGCGTTTATTCTTACTTTAAAAAGGTTTATAGCACGAAGGGGTTTACCTAAAATCATATACTGCGACAATGGTAGAAATTTCGTTGCCGCAGCTAAGGAAATTAAATCGTTTTTGTCTGCAAATAAGACAAACATTATTGACTTTGCAACCCGTCAAGGAATAGAATTTCGTTTTTCACCGGCGTATGCTCCTCACTTTGGCGGTCTCTGGGAGGCCGGTGTGAAATCAACAAAATTTCACCTAAACAGAATTATTAAGAATACGCATTTAACTTTCGAGGAATTATCTTCATTGTTTTCACAAATTGAAGCCGTCCTCAATAGTCGCCCTCTATGTCCACTTAGTTCATCTCCAAACGATTTCTCCCCTCTTACCCCGGGCCACTTTATAATAGGAAGACCTTTAACCGCGCTGCCGACACCAGATCTACTTAATCAGAATACCAATCGTTTGGACCGTTACAAACTACTCACGCAAATCATACAGCACTTCTGGAAAAGGTGGTCTATAGAATATGTCACTAAACTTCAGCAGCGAACCAAATGGCGCACCAAATGCAGAGAGCTAAGGCTTGATGATCTAGTAATTGTCAAAGAAGATAACTTACCTCCACTATGCTGGCGTCTCGGACGTGTGTCAAAAATATTCCCTGGTGATGACGGAATTCCACGAGTAGCTGATATCACTACAAGTCAAGGAGTTATACGCAGAGCTATCACTAAGCTATGTTTGCTGCCTAATCCTCAAGAAGACAATTAAAGTTTGAGAGCAGGTGCTCTCAACCCCGGGAGGATGTCTACGCCACAGATTATATCACCATTCAGACGTATCTTCCAATCAGTTTAGAGTCATACGGTCATACCATTCATTCCCCCAATTTTCCTTCATTCACTCAATGTCAGTTTTGTATTCACTCTTCCACTTTCTTCCGCCATAGAACCAAGTTGTAAAATACTTACCTTATTACTAATATTATACCAATTTACACCTAAATTGTTTTTATTATTTTGTTCGTCGTGAACAAGGACATACTGCGCCGACCCCAAATAGGATGGGATAAGGGCAGGGATGATGTTTTTAGGTAATAGTGACGTTCTTCCATAGAATCTAAATTTAATTCTTGTAATCGTTATTTGATTTTTTTTAACCTTTGTAAATGTTAGGAAAAATATTGCAAAGAATAATTCTCGGGTCAGGACAATAAGTTATCTGGTGTATATACACAACCATGACTCGGAAACAAGCATTTGTGGTCATCACAAAGTTTGCCCCTACCAGGATTCGGACCTCTTCGCCAATACCCAGCAATCAGAACATTCGACCAAGGCGGCTGTCAAATCAAATTGAAAGTCTATTAAAAAAAGGTCAATAGTACCCGAAACCCACGGGCATGCATGAAGACATTAATGAGATTGGATGAAGCGAAAGAAGTATGTAAGGATCGTAGCACGTAGAAAAGAGTGATCTCAGGGGTCGGCGCAGCATGTCTCCACTTCTATTCATATCATCCATCACACAAAAGTGATAGTAATGAACGGATATTTGGAAAAGTGATGGAAAGGACCATGTCGAGTGACCGATGAATGCAGACAGTGAGCAGACTTTGGCCGTGCTGTTGCTGGTGGTTTAGTGCTCATTGGTATGCACCGACTGTTACGACACTCCTGGGAAGACTCAGAGTTGGCACGTGCTATTAGAAAAAATTTAATGATAGAAAATAACGCGAAAACAACTATAACAATCCCCAGAAACATTCTCGATAATTCCAATTAAAATTTCACTGATCACAGAACAGTCCGTTTCTCTGGTTACTCATTAATTAAGTGGCAGTTTCGTGAGCGTCAAACTCCGCAATTTTAGCGTCAAAATGGAAACACAGTGGCCCTGTAAACGTTTACCCACAAAAAGGTCCCGAATTTTCTCCCCGGTCCCTTTTACGCAGTTTACGCGTATTTCTTAGATGACAAAGTTAATAAACGTCGCTTGCCACATTCAAATTCCGCTGGCTTTGTGACTGGAGCTCCCATTTTGAGGGGTTGTAGTGAAACAACGGACTGTTTCGCTGTATACAAACGTCACGCGTGACACAATAGAGGCGCTGGTACATTAATAAGTCACGCCTATTAATCCCCGATGGGTAGAGTGGATTAACACCCACGTTTCGCCAATTATGTTCGGTCCCATGTAACAGGAGGCGAGCCTATTGACATCTGGGAATCGGAGTATATTGCTAGGTAATAAGAAGAGGAACGCCCAAAGAGGGTTGGTGTCATGCTGGTTATAAAACCTAAGCCTTGAGCAGTATGAATTGGAAAGTTGTCACTCCAGTCACTCTCTCCATTCATCGTTCTCTGGACGTGGTCCTTTCCGTCCCTTTCAATACATTCATTCATCACTAGCACCTTTCCGGTGTGATATGATATGATATGATATGAATCAAAAGGGATGGCTTGATAACGTCTGACCGATATGAATGGAAGAGGAAACATACGCCGACCTAGACAGGCAACAGGGCAGGAAGAATAAGCAGAATGACTGACGAAGAAGATGAACGCACTGTTTTTGGCAAACATTTGGACATATACATCAACGTGATATTATATAGCAATATTACAAACGTGTGATATTAGGCACATGGCGAGCGATATCTTAATCGCAATTAAATCGTAACTGGGGGAATGCGTCGCGCAAACACCGCTTAGAGATTCGCCTCGCTTTCGTAAGAGCGTGCTAACGACTGCGCGCTAAGCAGATATCCATGTTTATCACTTCGACGGCTATATTTCCAGCAGAGATATGAATAAATGTGTTTATGAAAATTCTTTATCTTATCATTTGAAACTTTCTCTAAGAAAATTAGTCAGAAATTTTCATTGAAAGGAATATTGTTCTGATTAATAAGTTTCTTGTTACTATCACTTTCTCGTCATAAATAGATATAATTATAAGCAATATTCCCTAATGCCGCATTGAATAGGTAACCAATAAAATAATACCTCGTTTTCGTCCGTGCTACGGAAGGCACGTTAAGCTATTGGTCCCGGCTGCGTTTGCATCACCAATCCACACTGGGTAAGCGTGGTGGGTTATAACCCATTCTCCCTATATTCTTATATCCATAGGGAAGGTCTGTGCCCCTGCAATGGGGACATTAGAGGACGGGTAATGATGAATTATGATGATGATGATAAAGCAGTCTGGAAATGTGCCTCATCAAAATTTCAGAGATAATCCGAGCTCTCCCACAAGCAAGTATGCTGTGTTCTAATTGGTGACTTGGTAAATGCTGCTAATAAATGTTATTTATTTAAAGCAGAAAATTGAGCAGTGTAGATTTCGTCAATAATACGAATATAAATTAAGCGCTTAATCTTTTGTGGTTTCTTAATCGATAAATCGGGAGAAAATCCGAATTTAACAACTTATGAAATTTGATCTATTGGAATATCTTCTGTAAACCATTCGATTTTAATTTTAACATTATATAAATGTTAGAAAAATTAGTACAAAGATGCCGGTGGTTAGAAAAAGAATTTCGAAAAATTATGATCTTGAGGCGGGAATCGAACCCGCGTCCGCTGCTATCCGGGCAGGTGCCCGAGCGCTCGGCCACCCAAGACACCAATTAACTTGCCGAAACTCCTCCAAACCCCACACTTCACGTTGTAAGCCAAAGGGTACCCTCGCAATGTGGAAATAAATTTCAAACATTCCAAAGCAGATATTTTTACAAATACCGTGCGTTCGGTTAAGCTTGGGTTTGCTTTATAAACTATTCGATTTTAATTTTAACATTATATAAATGTTAGAAAAATTAGTACAAAGATGCCGGTGGTTAGAAAAAGAATTTCGGAAAATTATGATCTTGAGGCGGGAATTGTGAGGGTTGGAGGAGTTTCGGCAAGTTAATTGGTGTCTTGGGTGGCCGAGCGGTCGGGCACCTGCCCGGATAGCAGCGGACCAGGGTTCGATTCCCGCCTCAAGATCATAATATTTCGAAATTCTTTTTCTAACCACCGGGATCTTTGTTCTGTAAATCAGTTAACACAATAGGTAAGTTGCTAACTAATCCTAGTGATGCTATTAATAGGATAGTTCGAGGGCTTATTACTTAACTTGAGACATTGAATATTATGGTAAATAATAATAAAAATACAATATCTGAAACGCAGGCCTTACATACGCAGACCTAAGCAGATCGAGAAAGAGCAAAGTTGCACTGCACTTAAAAACTAATGTTTAAGTGCAGTTAACTGGTAGGTAACCAGAATACGACAAACAAAATAAATCTTTCGATGTATGAACAATGTATGAACTTAAAAGGATTTTTTTTTATTATACGTAAAACAGATTCCCATCTTTCCCCGAAGGGCTTCCCGGGTTTGGGGAAAATTGGAATATTCGTCTCATTTTCCCCCGATAGTACCTTCTGTGGAAGAACGAGGTGGATTATCTCCCGCAAGTACCTATTTCCAAAAATCAATGTTATGTTTTGAAATTCATGTGAAACCATTGGTCCTTCGAGAATACTTAAAGGCACCAGTGAAGTAAACCATAAACTTAACTCCAGTGATTGTTCATTTCGTAATTGCCTCCCACTATTGAGTGGTTGCGTCGGGCTTGAGTGAGCATTAAGTCTAGCACAAACACTTGGGAACGATGACGTCATTGGTCCTGATTCTCCTTTGTTGCCATTGATGAGCTTGATGACGTAATGGCTAGAGCATCCAATTGCAATTTTGTAAACATAATTATATTTAGAATTTACCAAGTTCTCAGTTCTCTCTCTCTCTCTATATATTAAGGGTGTTAAGGGTATTAAGCTCTCTCTATAATGGGTGTTAAGCAGTCTTGTGGAAATTTCGTCATTTTCTACCAAAACAGTGAACCGATTTTATCAGATGTTTCTCATTATATTATTATTATCATTGATCCTAGTAGGCTGGGCAATGGGCATTATCCTATTTCGAAGATCTCCACGGCTATCGGTCATTATAATATATTATTTAAGTATTCATTGTCAAAGATAAAATAAAAATATTGAGTTACATTTAAATCTTTAAATTAATTATGCTGTATTATTTATTACATCTTTACTAATAAGAAGAAGAGACAAAAATTCTTAGCATTCCATGGAGATTCACTGTGCGGGTGCCGGGTTCATAGTGTTGCAGAGAGGAAAGTCGGGAGCAGCGCTTGAGACTTGTGAATTATAATCGTATTTAATTGTGGAATTTCTGACAAGACATTGATATTTAAATATAATAGTTTGGATAATTGTGACTTTTTGACGGCCGCATTGGTCGAATGCTCAGATTGCTGGGTATTGGCCATGAGGTCCCGGGTTCGAATCCTGGTAGGGGCAAACTTTGTGATGACCACAAATGTTTGTTCCCGGGTCATGGTTGTGTATATGTTTATGTAGTATATTTTCAACATTTATATACATAATTATATTAAAAATATGTCCGTCATCTAGTATCCATAACACAAGTGCTTAGGCTACTTACTTTGGGCTAGATGATAGGTGTGAGTGTAAAAAAAAAAATATTTAAATAAGGATTTTTGTATGATGGTTTTGTGGACTTATTGACGTTGATAGTAGTTAGAACTATCTTGTTTAGTTGCGATCGATCTAATTTTAATATAGGTACATATATAATGATAAAAAATGTAACTTTATAACCTAACATAAACCTAATAAAAACATCTGAATCGCAACACAATATTACAGTCATTAACATAATCCTTTTTAATGAGACAACGTATTTAGAACCAATTTACAATACAAATTCGGTCCTAATTAGTTTTACCGATTTGTACCACCAACGTCGTTAACTGACATCGCACGAAAACAGTCTCTACGTGTCTAGTGACAAAGTTGAAATTAATGTAGTCGTTAGCAATAAAAGTATTAGATGAGAAATGGATTTATGGAAATTGTTATTAAAGCATTCGTTATCTGTAATAATGTTTTAAAGACTACATTTTATTATGTTATTAGTTGAATAATGAGGTCAGAAAGATCTGTGACCCAGATGTGTATCAAATTAATTTGATGTGACTATTAATCAGAGAGAAAATTTATCACTTAAATTTATAGCGGAGATCTTTTTAATAACTGAATTATCGAACCTTCTACACTTTGATATCTAACTTAATATTAATTTAGTTTGGTCTCTAATCGCCCTTATTTAGACTATACTATAAACTGTCAAAGACTTCTCTTTGAGAAGCTGTGCAAACCAAATTACTTAACTTTAGAACTTTACATCTGAGAAGAATCTATTCAGTGGGATCGGATAAATATAGGTATTATTGGTTATGTAATCTTGAAAGATACAATTAAGTTTATTTAAACTATATAACAAGATCTCAAAAATCTGTTTCTAGGTAAGGATTGGTCATATAATTTTCGAACAGAACCATCGTATGAAAGTCGACACTTTTGTGAAATAATTTATAATGCCTAGAAATTGAGAATTTTGAGTATTAAGCTTTAGAAAGTTTTCAGAGATACAAAAGCCGTTTTGTTATTAAGTTCGAGCCAAGGTTTTACCAATTGGCTTGCTGAAATATTGCATAGTACTCCGTAGGACGCACCACGTGGGCGCCAGAACTAAGGTTTCATCATCAAACACAATAAACAATTACGTTTTGCAACTTATCTTTACCTCTGACATGCAATTATCCATCTGTTATGGGCTATTGTGCATAGATTGAACGCGTCCACTGATCTTCGTTCGGTGAAAGATATTTCAAGCACTCATTGTTGAGAAGGCATCGGCCAATAACTAATTTCAACTATTTGATGTTTCGAAGCCTCCAGACGTTCAAGTCAAATCAATACTCTTTATTTAACCGCATTGACCTCAGAAATTTCGCCACAATCATAGAATCTGCCTTAGTTGAAATATTTTAATGGGAATATTTCTTTTTACACTATTTGAAAGACTAGCGCTTTATTTACAGATATTTCTTGGAAGATTTTTTAATTATATTTATAATTTTATAAAATTACACATTAAATGCTTCAAGCTTTATTAATGTACTAAAATTTCTTTGCTTGTAGGTTTAAGTTTGTCTACTAGTTCAAAAGAAGTACCATAGCTTTGAACGATTCAAAAGATTATTAATTTTGGCAAATCATTTCAAAGCGAGCTTTCATAGCCCCATAATTTATGTTTTTCTTTCTAAGTTAATCATTACTAATTTGAAAGGTATTTCAGTTATTAATGTAAATACTTCAAAACCCATTCGAAACTATGAAAGGCCATAAATAACGTATAACCAATATCTTGCTCGAAACACCTTTTAATTTTAACAAACAAAAGAAATTACACATAATGGTTACTTCCAACTCTAGCAAAAGGAATGTTAATGAATTTTCTTAGAAAGTATATTAAAAACTTTTCCAGGTACGCACAGAACGCAAATCTTTTACTTGACACAACTGAAAATGAGTGTTACTACATTCTTTTAAGGTCTTTATTTCAAAACTAAATACTATTGACAGTACTCATAACTCGTCTCAGCTATTTGTCGTGTGTCGATAAATAACTTACAAGAATTTGTCACTTTCGTTCACAGGGAAAATGAGCGAGACAGGCGTGGTGAGAAATTGTCACTTGTTATTTTGTTGAAAATGTTGCTAATTTGTTAGTCAGCTACAGAGGAATATACGTATGATAATTCCTTGGGTAACTTATTCAAGTTTCGTAGCCTGTACTCAAACTTAAAGGATAATATTAATTTAGATACAGACGAAAGTACTGCGCACTTTAAGTTAACAATCTTACTGCCGCACTCAGAGACGTCAATTAACATTAATGAGTATTTAATGTCAAAAATTTTCATTCAAATCTAGGCCATAGACCCGGCAAGAATAGCTACTAGTTTTGAATTGTCATTTTTTGACGTTAAGTACTCATTAACGGCTTTTGACGTCTCTGAGTGCGGCAGTTATATTTATTTTATACAGAACCCTTATCTGTCTTTGTCTAGTTAATATTATATATAACAAACAACTTATATCTTGCTTTGTTTGGGCACTGTCGCTACTTTACAACTTCACTATCAAGGGTCCCCACAGAGTTGCGGTATTCTTCAGTATTTTTCACTTTATTTTTTATAGCAATTAGGGCTTCTTATATTATTATTATGTGCTCTTCTTAATTGGTTTCTGGAAATAAATAATTAAATTAGCTGATGTTGTAAAAAAAGCCTTAAAAATGTAATAATGATAGTGGGATCATTACCGACATTTATAATTGAATGTTTAAATATTAATATGATTGTGATTTTTACTCTTATTTAATTGAGTTTTTGAGACTCGCTGGTATAAATAAATTGATTTGTAAGTGTATTGTAATCATACCAAATTAAGAATAAAGGAATTACTAAGACTTTGGCGTTGAATCTGAGGCGCTGCGCGGTGCATTGGTAAGTGGCTAATGCTTACAAACAGCAGTCATTGGATGGGTGACCACAAATATCCAACTCAAGTTCTCCCATAGCTCGAAAAGTAGGAAGGAAGTGTGATAGTGATATTACCGCAGTGTGCTTATATATAGGAAAACAGGATAAGTCGCAGTAATGCAATACAGAACATATTTATTATACAACAATAATTACACAATATTAATTAAATATCACTCGACTTCAATATAAAGTATCACACAGTTATCTCAGTAATAACGACATCATTAGAAAGAATAACTTCAATATGAAGAAGTCAGGAAGAAGAAGAATAAGTAAACTCGATCAGCTTTGTCGCCAGTCGCATTTGTGTGGCGTTCACGTTTACGGGCACTAAACATTTCATCTTCGCTAAACGCAAGTATTCAGATGCGTAAACCGACCACTCCGGCCGGCCACCGTCGTTAAACTGTCCACGCGTTTTATAGGTTATAGGCGACCGCGGGCGACTTAACCGTGGATTTGGTCCCAGGACAAACGGTTGAACTTCCTGTGGCAAATTATAATTGCATTTTTAGAGCTAATTTCATTCACTACTGATTCTTACCTTGTTTTCTTTTGTTGGGCTTATACTTGTTGATAGTTGCTATGTTTTGCTGTCAAAATATTTTTAGGTACATTTCATCTTTTATTTTAAAAAGTTATTGAAGCCATTTATAGTAGTGACACAATATTTGGATTTTACCTAACTTCCAGACTGTTATATTAAGTATTATAATACAGCTATACGATTTACGTGCCCCATAGATGGCAATAACCTCGCCCTTGGGAGCTAACCAAATTGGTGAAACATGAGTATTCATTCAGGCCTCTGTCTACCCCTTCGGGGATTAGGACGGATTGGAACGTGATATATATTTTTTTATTTTTTACAAAATACACAGCTCTTTACAATATTTTATAAAACTTACAAATAAAATCTTACAAATCTTATAGCTAATAACAGATTTTACTTATCATCACCAGCCCTATAATGTCCCCACTGCTGGGGCACGGGCCTTCCCTATGGATGGAAGAATATAGGAAGATTGGGCCGTAACCAACCACGCTGGCCCAGTGCGGGTTGGTAGGTATTAACGACGGCAGATGCAGCCGGGACCCACCGGCTAAACGTGCCTTCCGAAGCACGGAGGAACTCGCGATAATAAATTTTTGGTCACCCATCCTATGACCGGCCTTAGCGAACTTGCTTAATTTACGCAATCGCAGGCCAAGCGCGCCGTGCCACTGGGCTAGCGAGTTCCTCGCTTGCTTTCTGTGCCAAATAATAATTGTGATTGCATTCTTTGAGCTAATATGTATAGAAGATCGAAATTAAGTGACTACTGGTTCTTGAAATTGATTCTTGAATTGGTTTTTATCGAGATCTTTTTAGAGAAAATAAGAAGTCCAGAGATTTCGCTCGAATGCATCTTGCTGCATTGCTTAGAGACATAGCATTATAAAGGTATCTAACCCTGTCACATCCATCGCCGCATAAGGTGTATGATGATATTGATGATGGTTCCGTGTCAAGTTGTGTGGTGATTACAATGTCACCACTTCCAATCTCCAACGCGGGTGTCATACAAGGCGACTTAGGCTTAAGACAGTGACAAGGAATGGCATTACATGGGACCTAACAAAATTGGCCAATTACATGGGACCTTACAACGTAACAACTCTAATTGGCGAATCGTGGGTATTCATAGACCCCTGCCTCGTATATGCTTCGTTTATTATTAGGTGTGATATAAGATGTATTTCAGGGATTACAGATTAGTCTTGTATATTCTTTCAGTCATTCTTTGACCTCGAAATTCTAAGTATTCCGATAATGCTTACACATTGTGCGCCACAGTAACACCGTTCTTGTAATTCAGACCACTCATCGTCCTTCAGAAGGTCGTAAAATTGATCGTTATCGATTCCACGTAGAATGAATCATGGAGTTTACATGAAGTGCATTTTCAGATTGGTTGTATTGCTATTAGGGTGCGGAAATTAAAACTTCGATCTTGGTATCACAGAAACATAGTAGTATCTGATACCGAAATCACATTTTTAATTAGTGCACTTAATCATCACTTCTGATAAAACGTAAAAAAAATTGGCCAGGTGTGTTATTGAAAAAAAAGCAGATGTTTATAATTATATTAAGTAAACTTGTGTCTGTTTATACAAAAAGAAAGTAAAATAAAAAAGGGATTAAAACTATTTACAAAACCAAATAAGAGTAAGTTATCAAAATCAAAAATTATTGGTATTCGATTTCCCAAAATCATCCTATGACAAAATTACACACACTGCGTATTAAATCGAGTTAGTACGCAAAATGTCCTTTAAATAAACTTCTTCTTGCCATTACCCCGCTTTAGGCGGGGTCGGCACAACATGTTTTCTTCTTCCACTCTTCTCTAACCTTCACCAGTTTCTCATCCACTCCTCTCACTTTATTACCCTCCTTTACACATCACCTATCTCTTCTTTGCTCTTCTTCTCCTTCTACGTCCTTCCACGTCCATACCTTACATTATTCTGAAAAGTTATATGTTTTGAAGCATATAAAGAAATCTGACAAACTAATTACTCAGTAAACAACATGAGCTCGACTCATTACGTCGCCAGTGGAACAAACAGACACCGGGACACCGGCCGCGCGATAACGTTAATTTTATAACGTCCCAATGACAGTCATGATAACGGAGCACCAAATATTTCCTTAATTTTTAAACTCATTCCGAGCTCGCTTCGAGAAGTACGAAGTATTGATATGTTACATTTAATAAAACATACATACATAAATCACACCTATATCCCCGAAGGGGCAGGCAGAGGTGAACTAGCACCCACGCTTCGCCAATTATGTTAGGTCCCATGTAACAGGTGGCGAGCCTATTGCCATTTATCGGGCACAAAAGTCGCAGTACATTAGTATTAGTACTAGATGGTATAAGTACGCTGCTGCCCATTCCTCATCACTGCTTTATCCTTAGTCGCCTTGTACGATACCCACGGGAGAGATTTGGGATGGTGACAATTGTATTCTACTCTGCCGTCACCACGCGGCTTATTTAATAAAAGCTATCCAGTAAAATATAATTTAGTTTTGTGACATAAGATAAAGTGTATTATTGATTAAGCCTATCAATACTCATTTAATTATTAAAGGACTCGGTTGTGGTAGATGACAATAAGCTACCTATCTATTCCACTTTTACCTACCTAGTTATAAGTGGGAATAAATAATTATGTAAAAGTGATTTATGTAGGTAGGTTCGTGATTAGAAATAGAAATTTGAAAAGCGCATAAGACGAAACATTTGATTTATTTTAAATGAGACCGTGGGAGACCTATTTTTAATATTTTTCCATCAATGTATTGTCAAATAACGAACAAATTGGTTGTGTATATTAAAAGCAAGAGAGTAAATTAAAATGTATACTTTTTTTACATGAAATGTTTTGTTAAAATTTTTAAAATTACCACCTTATCCATTACCTAGCCCACATTGGTTTCTCACGTCCCGGCTCCCGGCCCACTATCGCAAGTCCGACGATTAAAGGGCGTAACTAACGACTGTACACCGATAAGTGCGATAACTAATCTCATTCCACGCGAGCTCCTTGGAAACACGGCCGGTTTTCAAGTGCCTTTTTAATTTCCACAACAATTCTCAACAAAAAACAGTGCTTCATAAACCCACCTCATTACTCGCTAGCTAAATAAAAAAAAAGAAACGCCTCTAAAAAGTGCTAACACACGGTTCTATATTTAAATTTCCCCCGCAACCTTGGCAATAACCACCAAAGAGTTCGTGCACAATAAAACTTCATTCGTATGCATAGAGTATAGAGCGTTTTTGGCGGGAAAACATACATAGGACTGGACAGCTTTTGGTACCGGTTTCGGAGTGAAAACGTGTCGGTTTTTGTTGTTTATATCGAAAGTGATCTGAATTGTAATGGTCACCGATGCATCTGCGGCAGGTGTTACTGTTTAGTGGGAGGTGGTGTGCAGCATGAGCGTGCCCAACCTGAGCGTCGACCAGCTCACAGGTAAAAACTAATTTAGGCTATTTAAATGTGGACTGTGGTCGCCGCTTGCAAATTACTAACGGCTGGTCCCAATATTCTATGAACAGTTGAAGATAGACGTACTTCAGCTTAGTTGCTTAGCAAGTTCTGTTATTTGTCGTAATATAACAAAAAATGGCAGGCAACTAAACTTTAGTAAGCTTACTTTTAACTGTAGATAGAATATTGGGACCCGCCCTAAGATCATTATTAAACTTTCTTTGTAATTGTTTTTTCTAACCTATAACATCCCACAGTTGGGCAATCGCCCCTCCTGAAACCCTCCATCTCGAGCGATCCCGAATCATGCAGTAATATGTGGCGATTCAAACGTTAAAATCTACACGCTTAAAATGTACTAATTGGCGAAATGTGGGTGCTCACCTCTGCCTACCCCTCGGGGATATAGGCGTGATTTATTGTATTTATGTTAAAATTTACAACAGCTAGGTACCAATATTATCTAATAGATCTCATCAGAAATACATACATTCATAAATCACTCCTATATCCCCGAAGGGGTAGGCAGAGGTGAACTTGCACCCACGTTTCGCCAGTTATGTTAGGTTAATTATTTCCATTTATATTGATTTCCCGGGTACGAATTCTGGAAGGCGAAGGAGTCATGGTTGTTTTATTATTATGTTTATGTTATACTATATTACATTTTATTTATATTACAAATAAGTATGTGATTATTATGTATATTGAAGTCATCTAGTATATACCATATCCATAACACGAGCGCTTACGCTACTTACTTTGAGCGTCCACGTGTCGAATAATTGATTTTATATGAAAACAATTATGATTGTTGTTGTGATAAATGCTAAGTACTCAGTAGAATTGCAATTACTTTACACGTCACATATGAGGAAAGAGTTATAGGTACTTTATTACATGTGTGATATAGAATATTGACTGGCTATAAAAATGTCTATCTTGGTGTCACTTAACACATACCTAAAGCGATCCACATTTATTTACCTACGCCCGCCCTTAAACAAACAATGCGTTAGATATACCCACAGGTTTGAGCTGATAGAGTCTTGTTTGTTTGCCGTCAATCGGGCATTTCCATTTCCGTCGAATAGGTTTCATAAATCCCAACGTCCGGTGCGCAAACAAATATTGTTTGTTGGCTCAATTCGCAAACAGTGCCTTGCCGCTTGATCGCCAATTTGTCAAGAAGGAATCCGTTGGACAGTTTCTATGTGCGCTCTGGGAAAACATTTTGTTATATTAGGGTCATATTATTATGAAAATAAAATTTTCCCATTTGTCCCCGCGGCATTAATTAATTCTCCAAAGACTTAAAAATATTACCACAAATTGAATTTTTGACTATTTGTTACTTCCCTAACTTAACAATCAATAGAGTTTTTACTCGGGGTCAACTAGGAAATTATCCCATATATTTTCTAACCCCAAAATCTTTGTACTAATTTTTCTAACATTTATATAATGTTAAAATTAAAATCGTATAGGAAATTATGTTTTTCTGATATAGTGTGAGAGAACAATTGGTCGTGTTGGTTAGCGGTTCTTCTCTTTCAATATCAAGAACTTATACATATATCAGGAATGTCTTATGTAGTAAATCAGGGACAGACCTATAGAAATTCCGAAAAAAATATGACAATACAAGTACCCACGTCACGTAGACTACATTACAATGTTTTGACACTTGTGCCATTGTCTCGCGCAACGGGTTACATCATTGAGTAAAGGTTTTTGTAATTATGTAGGCGCCTACTTACGCATGAATGTCAATTAGCAACATGACAATTGGGGAATACATCCTGACGCCAGATATCACATTTGTTGTCTTGACTGTATGTTTTTTTTTGTTAATATATGTATAAAATGTACGTTTGGTGTAACAAGAGCATATTCTAAATTAATAATATGGTAAGAAATAGACAGGTCCGATCCTGATACAATCACTTATTATCATCATCGTCATCATCATCATCCCTTTAAAGTCCGCAGTGCTGGGACACGGGCCTTCCCTATGGATGGAAGAATGTAGGGAAATTGGGCCATAACCCACCATGCTGACCCAGTGCGGGTTGGTGGGTACTAACGACTACAGATGCAACCGGGACCAACGGCTTAACGTGCCTTCCCAAGCACGGAGGAACTCTAGATATTAAAATTTTGGTCACCCATCCAATAAAATAATAACCGGCCTTAGCGAACATTGCTTAGTTTACATGCAGGCCAAGCGCGCTATGCCACTGCACTAGCGAGCTCCTCCTATCACTATAGACCTGTCACTGTAGTATCTTGTAAAAATAGGTATAATTTTTCAAATACTCGCCCCTATTACTTAGGGATTATTGTTAAGATTGCCGAAATGTAAGTCTAGGTAAAATTCTTTCCTTCAAATTACTAATATATCGGGCTGATTCAGTAACTTCGATGCATGTAACTATTTCTTCATTCCGAATGCTATCACCAAAAGACAAGCGCCGCTCATTAAGTGAATTTAAACTTCCCTTTGAGACTTCATTTGAATAAACAAAGGCGAATCGACTTGAAAAGGTGAAGCGACCGTAATTATTATAAATGAAGCTAATTTGTTTGGCCAGTAAATATTACTTTTTGTTTAATTAGGGCGACTCTGCTATGTTTATTTTAAATTCCAATTTGGTCATGCCTAGAAAACTTCACTTTCTAGGATGAGTAAATTTCAAATCGGCAAATAATATTGTGCTCATCAAATTATACTATACGGCACACCAAATCATTACTAAATGTTCCCTAAAGCAGCGATATTTGGTGCACATACTATAGTATTTTTGATGCGCTTTTTAGTATTTTTCATTGGCAATGTTAGGTTAATCTGGTGATCAATTAAATACAACCCTTTCAAATCTTATCATCACCTTCCATATTGGTGGTTCAGAATTTTTGTCCAATACTCTTACGATTTATTTTTTAAAGTAAAAATATCTAGAGAATCCCATCGCAACGTTTAGTTACGTGTCACTTAATTCTTAAACTGTCCCCATGTAAAGTGGCTGTTATCACGTTATAAATTACTTGCCGACAAAAGGTACCGTTTTCTATCATTGCACTGTAATCGGACACTCTCGGTCGACTATAAAATAAGTAGCCCCAGTAGGTCTGCTTTTAATATTATTTTTTATATTATAAGTAATAATATTTAAGTGATTAGTGACTATTGTAATTTATTACGACATTTCTCATTAAGGATAAATCAGTGACTGGGATATAATGGGCATCAGCTTTCCCCTTATACTACCGTCCTGACAATGTACTGCTACTTTTGTGCCCGATAAATGGCAATAGGCTCGCCACCTATTACATGGGACTTAACATAATTGGCGAAACGCGGGTGAGAATTCACCTCTGCCTACCCCTTCGGGGATATGGGCGTGATTTATGTATGTATGTATGTATTTCTCATTAAATATATATAAATCACACCCATTTATCCCCGACCCTACATTTCGCTAACTATAATATATATATGAATCCCATGTATTAGCCATTATTATCAAATATCACATAATATTATTATTTATTAATATTTATACATTTATTACAAATATAAGAAACAACAAAAATAGAACGTAAATTAGATTACCTAACGACCTAACAGTTATAGGATTAGATGGGAAGTATGAATATAAGAAGCAGTTGGATCTAATCTTCTCTATTCTAACGTTTCTTTCTGAGTACTTTTATGTATCATTCGACCTGAGGAAAACTGGTGGCGGACAAACTACACATCGCCCATTAAATTGAGCAGATGTCAATGAAAAATAACTATTGGATACTCGATTCTGTGGCGTGACTGAGATTAACGAAAGTTGACCAAGGCATTATTGTAGATTAATCATTTATTATTATTACAATCAACAGCTTATTTTTTAAATAAGTCCCGTTCCAGATCTGATGAGGAACGCACATCTTAACTATTGCCTTAAAATTAATTTAATAAACTGTTAATACAAACTTATCCTACGCAACCTCTAGGGAGTGTCCGAGGCTTGAATAGAAATGTATCGATACTGAATTTTGTAGAATAGTAATTTGGAGTTTGGTGGTTGTGAAAGAGATCAAAATACAGATTCCGCTTTAGATTTTAAGACATAATAAGGACCAGGCTTCCAAACACGCCAATAAACAGAGCTAGCGCTAAGCACAGTGAATACATGCAAAGCGAAGAAAATTAACACTGACAGTTCATCTATCATGGAAATTTTAAAGACGTCAAGCACAGACAAGTCCAGTTTTCCAAGCAACTAATACACGCAACCGGAACCTAAAGTCCGCTTCACGAAAGAAGTTCCTTGGCTTAAACCTTAACTATTGGTAATAAGAGCGAAAATAATGTTATAGAAGGGACTTCTTTCGTGGAATGAACTCTGCAGTGCCGTATCCAAACGCATTCACAGATTCGCTTCAGACGTCCGCGTCCCGTCAGCGTCTGCTTTCTTCGCCATTATTTAGACATTTGTCGGTGTCAGCCCTACAATGCCACTGATTGGCCCTACGGCCTACTACACTACATCCACTCTGCTAAGACCCCGATCCCTCCATACGACTTCCCCAGTTGTCTTCGACGTGAAGGGGTCTGCACTATTAGACGAACCACATCCATATTTATTAGGTGAAAGTTTTCTTTAATTTTCATTGTTTAGTTTCAAAAATACATTAGGCTGAACTCACTGTCATGTTTCATTGTCAACCTTCGAACCGTTGCGCAATAGAAAAACCCTTTTTTGTGAGAAAGCGAGAAAACTAACGTAATAGACGCTATGTGGGTGAATTTTAATAAGTTTCACCAGTTTTACGATAAGATCTTTAAACTTCATTATAATAATGTTAAAGTTTTATTGGACATTGTAAAATAAGTAAAAGCTGCGTCGATTACTTAACATAACGATAATACGTAACATATAATAATATTTTAAGTTTAATACTATTACGATGCTGAGGTTAACAGATGTCACGGGCGTTTCTGTCGTTGGGAAGTTATGTAAATAACAGGTTTTTATATTAATAGGTAAGGTAAACGAAACGTTTTATGAAATTGACATAGGTGATGATGATTATTTACCAAAACGGTAAAAGTCGAGGCTTTGTTTCAATTAAAATATTTTAACCTTTTTTTATGACTTAAGAAAGTTATAAACATTATGGAACTATGATGAGAATTAAATAGTAGATGGATCAGTAATTTATTAAAGGTTTTGCTTAAAATAATATCTACATCAAACATAATCGTTTCTTAATTTTAGGAAGCTTAGTGAGCTGGGATCCGTGTGTATGTTGTACACTTAGCTAACTTCTTATTCAATGTGTTTGAGTTTAAAATGTCCATTTACATTTACGGCTACGCTGAATTTCTACGAGAACATGCGATATGCTACTGACACTAAAGACAATAGTTTTAATGAACATTTTTGTATTGTTTCAGAGATAGAAGCGGCGGAGGCCTGCAAATGGCTTCGAGCTGCCGGGTTTCCGCAGTACGCCCAGATGTACGAAGGTAAGCCTTATTTTTTATTAACTCCGTCATTATAATATAGCTTTGTAGCAAGTATTCCATAACAGTTCTTTTTCAATCCTTACGATACATGTGACTTATTTCCAATTCCAACTGTTTTCGTTGTAGCCTCTTTGAGATTAGGTTATCGATCATAAACATCATTGATAGAAATTGCTTATACGTGCCTTTGAGTTTATTTTAGCATTTTCTGTGTTGGATATGAAAGTATAATATATATAAGTTCAGTTCTTAGCAAATTGACTTTTTTTACATCGTTTTCTTCGGAAACAGAATTTTTCCTAACATTAGAAATGGTGTTACTTCTCTTTGGATTTGTGACAGTGTTGCTGGCATTCAAATATTTTTTTTCATTTATTTCATGTAGATATTATTTTTATAGAGCTTTTTTAACACTTCTCAAAATATTCGCTAATATTTGATTAGATCTTTTTGTAGATTCAGAGGCATGTTCAAAGAACAAGTGGGTTGTTTGGCATTGAGAAATGATGTTTTTTACATTACGTCTTTAGCATTCACAAGAAGGTTATTTGACCAACAGGTAGACTACCTTTCCTATTAGAAACCAATCAGTCCAATATCAGAACAGAGTACAAAAAGAGTAAGCACTTAATGTACCCTTTCCAACCTAACCGATCGATTAAGGCCGACTATACTTTCGGACAGAGTTTCTCCAACGAACAATCAACTTCATTTCAGGTGTTGTTCTAATCTATGTATGGTATAGCAATGCTACAATGTTCCAAATGTAAGCACCGAAATACTCGTGACTCCTACAAAGAATAGCCTATATTAAGGACAGTCCCAAGTCCCAGCGATCCCACCTGTCCCTGAAACACATTAATCATATTTACTGTCCGCATTATCTAGGCTATACATCAAATGTTACAGTCAAAACTCTCCAACAATTTTATTGCTTACGTATAAAGGTTTAGTATTGTGGAGTGAAGGTTTTGATTCATGATTCAACAGTGTTTTAAGAGTAGGTTGAATTATTTACCCATTTATTTCTATACGGTCAGGCGGCTATATTTTGCATTGGCATATGGAAACGCTACTTTCTTTCTAGGTTAAGTTTTGTTCCAATTTTATCTTTATTGATATTCAATCATCCGAAAATTTTTCAAGCAAACTTCGTCCATCTTAATCGAAAAGCGCCTAATTTCTTGCTTACAAATTAAACAGTTGTAAAAAGTAATTAGAAAAAATTAAACTTTCTTCAATATAATTTCATATTAGATTTGTTCTGGACTTTAATTTGTTTCACTTTTTGCATTAAAGTTATTTATTACTATAAAATTTAATAAAAAGATGTTGTGTGATATTTTAAACAAAAACTCTTCTAGATATTTGTCGCTCGTGGGGACAAAAATAAAAATGAAATTGAATGCCGACAGATCATTGAATAGGGTAGTAACGAAGGCAAACGAACTGTTGTTATCCTCCGTTATTTCCATTCAACAGGCAGGATAGTGTGGATATAACTTAAAATGGTACACGTCTTCTCTATACAAACGGAGAAAACGTTTTACTATCTTTATTCTTATCTTGGTGATATTTTATTATGTTAACAATATAGTAAAAAATAATCTTCCTACGTTTGACTTTATTTTGTCACGAATTATAATGAAATAAACTTAGTTAGAATTAACCATTGGTATTTTATAAAAGCCTAAAGTTAGTAAAAACACAATTTTATCCAAAACAATACGTATGATGCTGCACCGCTCTCTCCAATTTAATTTCTGACGAGGATTTGGTTTGAGAAAAGTCAATACTAAAAAAGTTATAATTTTAAGAGAGGAAACCTAAAATATTTAAAAATTATTGGATTATTAAGAGGATAAATTTTCAGCTGCTTAGATGCAATGGATTATAGCATTAATGGTTTTTTTTAATAAGTAACATTTTGTTTCATGAAAATAACTAGTTTACTAACTAAAGTTAATAAACAATTCGGTATTTTATGTCACGTATCAGGACTTAATTTTTCACAATTTGGGCCTATTTTCATTACATTTACAGAAGAATAAATAGCCGAGAACAACTGTGTCCATTCGTTTAATTTAAGCACAACAGTCAGAAGCTTATCCGTATTTATTGTGTATCCGTCTTCCATCTTTCCTCGTCCGACGACAATGTATAGTAAATTATACTACGATGGCTCTAAATGGGTTGATTCCGGGTCACCCCTTATCTGGGTGTAAGCTTTGAGATACCTTTCGTTTGTGTTATGTCTGTCCAGACATTTGAAACCATCTTTCAAGATGTCTCTTCGGATAATCTCTTTTTTATTTTTATTATGTGCAAGCTGTATCAATTGAATATATCCATCAATGTGTACTACATGCTTAAATTGTAAGCGTACAATAAATATTATAGATTGGATAAATGAAGTGGCCAAAAATATGCCAAAGTATTTCAAATTTTTACTGCATAATAGTTTATTCTGTGTGAAAACTAACTTAAATTATTAAATTAGTAAAGCAATATGCGTAACAAAGAATGTGCAAAGCAGGTACTGTCAATGAATTCTTACTCTTGTGACAGAAGACCTTTTGTTTCATAATCTCTGGTAATAATACTGTGCTTAAATCGCAGACTTAAAATCGCTATGATAATTCTCACTCAATGACTAAGAAGTCATAATACAATGGTAGAGAGCTTCCTCGAGGACTTTCCTGATTAGATAAAGATTTTGTATGCTAAAATGACAATGCATGAGTGTGGGAATTGTGAACAAAATCTCAATTCTTAGATACCTAGAATTTGCTCTTTGAGCATTTTATAACTTAAAAAGCGGTGATTATTAGAATATTGCTTAAAATACTTTATAAGAAGTAAATTTTGTCCATTTGTTATTAGTGTTGCATTTTTTGTAAAGTTTCTAATAACAAAACTGCATTTTCACATTGTTAAATAACACTTTTAATTTTTATTAAATAACAATTCTATTTCACGATGTAAAAATGCAACAGCCATCAATAACAAATTAAAAGTTTTTATTTATTTTACCGGTTTCTTTAAGGTGTTTCGGAGAACACCTCATTATTATAAATATTTACCATCGATAATCCTTAGTTCATAATATTCTGCATTTCATTTGACTTAAGCGAAATGAAACCAGATTGCAAAACTGTTCATTGTTTCAGTATACAATACAACTGCTTGTCTAAAATTTTTCACGGTATTCGATGCGATGTCACCAAATTGTGTTATAAAATTTATCAACATCTGTTTCACGAAAATCCGTTTCGCGATAATACTTACAACCTCATTCGCCACCGATACAAATTCGGCATGACCCCGATTCTCTGTTACTAATACAATTGACACTTATTCACCATTATTCTTGCTACGTGACTAACTTCACGTGTACTTTTCTGTGTTCCTAGAAAATTATTATAAATTAAACAATTGCCCCGTAATGGCTTCCTAAGATGCCTTAGTTACTATCCCTTCTGTAAAGAATGAATGAAATAGTTGTACCGGAACAGAACGTTATGACTTATGATTCAATGGAAAATGTGTGTATAATAACGGGAGAATAGTTGAATAAAAATATCGAATAATTATAATTAACTTAGATGTATAAAAGGCTTTAAAGCTTATGTGTCTCTTAAGTATAAGTGTGGAGAACCATAGGTACAGAAATACCAAAGACACATTAATAAGAAAAAATGGTCAACTTTTTATATAGGAACGTAATTTTGTAACATTAATAATAAAACTCACAATGCAAAAGTCGCAACACACATCAAAGATGAATAACTGACCAGAAAAACTGCGTCCCTATCAAAAAAATGTCCCAATTCAATGACGTCAAAATTTTACTCAAAAACACCTTATTTGAGTGAAAGTGTCCACCCACGATCGCGCCCACGAACTACTTTAACAACAATAAACTATCGCTTACGTCACCTCCAGACAAACAAAACATAACCGATTAGCGTTATCTCTGACAGGTAAACATTTCTTCGATATAACTAAATTCCTTACTTAAATCTACTCACCCTAAACAATTACCACCTTTAATCGTGAGCATTAAGCTCCTAAATAGCGCAAGCATTTTTTTTGCATACCACCAGATCAAGTATACCAAAGCTCTTGACATTGGAGCCTTCGAAAAAATAGCTTTAACTGCATCTGTGTTTAAAGTTGAAAATAGCTTACTATTCAAAAGTCAGCGGGGGTTGTCGTTTCTTGACAAAAGGCTCGAACCTATCTGTCAAAATATTTTTTGTGAAGTCCTCGATTAGGCCAGGTACGTGGTCCAGTCGAGCATCGAAGGTCGGTCTGGTCAGTTCTTAATTTTGTGGTCGATTAAGTGATTTGTGGTTAGATTTTCACAGATGTTTAGTGGATAAACGATGTGAAATTGAGTGTGAAAATTTGTGTTTACCTTTCGTCTCATTGGGTGAGTTTTTTTTCTAATAATACCTACCAATAATATGCTATTTCCATCTCACGTTTAGGCGGTTCGCTACAGGACTTAAGTGATTTCAAGTTTCTATTCAATGGATAATAACAATGGAGATTATTATTATCCCAGATAATCCAGCCTTCTTGCATTATGATCTCACCAGAGATTGGATTCGTGGCAACCGTAATTCTTTGTAGATCAATAGCACATTAAATTACACAGTGAAGGTTTTGTGCTTATATTGGTAAATTCAGTTTAGATATGACTTAGATTGGGTTATGGTTTCTGAAACTAGACTATTATGAAGAATATTTGGTTGGATATTATTAGTCCTTACTAATTTAATATTAGTTATGACTGATGATATTACTAAATAGTACATAGAAAACTCTTAAAGCAAATTTTAAAAATAAACAGAAGATTCATATACCTACAAGAAACCAACCGAACACTAAGCTTAGATACAGTTGAGTATTTGGTTATATTTTCCTCAAACGATGTAGTTTTAAGAAACTCCCATCAATCCTTACGCAATTCGTTGAAATTATTTTAGTAATTAATATTGAATCGGCACTATTTTTGACAAAAATAATTTATCGGTACCTCTTATTTTTTAAATTCCGATTTCGAGCGCCTGGATTGGAGGGGGAAATATCTTCAACTCCTTACAAAAAAAAAAAAAGTATTTCCTAAGCAAGCAAAATAAATAGCGCCCGTGGCCTCTTAAGCTATCGACACCATACAAATATTTGGCAATCATATTTTTTCTTTAACATGAATGTTATTTATAAGGACCTTGAGAGACAAAGCAATAGAAACTAATAAGAATAGCTTTAATAATTTATTGGCGGTAACGTTTCCCGGACTTGCAACAGGTATAGCCTGCTGAATGCTTTTTGGCCGACAACTATTCACTATCGATACCTCGTTGTACTAAGGTACTCTTAGTCGAAACACAAAATAACGAGTTGCTAACTAGAAGCTAGTTGCTTCAAGTTCCACCGTAGTTCAAGTTTGCGCTGACAAAGCAAACAGGACAGATAAAGCACGGATGCCGGTACCGCTACTTGTTTTACTTGGACGATAGTATCGTTTTAGTTTGATGCACTTACATACATTGTGAATATTGAAACTTGTTGTAGGTATGCAATTCTGAGGCAAATTTTCTATACAAAATACACTATTCGCATACTTTTAGCTTTTATTGCAAACCAACAGAGGAAGAGGATATAAACCTCGATTTATAAAGCATAGATAAGCTATTAGACACAGAAAATCAGTTATCATTTTGAAATCAATTAAGTCTTAGGGATTTATATTCTTAAAGGAAATTGTAAATAATAGCACTGAGTGTAATATTATTATTTACGGTATTTATTTGTGGTATTTTGTAATACATAGAAAAATCCAACAGTATAGCAGTAAACCTCTTCTACATTAACATAGAAAACGTATATCGTAAATTTAACCAGCATGCGATGCATTAAAACGCGACACACATTTTATCCGTTGTAACAAGCGACGAAGCCTTAATTAAACGAGGGAAATATGCCAACAAAGTTATATGAATATTTGTATATTTTTCGCGTGACACGGTTACTCGTATCCGCGTTTCATTTTGTTCCCGAAATATCTAATATTTGTATTTTTTAAATGTTTTACTCTGTTATTTTCCCTGCCGCTATTACTAGGTAACACAATCTTTATAATTAAAATGTTGCTTATTAATCTATTAATTTGATACTTCTGGGGTAGAAATGGACAAGTTTCCAACTATCCATTCATCCAATGCCTGGCCTACGCAAAAATTGCTTAGCTTGTTCGTCATCACCGTGATATAATCACTTCGTCTTCATTTCATAATATTTATATATCTAATTACATTTTAATTTTCATATTAGGCCACGTGGTTATTAGAAACATAACAAAAGAATAGTTAATCCTCGAAAATCACAGAAATTACACATTTTTAGAAAATTCTTGCCGTCTTATATTTTAAACAGTGGAACTTACATAACGGTCTGGCGGCTTATCCGTGCCTTTTATTTCAATTCAATTTACAAAATAACTATCAACGATTAATGTACGCGCAATAAATGGCAGTGCAAGAAAGTCAGATTTGCAAAGACGGAATCAACTTCCTTGGACCGAGTGAGATGCAATTACACACCACAATGTCCCTTTGTAACATGCCGTATGTAGGCCGCACAAGTGTTTAATGAAGCTGATGTGCCGGCAATGTGCACTGCGACCTTGGCCGAGCCGGTAACTCAAGATTGAGCTCCAAGTTACAGACTGAGCGGTTTGAATATTTTTTTAGTAAAGAGCAGCGCTAGCGTAGTGGCATAGCACGCATGGCCTGCGATTGCGTAAACTAAGCAATGTTCGCTAAGGCCATTTTTGGATGGGTGACGAAAAATTTATTATCTCGAGTTCCTCCGTGTTTCGGAAGGCACGTTAAGCCGTTGGTCACGGTTGCATCCGTATTAGTTAATACCCACCAACCCGCACTACGCAAGCGTGGTTATGGACCAATCTCCCTATATTCTTTCATCGATAGGGAAGGCCTGTGCCCCAGCAGTGGGAACGTTAAAAAAACGCTGGCGATGAAGACTTAAATGCAATCTTTTTTGACTATATTCATATGGATTGGACAAAACATTAGATAGCTACTACACTCCTCACTTGTACCACACGGCGAATGCATTAATTCGGTGCGCGCAGTGACCTCCGACACATCTGGGTTCAATTGAATTGTGCGCCGGCGCAGGAGTCGGAACCGCGCGCTTGTAATGGCCGCCATTCATAAACATTAAACGTGTTTGTAAATACGCGACCGCCTCACGAAAGTTGATGCCACTGCTTTTCTAAATAGATAAATCAATAATTGAAATGTTTGACGGAATTGAATGCGATTCCCGATGTATATTGATTGTTCATGGAGATATCTCACAAATTACTATCACGAAGTTAATAGCGATTCAGACAACTTATAATCATAACCACCGCCATCTGTTAATATAAAACATAACTATTTACAATTAAACAAGAATTTAATAGACCTACTGATCCGGGCAACGTTGTTTCGCCATTATTACCTCTCCTAATTTCCTAAACCGTGTAGTGACGACAGAGTGGCACCCCTATCTCTCCCGTGGGTGTCGTACAAGGCGACTAAGGGTAAAGACAGCGATGAATAATGGGCAGCAGAAGTCCTCTCTCACCACCTAGCAATATACTGCGATTTATGTGCCGGCCCCGCCTCACAATTTTTCTGTCGGACCTTCTCGAAATTCCTAGGCCAACGCTAATCATAGCCTTTACCTTAATTCAGAGCCAATCATGTAACATTGTGGTAAGAAACCAGGGCTCATCACATGTAGGCAGCTCATCTTAAGCCTCTTCTGCCCCCGTAGCACGGGACGTGGACACATCTCCTCGGGGGGAAAGTAAATCTTTTCCACTCGCTCTAACTCCCACTAAATCCCGAGACGAAACACTGTCAAGTGGTGGAGAGAGACTTGTCCCCGTGCTAGGCCCGCTGATTACGAGTGCGTTACGCCCCACCCGACTTAACCGCGCGGTTAACTACGCGCTAACCTAATTACTTTGTAATTATGTGGTAATGAGTTTCAAGTAGGTCGCCTGGGAATGGGAGGCACCGTAAACCTGTCTGGACCTAACCCGTTCTGATACCAACCACATTCATTAGAAGTTTTATACCTTATCAGATTCTCAGTTAAATTATTATTATCATGAATAATCCAACAGAACTCTATTGTTCCCGCTTAGCTACCGATAGCAGATTATGGATCTAACCCGTTCTGATACTAACCACATTAAAAGTTTTATACCTAATCAGATTCTCAATTAATATCTGCATGAATATCCACGGAAACACCATTGTTTTCGCTTAGCTCTCGATAGCAGATTAAAGAAATGCCAGCAAAAGTCGATATGCAAATAGGTTCGTAATAAAAATATTCTCATTCTCATCCCAATCACTCCCTCCGCTCAGCGGTCTCTCGATATCGTCAGTAACATCTTCCGGTGTGATATGAATTCATTAATAACACCTTTCAGTGTGTTGGATGATGAATCAAAAGGGAGTGGATGGCTTGATGACACTTTACCGATTTGAATGGAAGAGAAAACTGCTGTGCCGACCACAGATGATTTGGGAACATAATGATATAAAGTATAAAATAATACGTTAATATGTTTGTTCTTTTAACTGTGTTTTCACCAAAAATTATGAAAAACAACATAAATATTAGCATGATTCATCTCTGCAATCTATACTGAATCAACAGACTCCACGGGGACAAGTGCGAATCGCAATCGAACGCTATATTTATCGATATTCTCTCGTCGACTCGTTAATCGCTTACATATACATCGGTACTCGACACAATATAACTTATCACAATCCAATTACCGCGCGCAGTCACTGTGACTAGCCGACAATGGCACTCTGTCAATACGCTATCCCTTTCACCCGCTCAAGGGTTGCCATTTTTTATATTGTTTGATTTTTATTTGAACATTATAAAATAAATGTAATTCTAGCTACAAGTACAAAAATGTTTTTTTTACTCTTTTTCTTATTAATGTAGGTACTTATTTTTTATTTCTAAATTTACTTTAAATTTTGCAATAGTGTTAGAAGTACAAACAAGTAGTAATATCTAATATATATAAAAATCTCGTGTCTTGTTTGTTAAAAAACTCCTCGGAAAAGGCTTGACCAATTGTTATGAAATTTTTTGTGTATATATTTGTTAAGTTTTTGTACCCCTAAAGGTCGAAACAACGTTTGCGGGGACAGCTAGTTATAAATAAATTGTATATTTAAGACCCGATAGCATAAATGACAAAAGTCAATCAATTAAAGTCGAGAGTAAGAAAAACTAATGCACAGTTAAAAAAATTCATAATTAAATTCAGTCTCGACATCTCACTATACATACATATACTCAAATCCAGTACTTTCTACAGTGACAACCCTATACATCGGAATTACATTATTCGCTAATAAGAATCGTGTTCGTATAGTAATATTTGATTTGGTAAAAAGTGAATGCATTTTTTAACAGATTGATAGGGCCTTTAATATTTTATTAACAATATTATTACACACATATAAAAATCACGCCTATTATATTCCGCAGGGGTAGGCAGAGGTGAACTAAAACCCACGTTTCGCCAAAAAGGTCCCATGTTATGGTGGTGAGTCTATTGCCATTTATCAAGCACGGAAATCGCAGTAAATTGCTAGTTGGCATAAGAAGAACGCTGCTGCCCATTACTCATTGTTATTTTAACCCTGAGTCGTCGCGGGTGTTGTACAAGTACAACACCCGCGGGAGAGATGGGGGTGGTGACAATTGTATTCTCTCTCTGCCGTCACCACAAGGCGTATTATCACTATACTATCTACAAAATACTTATTGTTTTGAGTACATACACCTTACTATCTACAAATAGTATTATGAGCACATTTTCAATTTAATCTTTTTCTGTAAATCAACTGGGTGTCAAATCGCAACAAAGTCTGCAATAAACCTAAACGATTTTCAACCTTATCTTGTAGGCAAAGTGCAGCAAAATTGATAGCGTAAACGCGACACCAACGACGTAATGTAATCTTTGTCATATTGTGTTGTGGCGCCTGCGAATTTACGACCACTCATACAAACATGTTATCAATGAAACTCTTAGATAGGCGATAAACATATTATGATATTAACGCCCAAAATAGATAGGATTTAATCTCCACACTTTACTAGTAAGGTTCTAACATACTAGCGGTACTTGGGGGTACAACGTAATCACACGCAAATAAAGGAAAGTACGTCAATTTTTTTATTGCATTTTTGGATAGTTTATGTAAAGATACATGCGGCCAATTTTTTTTCAATAATTTTCATACAATGTAGACTTAATACCAAAAAAATCATTCTTCATGTCACTTAAGTTGAATATTTTTTCAATTAAAGAAGTCGATAAATAAACATAATCACGTAAAATAGTACCATAAAAATATACGTAACCGTTCTTAAGTCTTGAACTTGTCTTATTTTTGAACAAACAAAGCTGTAAACACGTCTTACAATCTGATATTATGTAAAAAAAAAAAGCAAATAAGGGCGTAAGCAAAACATTGTAGATAAACCTGATTAAACAGTTTTTTGCTCTCCTGTAAAGTAAGTGTTTTCGTCTTACGCCTTTATTTCCCTGGGTGCGGTATTAGTCAACAGTACTAAAAATTTCTCCAGCTCCTCCGTGCTTCAGAAGGCACTGAATTGGTCCCGGCTGCATCTGCAGTCATTCGCATCCGCACTGGCCAGCGTGGTGACATAAATGTCCCATTCCCTATAATACTACATTATTCCAACCATAGGGAGAGTCTTATAGAGTTCTCGTAGCCGGTGGTGACGGCAGAGCAGAATACAATTGTCACCACCCCCATATCTCCCGTGGGTGTCGTACAAGGCGATTGAGGGTAAAGACAGCGATGAGTAAAGGGTAGTAGCGTTCCTCTTATACCACCTAGCAATATACTGCGATTTACGTGCCCAATACATGGCAATAGGCTCGCCACCTATTACATGGGACCTAACATTTGGCGTTGGTGCTATTTCACTTCTTTGAGGATACAGGCGTGGTTTATGTATGTATGTATGTGTAAGGAAAGTCTGTCCCCAGTAGTGGGGACATTAAAAGGGCTGGTGATGATGATGATCATTATATTAGAGCGGTAGATACTGCATTCGTAGTAATTAGGTGAAACAATGCGTTCATCTCTCATCACATATGTATGTAAAACAATACGTTAATTCATTCTCTGCTAACGAAATATCGCTCCGACGTCACCTGAAGCATATCGTTGGCGCAAGGCCTATTGAGTTTCCATTCGTTTTCGCCACAACAAAGGTGGCTGTTGATTTAAAAATAGAGAAAAGAGTGGCCACTGGCCTATTTACGGAGTTAATCGAATGTGCGCGCGACGGCTTTGCGGGCGTCCGCTTTACAAACTCGCATCGGTGGCCAGAGGTACTCAAAATATTGCAGGCTTTACTCTAGTTCATAATTTTGCTGTTAGATTCCTATGTACAGATTTTGCTGAAAGTGAGGATGAGTTTTGACAGAAGGCAGCAAATATAAAAAACAGAATAATAATACTATGTGTGAAAGGGATAGATCAAAATATTAATGATTATGACAGCTGTCATGCGTATATTCCTACGGAGGACAGACTTGAACACGGGTTGTGTTAAGTTCGCCATTAGGAAATTCAGTTATTCAGTGACTGATTAGATTATAGTTGATTAGGCAGATTATTCATTATCTAACTATCAAAAATCTATGTCTACAAATGCGTACAAAAGTAATGATCTTACACAGATCATTGAGAATATTTTACTGACGGGTCGAAAGTAAAAACTTTCAGAACCTCGGTCATGAAACGAAGCACAGAAACATGTAAAGTGAACCGGTCTCGTCACATAATAATACGAGGCTCCAGCAGCTGAAATACTGCAATTGTCTGGGAAATTGCTCTGCGGAAAACTTTGACTGTCGCTGACTTTATTAAAACTCCTCGCGAGCGGGTTAGACTAATGAAAATTGTAACACTCGCTTCCCCCTTCACAACAGCTTTAAAGGTATCTTGCTAACTACCTTCTATACTAATGACTTGTGAGACAGACATGATATTTTGATTTGGCCTCCTCGGCTAGCATGACCACCGTAACACGATATGATATAGCCATTTTTATCATTTTTATCGCTTTGAACAGTCAAAAATCATTGAATTTTAACACTTGATAAAGATATAGCCATTAAACGCTTCGAACTGTCGAAAATCCTATGATTTTTGTAAGTTCAACGCGATAAATGGCTATCATTTTCGTATTTGGGTGGTCATGCTAGCCGGGCTGAATTCTTTTCATATAGTTAATTTAACGCAATAAGTACAGGAATAATAATAAACCTATTATGGAATATAAATTTCAATTTCGACCAACATCCGGCTCGAAGGACCAATGAAACTCTTTGATGGTTGAGATTGAGTATTCGAAAAACAATGTGTAGTTATTTTTCATTAATGGACTGATAGTATTTATATTTATTACGTAGAATATTATTATGATGCCAACATTTTACACACAGACATAGTGCGAGCAATAGAAATTAAAATGGCAAATTAAATTGATGGAAAGCAAGTTACTAATACCCAATTACGATCATAAATAACATTATAAGAATCACATATAGTTAACGCGGTAATTTATGTACAGCATTTGCCTAATCAACTCGTACCGCTTCAGGCAGCGAGAAGCTATTAATTATGGTGGTATTAAAAACAATATTTTTACAGCTGCCATCCGCTTGTTCAGTGTGGCGTTATTGGTCGTTCATAAACTTGATTTTACAACTTCTACACGCACCTACATTTAATTAGGAATATATTGACAATATTTTCTGGACTTGTGTGATAATATACTCACAGTGCCGTGTGGTGACGGCAGAGCATAATACAATTGTCACCACCCCTATGTATCCCGTGGGTGTCGTACAAGGCGACTAGAGTAAAGACAGCGATGAGTCATGGGGAACAGCATTCGAGATGCTACCTAACAATATACTGCGTTTTTTGTGCCCGAAAAATGGCAATAGGCTCGCCACGTATTACATGGGACCTAACTTAATTGGCAGCAAGTAGGTGTTAATTTACCTCTGCCCACCCCTTCGGGGATTAGGCGTGATTTATTTATGCACATTGTCATGTCCAGAAAACTCCCTTTAAAGGAGTGGCTTAAAAATAATTTTGCTCTTCCATAACCACACGGCGGCAAAACTGATAAACTGAAACGAACTGTTCACTTGAAGATACTGATAGACGAAAATGCCATCTGATAAGGACTACTACACTTACCAATACCTTTCTAAGAATCATCATTGTACGAAACTATGTGAGTTTTGTGATTCAACAAGGGGCGGGTGATAAAAGCCCTTTGAAGAATTCTTAAAACAGTAGGCGACAGCTTAAGCTTCACTAATCGTGTCGGCGTCGGCGCCTGCCCAACCTTTTCACCACTCAGAACCTTTTCATTGCGATTAGGGCATTTTTTAAGGACCTTTAGTTCCCGGCACGTATGTTGAACCAAAATGACGGTCGCGCAGATTAATTTAAAGGAAAAGTGTATAAACTAAATTTATTATATTTAATATTCCTACTTTGCTATGGTTACCTCATATAGAACCTCAATTAATACGTGAAAACGTTTTACTGTGCTGTGCCTAGTTCAACTTATGTGCCGGGTATTTATTGTAAAGCTGTTGGGAGAGAGGCCTTTACAGCAGCTACCGGGTTTTTGGGGAGGGCGAAGACCTTGCCTTCAAGCCTTGCAGTCGGGTACTCCCTGTGAGGGTACCTTCACTGTAGGCGTCCCCCTTCGGTGGAAGGCATCTCCCGGCGGAGATATACTGCCGCGGAGCCTCACAGGGCGCCCGAGTCGGAGATGCGATAGGTGCCGTTAAGGTATATGTAATCTTCTAGGGACATTTTTGATTACTGTGAGTCATGTGCCACTTGAAGTCCTTATTATTTTTACAGTTAAGTGTTATCATTTGTCTTTGTGATGAGGTATTTACGGCGTCTTTTGATTTTTATTTAAATAGACATTCCAAATGCAGGCAAAATCCACAGTTATCTCAGTCATGATAGGTAGACGAGCTATTTATTATGTACTATTTGATTTTAATTTTAACATTATATAAATGTTAGAAAAATTAGTACAAAGATTTTGGTAGTTAGAAAAA
Source organism: Cataclysta lemnata (assembly GCA_963931975.1). Lineage (NCBI taxonomy): Eukaryota > Metazoa > Arthropoda > Insecta > Lepidoptera > Crambidae > Cataclysta > Cataclysta lemnata. The sequence goes on from OZ008358.1 coordinate 285,924, forward strand.
GAATTTCGAAAAATTATGATCTCAAGCCCGCCTCAAGATCATAATTTGTCGAAATTCTTTTTCTAACCACCAAAATCTTTGTATTTATTATGTTTTCTATAAAACTGACAAGATTCCGAGAACACAGATGTTTTGTTACTTATTTTCTAAACCCACCTCTTAATGTTTAAATTTAAAATTATGATTATTAATTTTTCACATAAGTAAAATTTTTAGCTACAAACTTCGTCTTTGCCAATTTCACAAAAGAGCTCAATGAATCAATTGTACTATATTAAATACGGAAGTACAAACTATAAATAGGCAGCTGCGTATTGGTTAATTGCAAACCTTTCACCTGGCATGAACAGATGTACCTTTATAATACAGAAATAGATTGACCATTATCTTCTATCCCTCTACTTCATAGACATAACTGTGAGATATGAATTCGGAGATAAAATATATAATTGCGAATTGTTTATGGTACAATTTTCTCTTAAAAAAAGTTGTGCGTAATTATGGGACAGTGTGTAACATTTTAAGAAATATAATTTTTGAAACATTCAATAATTTTAGAAAAGCTGTAGTAGTGTGTATTTTCAAGCAATATATCATTTAACAGATTCTTTTCTATAAATTAACCAGTTACATTATTGAAGACTGGCCTTAGTTTTATTATTAATGGGATACCCCATAATTAGTGACCTTGTAATATAAAAATTAGTCCGACATCTGTCGACTTGCAAAATAACGACAAGACAGCTGACCTAGAGCAAAAACTACCCGCATCTCTCAACTATCAACATTTAATTGCAGCTGCCAGATAAGGATCTTCGTCGAATCCGTTAAATCTACTGAAAAAAACTTGAATATAGCAATTAAAAGCCCTGACAGAGATCCTCCCCACATGTTTGTTCTCGAATTGTTTTCGCGTGATTTTGTCCCTATTTTTTTAATTCACCTCTCCGCTTTTCAGACGCGAGTTTAATTAAAATTTATCAACGTCGAAATGTGTCTTGGGCGGCAACTCGGAGATGCTTCAGATGAGATGAGATTTAATTTTGTATTGAGGGATTCTGGTGAATTCTATTAGTTTTGTCTAAAATATTTCTTGTTTCACATTAGCCCGTAATCCGTTAAGCATATCATTAAATACAATAACAAAAAGGAATAAAATTTATATTGTAACCTTTAATAATTTAAAATTTGGTAACGGTAAAACACCCATTTCGACGTTCATGACAAGATTAACACTTAAGAACCCTGTCGTAACAACCTCACAGCTTGTGCTAAAAGGTACTAAGGTAATTAATTCATCTCTGAGGAAGACTAAGAGTAAATCATGTATTTTTTATTATATAACATTACCAGGTTTTTATTCAAATTAACTATATATTGTATTGATGTTCTTGCTTAAGTCCTTTCTTTTATATAGCTCCGTCAATATTAGTACCTACATTCTGGTTAAAAGAAAATTATCTAAGACCCGTAGGTAAGCCTCTTAGCAATTTAAAGGATATTTATGTTATCTTTTTAATAATGCCCCGGCTTTTATTGATACTCAAGATTATTTCTTTTTGCCGTTAATTCTGTAAGCTGTTTATCAGTGTCAAAAGCATTAACAGTTTTGAAGGTGAACTTTTTGAGGTGCGTTATATTTATGATGGAATTAAGATACTTATTACTTTATATTGCAAATCATCGTAAATCATAAAAGAAGTATCTCGAGTGCTTTCATTCTGTATCTAACAGAATCGAGTCCTAGAGAATGAACACTTAGGCTGGAGTTCATCAACACGAAAATCAAGCGATTAAAAGATAACCGCCAGTCCTTGACAGTTCTTCCATGCGGTAAAATGTAAAAATCCGACGATTAAACAATAATCGCCTGTACAATAAAAACTATAAACACGTTGTACAATAAAAACATAATAAACACAACAAACAGTCTATTATTACTAAGATTTTGGTGGTCAGAAAAATAATTCATCAATTCAGAAATTTAGTCAGGCACCTGCCCGGATAACTGGGACGCGGGTTTGATTCCCGCATCAAGACCATAATTTTTCGAATTTTTTTCTAACCTTAAAATTAAAATCGAATAGTCTAATATTATTTCATCGGTTCTTTTTGACATATAACGTGTAATAATATAGTATAGAAAAAATGTTAAAACTAGACTGTTAATTTCTAATAGCTTGTTTTACGCTTAGTCGCCTTGTGGCGACTAAAACTTCAATAACATCAAATCATACAAAGATTCGAATGAAACCACATACGAATATTATATTATCTTTACTTTGTAGCAAAGTCTTAAAAATATAACGCTCTTCATAATAAACATTCCCTACAAAGTTGTGACCACGTACCTTGTTTACGGGGCGACGGTAAACTCATTTCTAACTTTCATAAATGAAGGAGGGCTTGTTAAGAAGTAAGCGAGGTCAGGTTTTCCTTATACAATTTCGGAGGCAGACCTTACACGTTCATTGAAATAACTTGTATGTGCGGTTAGTAATTTTGTTCTAAAGTTAATAATTTCAAGGTTGACATTCATTAACATTTGAGCAAATATGTCTAAACTTCTGAACGTGCTGGCTGAAATTGGACATGCGATTTCCAGCTTTATTAGCTTACGGAATGGGTCCTAATTCCTAAAGTTCATTTATTTATTTTGTTAATTCAAAGGAATTCTTCAAGCAAATGTAGAGCCTTAGGGGCTACACTATAGTGCTTCTTATAATCAAGACTCATATTTCCAATTGGATTTTCCAATGAAGCTTTCGATTTGCATTTTAAGCGATACCGTGTAAAACTTATTGGAATAACAATCAAATAATGTTTTGGTCAATGGTAAAAGTGATTAGAGTATTGGAAGGAGAGAAAGGAAAAAGATCACAATGTATGTGCTGATCATTGGACGAGTAACCTCCACCATTTTTCCGAAGGGACGGTGAGCCGTGGTTCCCAGTTGCATCTGCATTCGTTAATACTGGCCAATCCGAACTGGTCCAGCGTGGAGGGCTATGTCCCATTCTTCATATTTATAAGGAAGGATAGCAGTGAACAGATTAAAAGGGCTGATGATCTTTCAGTAGTTGAATAGAGACTTCGCTGGTATACATCTACCGCTCACAGAATCACCACATAACCTTGGGGTCTACCGCGTAATTGCAATTGCTATTTAATTCTATCGTTGACGACGTCATGCTGTCATTTCGTACAGTCTATGACACCAACATCAACGACCGATACTCTACAGACGATAACAATGTGAAAGCAATGAACGAATGAAATTCGGCTGAAAAATCAAGATGGCTCATAGCCACAATTGTTAACGATAGTCGCTGTCATCTTAGCGTAACCAGGGGTCTCGCCTATTTGGATTATACTCAGTATCCATTGAAGAATAGGGTTAGAACTCTAGTGGTTAGTATTACAAATTTACAGCCTGCCAACGGCCTGCCTCGGCTCGTCCTATGGCTACATAAACACAGGAACATGGTATAGCCAGCATCCAGCGGCGGGTTTATAATTAGCCCTGCTCACCCGACCGGGTGGGTGCGCTCGGGTGAGCCCGCTTTCATCCCAAACGGAGGCACAGCCCTCTAGTGAGCATCTATACACGTGCACCGGCGAAATTTCCAACAGGAGCTGAGCACGGATCTAATCGTCAACTGGACGTCGGACAATCGATTTTGGGACACGCCGCTCATTGAACTAAGACAGGAATGCACCAACACGAAAAAAAAGCTATTTAGCCATAGGTTTTGACATATTACCGTCGGTTTTTGACATTTTATCGTATGGAAGAACTGTCAAAAACTGCCGGTTATCTTTCAATCGCTTCTTTTACTTGTTGATGAAATCGGGCCTTAGGCTCGAATTCACCAACACGTAAAAGACAGTGATGTGTAGTGCGTATAGATTTGAAACAGCCGTGTGGTGATGGCAGAGTAGAATACAATTGTCACCACCCCAAATCTCTCCCGCGGGTGTCGTACAAGGCGACTAAGGATAAATCAGTGATGAGGAATGGGCAGCAGCGTTCCTCTTATACCACCTTGCAATGTACTGACTTTTGTGCCCAATAAATAGCAATAGGCTCGCCACCTATTACATGGGACTTAACATAATTGGCGAAACGTGGGTGCTAGTTCACCTCGGCCTACCCCTTCGGGGGATATAGGCGTGGTTTATGTATGCATGTATGTATAGATTTGGGCGCAATCTATATAACACATTGTGAAATACAAACACAACTTCATCCGCAAATATTATTGCTAAGTCCTAATAAATCGCTGCCAAACAAAGCTCATTAATCAAACCCAGTCAAGACTGTGCAAAAACAAAGTTAAATGTACTCTTTCACGATGTCGGATGCTATTACCGCATTCTGGCAGACCTCGCGCAAATAGCATTCTTATGTCCGATTAAGGAGGTTCTGTGTTTCGTTATTTTGTAGAGCTGGATATCCAAGAGACAGTACCAAGTTTGAATAACGAAAACTGTCAAACATCTCCGAGGTTAAAAGAAGTTGAAAGACATTGGAGAATTGAGGAATTTTATACAGAGTGTGTGTTTTTAACGCGCCCTCTTTTCTAAACAGCAGTCGTAGACCAAACATCAGCTGAAGCTAAAATATCGCTATTGTTTAAAATGAAATGTCGCATACCGATCTTCTATAATGTTTGATATATAAAACTATATCACGTTTTAAATCGCAAAGATAAACAATCATTCTTTTGAAAAAGAAATTCTCAATTCATTAAATTTAAATATCAATTTCGCCTTCCATTCTTAGTTGGCTGTGATAAATATAATTTTGAACCGGTACCCTCTTTGGCAGCACTTAATTAATTATTTATTACAACCATCGCCCAGAAAGTTGCTTAAAAAGGTAATTTACTAACATTGTTCCAAACTCCCAAAGTCTCTTTATTCCAGAAATTTTTATCATCCTCACATAATTTAATACAAAAAAGACGCAGCTCAGAAAATACTTAAAACATTCTGTATTATATTTATAGGAGTAAGGCTTACTGTTACAGGAATATAATTTATTTAAGAAGCGGCATTACATTAAGTTTCACTTTTTCTATCTCGTTTTTAAATGAGTTTTTAAAGTTTGTCTTCTTCATATTTTACCCAACCCGCTCCCAAATCACGGGGTGATGATGATTTTCAGCATATTGCTCTAGGAATCGACTAGGTTTGCGGCAGTCGCTTGCCTTCAATCCACCAACAACATCATACTTAAACAGCAAATTGACTATAAAACCTTAGCCAGAAACTTGAGCAGTATGGACTGGAATATTGCCATTCCATTCACTCTCTCTGTTCATCGATATCTCCAAAATGGCATTCCACCACTATTAAATTCACCACTATTAGATTCGCACCTATTTGGTGTGATGGATATTTAGAATTAAAATGCAGTGGATGGTTTGATGAGGAATCATAAGGCGCCGACCATATACCAGGAAAAATACAAGAAGATGATAAAGAACTGGTATATGTTGGGACTCCTAATTATCGGTTTTTCAAATAGTGTTATATCACTCACTGTATTGAGCAAAACCCATTTAGAAACGAAACTAAAGAAAATTCTGAAACTGATGTAAACAGAAAAATGCACGGGAAAACATTCTTCTTTTAAGCAAAAATGGCCTTTTACAATGCTTATGAAACCGACAAAGACGTCAAACGCGACCTACATGTGTCCCTGGCGCTAGTCGACTGCGCGGGAAGCGGGAACCGGGAACCGCCGAGCCTCTCGCAGACCGGAAGCCCCCCTCCACGTGGACGCCGGAAGCATGTCACGAGATATGACGCCACTGCGGCCCAGTTTCTCTGAGGCTTCAGCCTTGATTGAACATGATTACCGTTTAGCATGCTGTTACGTGAGTCGGTTTTTGGAAAACTTCCGAGAATTGTCGTCTGGCTCAATTCTAGTCGTTTCTGGTATTAGTAATTATTTTCAAACATGTTCTAATAATAAATATTTATTAATATCATCATCTTCATCACCAGCCCTTTAATGTCCCCAGTGCTGGGGCACGGGCCTTCGCTATGGATGTAGGAATACCTATAGGGAGATTGGGCCATACCCACCGGGTTGTTGGTATGGCCCAATCTCCCTATTATCTTCCTTATTTGTTTTCATCAGCTATTAAATTTGATTTTATTTTAATTAAAAGACTTTATTACATATGTGTTTATAATTCTAATATTTATTTAATATAATAATAGCTTAAAAAGTGTTAATAATTGGCGATTTTAAATTTAGAATTTATTTTGTGTTGTTTTCTCGATACGATTACGAATGCGGATCTTCGAAAAGTTCGTGCTTGAGGCACTGTTTGCACCAATTTTCCAGAATGTAGGGGAATTTTCGTCGTGTATGTATGCACTTGTCCTGTGCGGAAGTGTACTCAAACAGATTCACGCACCACCGGCCACTTTCAAATTACTTTTAGCGGCCATCTTGGACATTTTTATCTCTTTTACTTTCACAGTGAACTTTTATGTGGACTCGGGGCTTTATCTCTGATTCAAAAACAACAACTAGCAATGCTTTCTACGTTTCCACAGTTTTTGTTTATAGTTACGTGTTTAGGAAAGCCGTGTGGTGACGGCAGGGCACAATACAATTGTCAACTCAATTGACAACTTCTAATCTCTCCCGCGGGTTTGTCGTACGACTCTCGTACAAAGCGACTAGGGGTTAGGGTTAGGGGTTAGACAGCGATTAGTAATGGGCAACAGCGTTCCTCTTATAGCAGCTAGCAATATACTGCGATTTACGTGCCTGACACCTGGCAATCGGCTCGTCCCTATATATATGGGCCCTATCCTATTTGACGAAACGTGGAAGTTAATTCACCCCTTCGGGGATATAGGCGTGATTGGTCATTGGGTCATCATCACCAGCCCTTCAATGTCCCTAGTGGTCCATAGGCTTTTCCTATGGTGTTTTAACGAGCCATGGCGCACCACACCTGGCCCAGCAGTCGTGGGTGGTCATTGGAGGGCAACTGTCTCCAAAAAAAGGTTATAGTGGGTCTTCCTTAAAATATAGACGTATCACAATCGCGGAATGTTTTTAGAAATTTTAATGGAGAACAATCTCGCTATACATATGATTTTTGCGAAACTTTAACCGTTTACGCAGCGTAGCTACGCCACGACAGCTCTGAAAATGAAACTTCTTTTCCCGTTTTTGCAACATTTTTCATTGAGGCTCAGCTCCTTATTGGTCGTAGCGTGATGTTAAATAGCCTATAACCTTCCTCAATAAACCAGTAGTTCCTGAGATTAGCGCGTTCAACCAACCAAAAAACTCTTCAGCTTTACAATATTAGTATAGATGTGAACTTACTGAGGTTGTGGTAATGTCTAATAGTGCTTTCGTCTTTCCCAGATCTCCAGTTCCCCATAGACGTGTCGGGCGTCCAGAACGACCACCCGTTCCTGGACGCGGACTCGCTGCAGTCCCTGTTCAGGAGGCTGACGGCCCTCAACCGCTGCGCCAACATGAAGCTCGAGCACCATCACCATCAGAAGAGATCGGTAAGTTTTTATGGTCAATCAATCAATCTCGATCGTGATCCGCAATCAGGATCGCGATCCGGATTGAATGTGGGAGTATGTGGTGCCAATCTGCTTCGAACTCAAATTGGATCGATCAATTTGGATTCTGATCATTGATTATGTGAGTGGATCGCGATCGAGATTGACAGTGTACGGGCTGCCTAAGGCGCCATCATGTTGGTTAGAGGACTCTCAGAGGAACCTTTTAGGTTTTTCGAGGGTTCTCTGGAGAGGAGCTCGCTAGCGCAGTACCGTAGCTCGCTCGGCCTGCAATGAAAATGTAAACGAAAATATGGTTTATTCATATCATTGCATACACTTTGTACATGTTCGCTTAGGCCGGTCATTGGATGGTGACCAAAAATGTATTACATATCTCGAATTCCTCCGTGCTTCGAAAAGCACGTTAAGTCGTCGGTCCCGGCTGCATCTACAGCCGTTACTTCTTTGCCTCGTGAAGAGCCCACAAGGCAAAGAAGAGAAATGCTCTAGAAAACATCATCATCACCATTGCTAGGGCACAGGATTTCCCTATGGATGAAAGAATATAGGGAGAATGGGCCATAACCCACCACGCTGGTCCAGTGCTGATTGGGGGGTAAATGCCGAAATAATATTTTACTATTTTTCTGAATTTGCGAAAAATGCATTCAACATCTAGAAAATGAACACGATAACGCGCAATATCAAAACAGACTACGCTAACACGTGTTGAAATATATGAATCTGAACTACGTACTAGTTAAAGTGAACCATTAAACGCTTGTGGCAGTAGCGCATTTAATGCACATAAAGCTTATAAACTCAGATCGAAAGTTTGCTTCAAGCTCAGACTATTTACTGACGCGGCACAAATTTGGAAAACCAAATGCTATTTCAATGGCTACCGACATGAAAGCGAAATAAATGTTGCTCTCAATAAAGTTTCTTTGAGAGCAAGAGACAAGTAAATAAAACAAAATTAGTAAATTACTTTGTACAATAAGCAACCATTGGAAAATCTAATTGACTAGATTTTCAATTATGTTTGTTGAGGCGTAGTGCGAATGATCCATATAAAGTAAGTTGGTGAAATACTTTTTACTCATATCATATAGATCTAATAACTCTGAAAAAAATTTCTAGATAGGACTATTAGGAGATAGGTTTTGGCGTTTTTATTGATCACTAGCACCTTTACGTTGTGATAGATGATATGAATCAAAAGGGAGTGGATGGCTTAATGACGTGTGACCGATATGAATGGAAGAAGAACCATACTGCGCCGACCCCAGATAGACTGGGAACAGGAGAGAAGGTTTTGGCGTTTTAAAATGGAAGTTTCAAAAGTAGACTTTAGTACCTAATCACAATGTCACAATAATTATACTTGACTACCGCTGTCGTTGGTGTGTGTTGGCGCCATCTGTTGTCGCATGGAGGAGGCGCCGTAATCGACATTAGGTTGCTGCGCAAGCGCCGCTTTACCGAGCTGAAGACGTGTAGCACCATTCATACTTAACAATATTTATTCATTCGAAATCCATAGTATACGTATTCGTTAACCACTCGTTGTATTGTAAACGTAGAAAATTAAATCAGTTTTAGGGCCTGTTTCACAATCGACAAGTAAGTTCGAAGTAGCTTACTTCACAGATCATTTGACAGTTGTAATATGAAATATATGTCAGTTGAACTGCAATGTAAGCTACTTCGAACTTACTTGTCGATTGTGAAACAGGCCCTAAATCGAGTTAACTATTGAAAACATCAAGAAACCATAATAAATGAAAGCCTGAGCTCGAAACAGTGTGACATAGCACTAAATTTTTCTACTAATCTACTTAATAGGCTAACCGTACCCTCAGATTTGTAGTAATTATTAACTTTGTATAAAAAAGATTAAAATATTCTCATCAACCCCATATCTCCCGTGGGTTACCACTGCTATGAGTAATGGGCAGCAGCGTTCTTTTTATCCCACCTAGCAATGCCGCTAACTATTAGATGGAACCAAACATGATTGGGTGAAACGTGGATGTTAGTGCATCTCTGCCTGGCCCTCTATTTATTTATTAGTATTTCTTATATACTAGACCTGATGTACTGTGTTCCGACATTGAGTGATACGATAGCCAGCCCCTCTGTGGTTGAGGGTTCCAGGTGAAGCTCGATTCCATCTTTAGCCTTTTTAGAGATAAAGGGCAAGAGCTACCCTGTCTAACATAAAAAAATACATGTCAATGCCCCTTCTAGGATGAATAGGCGTGATTTATTTAGGTACAAGGTTAAGTGTTTATGTTACTAGTATCTTTAGCATCAGTAGATAAAACCCTTGATAAAGCTCGCACAGTTATCGAACACGCCCCAATGTCCGTAAGGTACGAATAAATTATTACAAGGCAAAATCTCATAAAAATAATCAACTCTCCTACAGTATTACTTGCAGTAAGTACCAGGTTATAAATAGCGTATTTTAATGAATATTTATACAGGCATTTATTATTATTTTAATTTAAAATGCGATAGGGACATTTTTCAAACGATTTAAGCTTTTTAATTAATTTTTCTTTCATAATGAAACAGACAATGAGGCTTAATGTGCTCATGAATATTTAATTTGGGTCTGTTTTTTTTTTAATGCTATCGTCGCGGGGTTTGTTAATTACTTTACAATCAATTCTCTAATTAATGTTCTAAAGTAAGATTGTTTATTAATGAAATATTTATTTTGTGTAGGCTACCAGCTTTTATCTGCTATTTAGTCCTAATGGATTATTTAATAATTGAACATTTTAAATTTATCAGCATTATTATCGTAGAGCCGTATGGTGAGGGTAGAGCAGAATACTATTATCACCACCTCCAATCTCTCCCGCGGGTGTTGTACCAGGTACCTCAGGGTATAAGACAGCCATGAGTATTGGGCAGCGGCGTTCCTCATATACCACCCAGCAATATACTGCGATTTACGTGACTGTTTTATTAGTAATATCATCATCATCATAAACAAATAAAATATATTAATATTTTTACACTCACACCTATCATCTAGCCCAAAGTAAGTAGCCTAAGCACTTGTGTTATGGATACTAGATGACGGACATATTTTTAATATAATTATGTATATAAATGTTGAAAATATACTACATAAACATATACACAACCATGACTCGAGAACAAACATTTGTGGTCATCATAAAGTTTGCCCCTACCAGGATTCGAACCCGGGACCTCTCGGCCAATACCCAGCAATCTGAGCATTCGACCAAGGCGGCCGTCTAGTCTATCATCACCAGCTGCTAAGGGCACGGGCCTTCCCTATGTATGGAAGAATATAGGGAGATTAGGCCATAACCCACCACGCTGGCCCAGTGCGGGTTGGTGGGTATTAACGACTGCAGATGCAGCCGGGACCAACGGCTTAACGTGCCTTCCGAAGCACGGAGGAACTCGAGATAATACATTTTTGACCCATCCAATGCCCGGCCTTAGCGAAACTGCTTAGTTTACGCAATCGCAGGCCAAGCGCGCTGTGCCACTGCGCCAGCGTGCTCCTCAAATAGTAATATGCTCGCCCCCTATTACATGGAACCTGACGTAATTAGAAAAACGTGGGTGTTAATTTAAGTCTGCCTACTCATTTAGGCATACGCGTGATTAATGTATGTATTGCTGAGCAGAAATAAGTCCTTTTAGCTGGTCAGGAATGTTTCCAAATTGCAACTTTACTAATTATTTATTGATACGCTATTAACACGAGACCAACATCAGCCCTTTAATTTCCCCACTACTGAAGCACAGGCCTTCCCTATGGATGGAAGAAAATAGGGAGAATGGCCCATAACCCACCACGCTGGCCCAGTGCGGATTGGTGGTTAATATAGTTACTAGACTCTCAGAGCCGCACTCAGAAACGTCAATTTACTTTAATGGATAGTACTTAATGTCAAAAAAATCATTTAAATCTAGACCCGGCAAGAATAGCGACTAACATTGAATTGTTAGTTTTTGGCACTAACTGCCGCACTCAGAGACGTCAGATTACGTTAATGAGTGCTTAACGACGAAAAATGACAATTCAAAACTAGTTGCTATTCTTGCCGGGTCTATGGTCTAGATTTGAATGAAAATTTTTGACATTAAATACTCATTAAAGGTAATTAACGTCTCTGAGTGCGGCAGTAAGTACTCAGTACCGTTAATATTGACGTATCGGAGTGCGGCAGTAAAACTGACGACGCTCTTGTAAGAACGTAGCATAATAAGGTTTTAGCGAAGTTAGCGGAAGGCCGTTGCGCCGACATCGCAATACGTACCCTATTATCATAATTGAAAGTTGTCCACTAAAAGCTCATGATTTCTCCCGCGCATAAAGATGTATAAAATCAGTTCGAACTGCACTTGCCTTAAGTTCCTTGGTTTTATGACAACATTAACTGCTAAGTGTGTGTTTAGCTTACCAAGCTGCCTTTGATAACTTCGGTATATTGGAAGGTTGGTGGTTAAGGGTTTTAGAAAGGCGATGTTTAACAGTTCAGTAGTTTTCGCTTCTTGGTTTGTCAGTTCTTACATATAGATTTGTTTTGGTGGCTTTAACATCTTCTAGAAGAGTAGTTATATTTATAGTAGTTTTTCTTACCAATTTCTTTCTATTTCCTGTTACTGCACCAACAAAGAGAGCTTAGATTCTAAACTCCACTACACAACAGTCCTCCACTATACAACCATTCAAACTAACCTTCTTCTCCCTGCCCTGTTCCCAGTTTGTCTGGGGTCGGCGCAGTATATTTCCTATTCCATTCATAGCGGTCAGACGTCATCAAGCCATCCACTCCCTTTTGATTCATATCATCCATCCCAACGTAAAGGTGCTAGTGATGAATCAATATATAGAAAAGAGACGGAAAGGAACATGTTGAGAGACCGATAAACGGATAGAGTGGTTGGGATGACAACATGCCAATCCATACTGATCAAGGTTTTAGCTTAGGTTTAAACAGCCGCCTACCTGATACCAACCATCTTTGGCTTTGCTGTTGTTGGAGGTTTTCCCTCCACCACACGGGTGTCCCGGGGTGTATTGGTCTACATCGAACAGTCTACCTTAGTCTTTTGCGACACCCATAGGATGGGTCGGGGTTTGCACATTCTGCGTTATTAATTTTTTCGCTCCCAGACCAGCATGAAATACTATTCCAACTAACCAGCACGAAAAAAGAAAGCTCAGATTGTTGAAATCTTTTCCTTCGCAATCAGTTTATTGTTAAGAAAAAAAGGGATTCTCCCGAACAGGAAAACTGGAGGAGGCCCGGGATATTTATTATTTAAGCGAATAGATTTCCCAGCGCGCCTACACAGCTTATTAATTCCACGCCGATATCAGCTCTAATGGAATTTCGTTCATCATCCCGTATCTCGTCCGCGCACAATGCCCGGATTTCAGGGTTCACCTGCTCTGGGAGAAAGGAAAACGGGGGAGTGCCAAAAATTCGGAGTTGCGAAATGTTCACTGGAATATTGGTGAATGCGAAGCCTGCTCTGTATCTGATATTGGGTGCTCAGAATCACACTTTGAGTTTTAAGAGACGTCCGTAGTGGGTAATGCATTTATACCGAAAACCATACATAATGGTCAACATTGAAAACAAAATTGTAATTAAAAAGCGGCATGTCAAGTCATTGGATGCAGGCTAATTATTCAATTTGTTAGGCAACCTATATGCAATATATTTATTGACATATTAAATTAAATATTTCATCAGATAAACATCTCGGTGAAGGTCGTTTTTAGGGGGATCTTAGACTATATCCATTACTATTTGTATGTCGTTTGAATATTATAATAAATGGTACAAAAATATCCAATTTTTTTTGTGTAATATTATTACCAGATCGGGATCCGTACCCGCGTTTTTCCTAACTTGTTTATTTTTCAATTCGTTTTTATTACTTATCACCACCAGCCCTTTAATGTCCCCACTGCTAAGGCACAGGTCTTCTCTATGGGTGGAAGAACATAGAAATAATGGGCGATTACCTACCACGCTGGCACAGTGCGGATTGGTGGGTCTCTTGACCTTCAAGGCTTTATCATAATTGTCATTATAATAATTAAAAAAATACGGACCCCTGGAACAAAGAACTTCCTCCTTTTTCGAAGTCCGTTGAAAATAGAAGGATTCCGCTTGATGATTATAAAAGCTGACTTCTCTGAATTTGGAGGCTGTCCGAGACAATTGTAGACAAAAGGACGGTGAGTACGTCAGTGAGGTAATACGAAATTGTTCTTGACAGATACCGTGTCAGGAAATTACTGACTGTTATGCAAACCCACTTGCGGATTGCGAAATTATGGTTGAGGCGTCTCACCCGCGACCTGTGCACGGATTTGGGTCAACAGCAGTTAAGACAATGGAGTAAACAGCTGTAGGTCTTCTTTCGAGGTACAATTTTGATATTAGTAGCACTTGCAAAAGAAAAAGGTCAAAAAAAATAATTTCAAAAAGTTACTCTACACTAAGGTTTCCTGGTAGAAATTGCTACTATAGCAATAAAGCCGGCTTGTGTATATGTGTTTTTTTTTTGTGCAATAAACAGAATTAATGATTCATTCATATTTACCCGACTACTATTTCGGGTATTAGAGGTGAATTTCTCCAAATGTGTAAGGTCAAGAGTACCCCAACCGACGGGCATGCATGAAGAGATTGATGAGATTGGATGAAGCGAAAGAAGTATGTAAGGATCGTAGCAAGTGGAAGGAAGTGATCTCTGCCTACCCCTGTGGGAGAAAGGCGTGACGTATGTATGTATGGAAGGCCCGTGTTATAGATGCCGAGCCTATTGCAATCTATCGGGCATGTAAATCGCACTATTGCTAGGTGGTGCTGTGTGGTGACGGAAGAGCTGAATACAATTGTCACCACTCCCAATATTTCCCGTGGGTGCCGTACAAGGCGAATAAGGCTAAACACAGCAATGAGTAATGGACAGCAGCATTCCTCTTGTACCACCTACCAATATACTGCGATTTATGTGCCCGCTAGATGGCAATAGGCTAGCCATCTATTACATGGGATTCTTCGGGAATAACTGTGTGATATATATGTATAGTGTTATCTCCATCGTCACATAGAAGGCGTCCACCAAGAAATGTATCTAGTACCCCCAACATGGGCCGTTGTCGTTTCGACCTCTCAAGGAACTGCTAAGAGTCCGCATTTAAGGTAGCGACAGTGTATTACACGTCCGCAACATCGCCAGTATGCAAAATACTCCGACAAAGGCCATTTTCTAATGCGTGAACCGTGTACCGGCCTGCGTACTATACACGCAACGCAGTTTAACGTTGTATGGTCGTAAAAAGGTTGGCTTACATGATGGAGGCTGCATTCAATTAATTATAAAATGAAATGACCACCTCTCCCGCGGGTGTCGTACAAGCCGACTAAGGGTAAAGACAGCGATGAATATTATCACCTAGTATTTAGCAGTATGTATACTATTCGATTTTAATTTTAACATTATATAAATGTTATAAATATAATATATATATGTATACTGCGATCTACGTGGCCGTTAAACAAGTCTCGCCCCTTATCACATGAGACATTGTGTAATTGGCGAAACGCGGCTGTTAATTCACCTTTTGCCCTCGGAAGATGGGTATACATAAAAGAAAAATTTCATTTAAAACGATTACAATTATGAAAACCAAAAACAATAGCATTTTTCTTTCATATCCACTGTCATTCGCTTCGGATACCTAAAGTAAACTAAACTAAAAAGATTTAAGGATATAGGATATACATACATACATACATAAATCACGCCTATATCCCCGAAGGGGTAGGCAGAGGCGAACTAGCACCCACGTTTCGCAAATTATGTTAGGTCCCATGTAATAGGTGGCGAGCCTATTGCCATTTATCGGGCACAAAAGTCGCAGTACTATTGCTAGGTGGTATAAGAGGAACGCTGCTGCCCATTCCTCATCACTGATTTATCCTTTGTCGCCTTGTACGACACCCACGGGAGAGATTTGGGGTGGTGACAATTGTATTCTACTCTGCCGTCACCACACGGCGGACACAGGATATAGGATATAGGTTTGTTTATTATTTTAAATATCACATCTTCTGGTTGCTCCGACTACTACTAGTACTGTTCACAGTCAACAATTGATTTCATCTTCAAAACCCAAAGAACCATTTTTCGGAAAAAAAAATTTTTTTTTAAATATTTAATAAAAAAGCAATCATGTTAATTATTTTTTAATGAAATATATAAAAGCTTTTAAAGTATACGCCGATCATTTTATTATAGAATCATCAATAGGTTTGAACTGTTCGCCATGTAAGCCAACTTTTTAGACAACATCGTTGGGAGTCATTACTCAATCAGCGGAGTGTCGGCACAGAAAACCATTTTGCATAATTTTTAACGCCCATAATAAGAAAATTGCATCTCCAGTATTACCCGAATGTCTGAAAATCTCGGTTGTTAAGTTATAGATATTATTCTATAGGAACTGAATATTTCGCTTTAGGCAATTTTCACAAAAGTTTAGATTCCGTTTATTATAACTCTTACGATTAATTTGTTAAAATTGAGAAAGTGATAATATGTTAATTAAGACATCATTAATTAAATTAAGACTAATTTTGTGTGAGATATGATTATGAAGGTGATGGGTGTGAATAAGCTTGTAACGGTGTGGTGGTGTGGCCCTATCGGGGATTCATGAAATAACACCAAGATTCCGTCACTATATGATATATTGTAATTCCAAAAATAAGGCACTCTGAAAAGGTAACAATAAAGGTATAAAAACAGAACACAAACACTTAAAACTGGTATATGTACCACGTTACAAGCTTATGATGAGTTACAGAGGAGAGTGGAAGAGAAGAAGAAGAGGACATACTGCGCCGATCCCAGGGGTTAAGCGCAGGCTGAAGATGGTATGGAAAATAATTCGGAACTTATTAGACTAATATATTTCATATTAGTCTAGCTTCAGAATTTTATATACTGTCTTATATGTTGTCTTCTATGTCTTCTGATGTCTTCTATGCTGGCCTGGGAGCGAACAAATAACGTAGAATAGGCCAGCCCCGACTCATCCCATGGGTGTCGTAAAAGTCGACTAAGGAAGGTTGCCCGGTGTAGACCAATGGCACCTTGGGGCACCCGAATGGTGGAGGGCAAACCACTAACAACAGCATACCCAAAGAGGGTTAGTGTCAGGCAGGCGGCCGGCTGTAAAACCTAAGGCAAAACTTTGAGCAGTATGGATTGGATGTTGTCATTCCAATCACTCTCTCCGTTCATCGGTCTCTCGACATGGTCCGTTCCGTCTCTTTTCAATACATTCATTCATCACTAGCACCTTTACGGTGTGACGAATGATATGAATCAAAAGGGAGTGGATGGCTTGATGACGTCTGACCGATAGTAATGGAAGAGGAAACATACTGCGCCGACCGCAGATAGACTGGGAACAGGGCAGGGAAAAGAAGCTTCAGAATTTTAGGATTGTGAAGTCTTTTCAATAGATAAAAACAGGTATTTCGCCGGTAATGTGCGCTGTATAAAATACTAGGGCCACACTTCTTTTATACCTCTAACAAATAATTTATGTTAGGTACTGGTGTTAATATAATCTTTATTCTTGAAGGTTTGATCTCCAATCAGCCGTGTGGTGACGGCAGAGTAGAATACAATTGTCACCATCCCAAATCTCTCCCGTGGGTGTCGTACAAGGCGACTAAGGATAAATCAGTGATGAGGAATGGGCAGCAGCGTTCCTCTTATACCTACCACCTAGCAATGTACTGCGACTTTTGTGCCCGATAAATGGCAATAGGCTCGCCACCTATTACATGGGACTTAACATAATTGGCGAAACGCGGGTGAGAATTCACCTCTGCCTACCCCTTCGGGGATATGGGCGTGATTTATGTATGTATGTATGTATGTTGATCTCCAATGTAAATTATAAATTCACCTCAACTGTAATACATAAACTTGCGCTGAATGTTCTATAAAACAGACGTTAAATAAGAATGTTTTACGTAACGAATCCTTGGTGCCGCAATATATGGTAAGCATAATATTATAGCTTCACAAAAATCTTCTTTTTCTACGTGTAAAGAAAAACTCTTTTGTGAACTGTTATTTCGTTATGAGCCTTATTAACAGTATTCATTTCAAGGTATATTTTAGAAAGTTTTCAGATGTGTAAAGCAATGCCAAACCAAATTTCTTTGGTTTTGTTAGTTTGAAAAATACATAAGTAACTAATATATTCACATTTTTTATTTTCTAAAATAATAAATCTTAGTTTGAAGAGCTGAGAGCTAAAATAATATTCAATATTATTTTATCTACACTTTTTAATTTACAAAATCAATCTTTAAAAATAGTTTCTAATAAAGATGTATAATCTATACATTGTTTTCAGTTCCTGCCGATAAAGTATATTTCACCACAAATTTAATTTCATTCTCCATAATATGCCACGCACTTATCGTTTGATATCCTTACAACGCTTAATGCCACTCCCGCCTCTGCAAGGTGTAAGGTGCAAACCCTACCGATTATCTTTAAAGCAGTTTTATACTACCCCACTTAACGTTTACTGACTCAGTATCGTTAATATGCAAACTGCCGTAATCAGCTTTTAACAATATCCCACTTTGCTAGAATTATAGGCAAAGATAGAATCTTTGGCTTTTCTGCTGACTTCAGATGGTAAATAGTTAGTTTTAATAAGGGTCACTTTGTGCGTGAATATTGTTTCGAGAAACTCTTTGTTCCTCTCAGCTCCTTGTAATTTGCCCGTACAGCTTTTTAAAACGTTTTTAATTATGCAATCAAGAATATTTTTTGCAGAGTTAACGAGAGAACAAAAGACTAGCTTTATGCTGTGCCTTTTCTACTTTGTGTTTTGGATTAAATAAGTTATTAATAAAAATAATGTAAAGAGAAAGTGGTCAGAAATATATATTTTGCCTCGTTTAAATGTGAATATTGGAAGACGATTAAACATGTCATTGCGTTATTAAACATAACGTTATTGGTAATGTTAAATGAAATTTATGATCAAAATGAGGGAGAACTTGCTAACCCTAACTGGTACAAGGACGATAAACATACTTATGCTATTTTATATGAAACGATAGTAATATAAACATTTGAGTCTGTTGAAAATATTTGAGAACTAAAAAAAGACTACGTAGAACTAGAAAAAGTTACTTAAGATCTACTTGAGCAGGGGAAAAATTATGATGTGAACATACATATTTATTTTATATTAACATCCGTTGCCCACCTGCTTATTCTCAGTCCGTATCCAGAACAATATCTTTCTCTATTTAAGAGAACGCTTTGAGTTTCATATCTTTTCACGAGCTATTTTTGTAAGATACAACATAAAAGTGAATGCTGTGAACGAAGCGAAGCAAAATAAGCTCCAATTTGTTGGGGAATATAAGGTATACAACCTGTACGTACGAGTGATAAAATTTGAACTAGAAGTTCCACAGAGTTCTTATAGATGAGGAGAAAAATGTTTTACATTAATATATTCAAGTATGTTGGTAGCATCTTATGTTCAGGTGTACATAGGTACTTTCATGATGGGCTAATTATTTGCTTCCAGACCTTAGATATAGAATTTGATTCGAATGTTTGTTGCAATTGATGATTTCTCTATAATAGTCTGGTTATTTTAGATAAACATACTCAAAAGCAGCATTTAAAAATTAAATTGATGATAATCGTGACAATGCCATGCCAAAGCTATTCCGGTGACATCATTTGCACACCTGCTCATTCCCAAGTCTTTGATCAGTCTGCTTAAAAAGGACCAAT
The DNA here is from genome assembly GCA_963931975.1 of Cataclysta lemnata. Taxonomy (NCBI): domain Eukaryota; kingdom Metazoa; phylum Arthropoda; class Insecta; order Lepidoptera; family Crambidae; genus Cataclysta; species Cataclysta lemnata. Next base: position 305,358 of record OZ008358.1, read on the forward strand.
GAACCACAGCGTAACATGTTAAAATATATTGGGGTTTATTGTTGGTTTGTAAAAAAGTTACGAACCGTTGTACAAGACTACAGCTTTGTCGTCCATATATTGAAACTTTATCGACCATTAAAGCTCTTAAATCAAAGCGGAGTAAAATCAGATTTACACACTATACGGTAATAAAATTATCGCTAAATGAAATTTATTGTATACAAGATCATTGTTAATTATTTCTTGGTTAACAACTGAATACCGTTTGCAGTTTACGACATTTACATAATATGAAATTATATTTGCAAGGCCATCTTAATAGAGGTCCATTGAGAGGCAAAATCATGCTACTGTCACTATAAATAATTGAGTGAACAATACAACAATGTAATAACTAAAATAGAAATGAGAAAAATGTTATTTAAGTACGTTGTAATGTATGAATGGATTTGGAATATCATAATGGCGAAAGCGTAGAGTCGTCGGCATATTGCCTGCAGTGAGACACAAGTATCACAAAACGGTGTATCATTCTCCTATGAATGAACATAAAGGCTAATAAGATAATCTTAAAGGAAACTATTACCTGATTTTAAAATTAATTATAGCTCATAAGTCATTCTTCTGTAGGTCATCATCATCAGTCTTTCAACCTTCCCGTTAAAAGTTACAGATTTTGTTTTAATTGAAATTACTAATACCCACATATTATTTCACGCACTCACTAAATCAGCCGTGCAATTACCACAATCCCTGGCGCAAAATAGACAGGTCGAATAGGCTGTTGATTGGTTCTGGAAACTTCTAAAGGGCTTTTGTTCTACATCACGTCGTAGGCATCTTTAGGAGATAAGTTAAATTAGATTTAGTAGTTGCTCTATTATGCTGTACGCGAATTGTTTTACTTCAAAAGTGTTTATGGTTCTTTAATAAGATTTAGAGTACACCGTTAATTAAGAAGACCCGTTCTAAAAATATGCTTATAATATTAAAGAGATTTAAGTTACATGGTGGAGGTCATTTGATTGCAGAAGCTATGCAATAACTACTAGGTATTTATGAGGGTAGATAACTTATGGTTATAGAAAGGGTTGAATTTTGATTATCTGGTTGACCTGGCAATTCAAATCAATTACAATTATTCCTCACACCATATATGACTCACTCGAAGCTTTGCTAGAGCATCAAGATTAAAAGACGCGGTGTTATTACTGAACGGTGAGTAAATGACAAGAATTTCCATTGTGGAAAATATATGACCTTTACTGTACGAGAGGAATGTGGCCATTGTTTCGTTGAGATATTTCTCATGACTTATGTTAAGGCGTATTGTTTCATTAACAAGCAGGCTGGTTTCTTCGTCCACACGTTAATTAGTAGCACTTTGACTTACGGGCTGTTTGCTTTCTAGTTAAAATTTTCCCGTAAAGTGAGTAGAAACACCTTCACTTGGCACAACTCAAAAATATTAACTCACATTTTGAAGCGACAACGGTAACGCGCCAATTTTTTCATTTTCCCTTCCTCTTCTACTCCTATAATTTGAGTAGATTTCTTGGTTTAGTCTTTAAATGAAAAAGTCTTATAAAAAAGTTATGAAATTAGCTAATATCAAAATTTGTTTGTCTACAGAACGACTCCGACGATGAGCAGTGTGCCTTGAGTGACAAGTGGCAGTATGAGCGAAAGTCGAGAAGATGGTCGCGCGTCGTCGAGATCACCCCCCAAGCGCAACGGAGGTTACAGGTGCATATTACATCAATCAATATAAACATTTGAGTATGAACTTTAAGAGCAACGAATTAATATTCAAAGTAAAGATAATTTATTTCATGATAGATAGATATATTTGAATTGTTAGTCCAGTGTAAGTAAAATATAAACCATAAATGTAATGGTTGATGCTATTAAGAAAACCTAGAATGGTATAGAAAATAAAATTAGAATTAAATATACGTAAATTAGGTCCTATATTTTCTTGCTAGAATTATTCAATTAAATGAAACAAAAGTTATTCAAAACTTTATCAGAGAAAGCTTCTTTAACAGTAAGGGTGGTAAAACTTTTATGATTCAAATAAGTCAAACAACTATAAACAATCTACAACGTTCGTGACATCGAAACGAAACAACGCAGCTTCATAAGTCTCTGTTACAATTGAACTTATGAAAGTAGTTGGATTATTTAATCAAAAATACTTTATATTACTTTTTGAGCTACTTTGTAAAACAATTTAGAAAATGGCGAATCACATATTTAAAATATTTACAGGTTATAGCAGCTAGAGCGTTAGCAGAAAGAGAAGCAAGAGAAGCACGAGGAGAGTTAGAAGATGATGAAGATGAAACACTACCCACCATCAGGGTGGGGCTGGTAGACGCTGAAGGGCACTATACCGATGTAGAACCAGATCTGTAAGTTTATTTTAATGAAATAATATTGATTTGAGATACTTAAACCAAATAGGTCTTAAAAATATAAAAATTACAAATAACGTAGAAGAATGTGCCAATCCCGTCTCATGTCGTAAAAGTCAACCAAGGGCGATTGCCCGATATAGACCAGTACCTACGCATAATGGGGCACTCAAATGGTGGAAGGAATACCACTAACAACGGTATACCTCTGATCTGAAGCTGATCTTATCTTTAGGCTAATAAGCCTAGACTAGAATAACTTTATTAAAAGGTAGGTAGGTAGTAATATATTTCTTTTTTTGTATGCAATAATCTCAGGATTACGGTGCTGATTGCACTCTAAGGAATACTTTTTATCATAAGCTGTTTGTATAGCATAAGTGTGTAATTGTTTGTAATCCTAAATTAAAAATTAAAAAAAAACTTTCTCCGTTCATCGGACTCTCAACATGATCCTTTCTATCACTTTTCTATCTAGCTCCTATTAGTGTAATGGATGATATGAATCAAAATAGATAGAATACCTTGATAATTCTGACCGACCCCTACTGTTCCCAGTTTATCTGGGCCAGAACGATGATGACGAACTTTGACATAAAGGGTCAAAGGCTGAAACAAAAAAAACAGAAGCAACATTGGTACTCAAATCCGCCTGTCAATATTTTAATCAAATCCGCCTGTCAATATTTTAATTTTTTTTGTGTCATTATACATGTTGAAGTTAGGAGGAAAAGTAAAAGGTGCTTCTCTTTTTTGTTACCCCTTCTGAAGTTGTCCGACTCAGTTGCCTAACACTGCCTTGGCCTTTAAACGATTTGGAAAGCTTTATGTTTATTTTCTCTCTGTCTTCCACTAAGTCCACCTTAAACAACAAGTGCGTAACGAAGGTCCCGCCAAGTTGAAAACAATGTCGGAACAAGGAAAAATTCTCGCTTATTATTAAATGGGACAGAATTTGTACTAACAACCGTACTTAGTCGCGTTACAGCGAAAACTTTTAACGAGACTCTGTTCTGTTTGACAGTAGTTCTCGCAGCGGTGATTTACTGGACCAAAATAATTTGCGCGCTGACAGCCAGATTAACTCGTTACCGAATGCGACAGGGTTGTTTCGGAACTTGTATACGAATGTTAATTAATCAACACAGTTTAAAATTAGCAGTAGACTCGTTGTTAGGTCCACTTTTGGATTTGCTCCGAACCCAGACTATTCTATTTTTATTTTAAGAATACGACATCATCAGCTACATAGTATACTTTTAATGCAGATAAGTGTTAACAATTAAATTTTTTTCGAGCGGTTCGTTTGTTTTGTAATACTATTTATTTCATCTTCCCGATAGAGCTATTACGAGTCATCCTTTTAATTAACGACTATTCATTCACCTAAATCACTGTCCGTACCCAGTCCCTTATTAAATATCTTTGATGCAAGTAATCTTTTCAATTGAAATTCAATGCTAGAGTTCATTGAATTCCTATCAATCAATGTGGCGGATAAATAAATTAATAAGGCGTCTCGCACTGTAACGATCCTCGTACTAGTGTGTTAATCAACTATATGAAGGGCTTCACGCCCAAATAATTGAAGTTCGATTATGCAAACGATCGAAAGACGAGATAAGGAATCCTGTATTACTACCACACCAATCATATCTAGAGCTCTGGCTGCCACGTCTTCTACACAAAGATGTACAGTAGAAACGCTAACAAGAGGTCCATTCACAGTGGCTTCGACCTATCAATAATTATCAGAAATGGTACGTAATGGCTTATTGACATCTGACGCTACTTGAGCGTGCGTGTTATTTGAGCATTTAAGTGTGCTTATTGTACGGGTGTTAGCGCTTATAAATTTTAATGGGCTTAGAAGGCCTTCCCTTTTTAGACACGAAGCGGTGTCAAAAGTGTTAAATAGCTTTGTTCTTTTTCGAGTGTCAGCCACTAAGAGTGACAAGAGCTTACAACGGATATGAATTCTAATTGCTAACAAGTGTCTGCGAGATTATAGAAGGTTCTTTTAGTTTCAACTTGTTACTTAGAATTCTGTCGAGTTTTAAAACGCGGAAGATATGCACGTAAAACAATGTTTCGTTATTGATCTCTATACAGAACTATTAGTTAAAGTGAAGATGTTTCAAATAATGAATCGTTTTTAATATTGCCCTAATAAAATATTCTGTGCAATTCACTATTAACACATATCGCCATGTGCGTCCAATATTAATAGCTGTCAGATGTGGTAGTAACATCCAGTGATGCAACCTTTACTCGGGCGTAGATTGAGCCATATCCCATTGTAAACAAGGCGGCCACTCCAACAAAAGAACATGTACAGTTAGAGGCCCTTGGCACAATGTCTGTAATCAAACGGCTATTTGTTCTACTTACAATTCGGATACTTATCCCTTCACCTATCACGTTTCCATTTCGGATTGCTAAACCATAAGATATAATGATAGGCTATTAGATGTTGGCTGGTCCTAGTGTAAGCGGGCCGCGGTGAGCTGACCTGTTTGATATTTTAGTTCACATTATACAATACAGTTTATTTACTACAAAGATTTGCAATAATGGGACCTTATTGTGTTCTATTGAAACTTAAAGTTTATTACACGAAGCATTGAGGCCAATATCCAAGCTATACTTCTGTGCTTTCAATTCGATTGTCTCCGCTGCATTTAATGTTTCTACATTTTTTAGTTATAACTTCATCCAATAAACATTCAATTTTGTGTATTTTTAGAGCTAAAATTTCTAAATGAATCTTAACAATTAGTAAGAACAAAGAAATAGAGCATCCATTTATATAAACAATAGATGCTGTTGTATATTACATTCTGACTTTCATCGTTCATTGAATTCCTTTTGAAAACAAAAAAATTCAATAAAGTTGATCAAAACGCCATTTGTACAGCCAAACCTTAAATTGCGGCAAGCCCAATAAGCTGAATAGAGGCCTATAGTTTTTGGAACGGCAACTAATGCAAGTTTAATTGTGTATAAGGCGAAATGCACTTAATTCAGCTAACAGTTTTAATTTAATAGGATTTCAGAAGAAATAGACAAAATAACTGAAAATGAGAAAGATCTCTATAAAAACCTCAGAAATATAACAAAAGATAGTGAACAAAAATTTGCTTTATATAACAATGATGTGTGTGATGCTGGACGTAGAAATTGAAAATCACATTAGGAATTTTGGTTTTTGATTGTAGTATTTCCCTTATTGATGCTCCTTAAAATATGTGACCGCAACGATATGCCACAAATATCTTTTAATCTAGAACTGAGACCACGATAATTTCTTTCAATGTTAAAACACTTAGTTAAATGTTATCAAGCATCGGTGGCAGGCAGACGAGTTTGAATTGTGTGTGAACGTTGATAACTTTGTAGGAACCGTATTGATCCATGCCAGACCTTTCGCTTCTAGCCATCATGAGCAACATCATGTACAAAGTAACTTAAACCCTTAAATTTACTACCTGTTCCTCTTTTGATACTACCTAATAATAAAGCAACAGTCTATCTATTTCGTCGCAAGAATTGGCACAGCTGTTAATGAGTTTAACAACTCCACGTGTTTAGATCTATATGAGCAGCTGTCATTTATTGGAGGTTGTAATCAGTTTATGGATGCAGTGCCCCCTGAGCAGGTTAACATTTGCATAGGAACACGTTTAATAGCTCATTAACAGGTTTAAGGGCCTTCTAAATTAGTATTCGAGATTTAGCTATTACCAAGTGCTAAATGTAAACAAATATTAGGTTTGCCTCATTTCGTAGGCAATATTTCCTAAGAGCAACATTCTTGCTACTTCTATTATACGACAGACAGTTTTGTGATAGAAGTGTAGGTACTCAAGAAAGTCCTCGTTTATAGCCCTATTTAAAAATATACGAAACGATGAAAGAGAGCTCAATTCTTATACTAAAATAATATAATTACAAAATTATTAGGTAATATAGTAAGTTAATAGTAATTTCAACATTTGAGGCGTGTGCAGAAAATTCAATTGTGTTCAATTGTGCGACTAAGGTTATAAACAGCGATGACTAATGGGCAGCATCGTTCATCTTATACCTCCAAGAATTACGTGCCCGATAGATAGCAATAGGCTCGGCTATTACATGGGACCTAACCTAATTGGCGAAAGTGGGTGTTAATTGACCTCTGCCTATCCCCTTCTGGGATATAAGCGTGATTTGTGTATGTATGTATGGAATTTCAAATTTCCAGTCTTCCACTTCTACACTCCAGTTTGGTTGAATATTACTTGTTTGTCTGATGTTTAGTGATTTAATTATTCCTGATTAGATCGCTCAGCTGTCCCAAACTTACCACTTTGACATCTTCAAGTTTCCTTAACTCACTGGAAATATTATCCCGAGTAATATCTTTAATTTGCTAAAATGTTCCTTGAAAATTGTTTGTCCCTTGTTAATTCAATATTTTGATTACATATTGTAACAGAAGCCTCAAATTGTTTTGAAGTTAAGATTTTACAACTCTGGCGAGTGTCTTTGGACTTCTAATGACAAGCGAGGTGATTTATGGCCAATTAAAGTGCGATGCTATGTAATTAACGATTAAACAAATTGTCGTTACTCGAAACTAGTTTGGGGTAATTGCATTGCACTCGATCATCGTGACACTTGGTAGCAGTGGTGTGGTGAATTATATTTAAATTGAATTTATTTTAGATTAACAATTCCCGGGCAGACGATGATACAGTTACCAAGTGATAAGGAGGATGAAGAAGATACTGGCACGAGATTCCGGCGGACCGGGTCCGAGCGTCTACGTGACGGAGCCAAGGCGCTCTTGCGACGAGTGGAGTCCCTCAAGACTCGAAGAAGAAAACGCCAGAACAGAACAGAAGTGATCGTCTCCTCGCCGCACTTTCTAGACGTTCAGACGGACAAATATCCGGACTTGAACTACATAGACATGACGCCGACCACACCCACGGCGTTTCCCTTCCCCGACTTCCACAGTTCCCTTGGTCACCCTCCAGCGATAAGAACCCAGCCTCCCTCTCCTATGACCATTATGCCCCCTTCACCGATTGCTCCTGTGGAACAATCGTTTGTCCTCAACCCTCCCTTTGGTGACGACAGCTCAAGTTATGCTTCTGATGGAAGCATGGGCTCAAGCAATAAAAGCACGAAGTCAAAGCTTGGTCGTGCGAAAAGAATTTTCCATAGAGGAATGAAGAATGATGACTCCAGTGCGTTGAGTGACTCAGAATGCCAACCAGCTAGTTGGAGGCATAATTATTATAAGGAACATAATACTCATCATCATAACACGGAGGTAAGATTATTTATTTGTTTATTAAAAATCAATCACAAAATATTTTTTTCGGACTATTTTCGTCCATTTATTGCCTGAAATTATTCTCAATAATCTTCTCGTTCTGTACCTGAAAATTTTACTCCCTATTATTCTTCCATCCACAGAGTAGGTCTGTGCCCCAATAGTAGTTATTTAAAGGGCAGGTGATGGTACTTGGAAAGATCGGGTACAACTCATTCTGGTTTTCTTTTTTGCCTTGTGGTACAGACACAGTTAACAGTACTTCAACAATATTGTATAATAAAAATACGACTTATTAATTAAGTAGCAAGTATTAAATACACTCATGAATCGCCATAAAAGGTTTCCAATATTTAACGCAATAAGCCACGCCATTCTTTTGTGAACTATCTGAGGGTCCAAAAAGGCAATTTTAAGCAATATCGCCAAAAGCAATTATTATTCAATTATGAAAATGTTATTATTAGACCCACAGGATTTTTTGCTATAAGCAGAACGGGCAATAACATTCAATTCAACAAAGTACTTATGGTATCCCCAAAGAGTCAGCGGCCGGCTGTAAAAACTATGCCAAAACCTTGAGCAGTATGGATTGGATTGTTGTCATTCCAATGACTCTCTCCGTTCATCGTTCATTTGACATGGTCTGTTCCGTCTCTTTTCTATAAATTCATTCATTCATGGGGTGTAATGGATGATATGAATCAAAAGGGTGTGGGGAACAGGACAGGGAGACGACTTATGGTGTTTCAAAATGTCTCCGTCTTTCCATCTTCAGGTATACGTAGAGCCCCCGTCTCCAGTGGAGCTAAAGCCAGACCCGGAGGTGCTCCGAGAGGTGCAGAAGTCTCCAGGGCACACGCCCCACCGCCGCCAAGCCATCAGAACCAGCTCGCTCAACCTTGGGAAGGATGGTCAAAAGTGAGTCATCTAATTAATGCAAATAATTTTGAACCTAGTAACTGTTAATTTTAATTGAATCTATTACTCTAATTAAGCTGAGCGCTCCTCCTGCGGTTACATAAACTTAGCAATGTTCAGGTAAGGTATGTGTATGTCATTGGATGGGTAACCAAAAATTTATTATCTCAAGTTCCTCCGTTCATTGGAAGGCACAGTAAGCCGTTGTTCCCTGCTGCATCTGCAGTCGTTAATACCCAACTACCAATGGGCGTGGTTGGTTATTCTCCCTATATTCTTCTATCCTTAGCAAAGGCTCCAGCAGTGGAGACATTAAAGTGCTCATGATGATGATTTCATTAATGATATTACGTCGATTCGGAAAATACAATTATCACAATAAATGGCTACCACAGTTGATTGTAAATTTAGTTAAGTAAATGTTAATAATTGTTTATATTAGAAAAGGCAAGGTCAATAATAAGGTACCCGGAACCAATTAGCATTAGCATTATATCTTCAAGTAGAAAGAATCTCTACCTACGCCTATGGGAGAAAGGTGTGTTTTATTTACGCATCTTGAAGTATTAGGAATGTCTCTCAAGTTATGTTAAGAACGAAGAACTTAATATGAACAGTTTAAAGACTAAGGATTACCTTTATCTGGCCTTGAATTTGCTTCCTCGCATAGTAACTGATAAATTATACGGACAAATTATATTATATTGACGGCCGCCTTGGTCGAATGCTCAGATTGCTGGGTATTGGCCAAGAGGTCCCGGTTTCGAATCCTGGTAGGGGCAAACTTTGTGATGGCCACAAATGTTTGTTTCCGAGTCATGGTTGTGTATATGTTTATGTAGTATATTTTTAACATTTAAATACATAATTATATTAAAAACATGTCTGTCATCTAGTATCCATAACACAAGTGCTTAGGCTACTTACTTTGGGCTAGATGATAGGTGTAAGTGTAAAAATATTTATTTATTTTATTATAATGAATCGGTGTATTAACATCATAAGTATCAAAAGTTTTTCAAAATTTCTCAAACTGTTTGATATTTTACGTAAAACACTTTGTAAAAATCGCTATGAGAAATTTCCAATTTTGATAACCTAACGCCCTGTTGACTGTACGTCACTTGTGTCTACAACCAACAGGACGTTGTCAAGATACCTGACGTTTCCAACACCATTACAGAGACTTGCGCCGCAGGCACAAACGATTTCTGTCTGACAGAAGCTAGTTTGACGTAGATTTTCACCAAGATTATTAGACATGTATTTACGACTACACAATTTCTTCAACCGTCATGCTGTTTAGCTTCATAAAAGACATTAGCAATTCTAATGTAGTACTTTACGCTATTGTATCCAATTGTTGACTCTTGAAATGTGACAAATTGAGTTATCCGGTTTGAGAATATTCTCAATTTGAACCAACTCGAGCCTAATTACTTTAATATATTTTGGGCACAATATGAATCAGAGCATTGTTTTTATGGATAATATTCTTTCACCCGTTTTATTACATTAATAAAACTTAATGTGGAGACAAAACTCTTACATACTTGAAACTAATAATTTTTTTAACTTTAAAGTGTAATATATTTTCGTTGGGTCCCACTTTTTGATCCCATTTTACTTACATTATTTTTCATCCCTTTTTAGTTTATAGCCCTTGCACAAGTTATATAAGTTATAAGTTTCTGCTTTTCCGCTATTAAGTAAATTCCCATAAGAATTGTCATTTCAATATTACAGATAGTTAACATGCTATAAGGTAATCGTTCCACCTGCTTATTATAACCCACCTAGTCGGCATTGGACTCAATACTGCTTATAGCTTGTTGCGGAAATGGTTATCTAACTTAATGCTTTCTTAATGCAATCAAAGGACTTAGTACTCGCCCTGTTTATATCTTTTCCCTGCACCAAACTACATGATCAAGTCCTTTTAGTGGAGTTGGTACAATTTCGATTATTCTCTTCTTAAATCTCTTCTAACACGAGTCGATTAAATTCACTAACTTCTTTCTCTTATCATTATCAGTCCATTTGATATTTATTTTCAATTCTGTGTATTTCTATTATAGTCGAATATACTGTTGGAAATAAGAAATAATAAACCGATCTTTAGACTATACAAACTTATACGATCTGGCTTTATATTATTTGCTAAACAAATGTGTTAATTTTATTCAAAATTGTATCTTACCGTTTTCATCCTAAAGCGTATCATCGCTCACAAAAGTTTTTATGTAGAAACCTGACATGAGTCTGTAAATTCAGTATTATTAATGAAACACAACACAGAATATTTCTACAGCATAAATTATTTGCTCCTTTTCCACAAAATCAACACAGTGTACAGACGAGATTACGTTAGTCTACGTGACTTTGAATTTAAACCTTAGTCCCCCGTTTTAAGATTCACTTCGAAGTGTCTCGTGGATGATACCACAAGTCAATCCTAATGGCCATCAGTTCAACCTCACATTTACCAAGAACAACTCGAAATGGAATATTTGAAAGCTCATTCCGAACTAATTGCTGCAAACCTGCCATCATTATGCCCAAACGGGTGTTTCTCGATAATAACAAACGGTAATGCGTTGAAAATGTCTTATTCCAATGCTAATGTTTCAATAATGCGCCCGCGCCGATTCTAGACGAATGCTATTAACGAACTGATTTAGTTTGGACTTGTGGTTCAGTCTTGGACGATAAGTGTGGCGGGAGTGATTGTGATAATGTAACAAAAATTAAAATGGTGAAAATTGAGATAGATAAAGGTGCAGAATATTGGCGGAATTACTTACATCAAAGTGAGGTGTCAGTGTCATAAAAAATAGACATTTGGATATTGAAGTTGAAGCGATTGCCAGAAGTATGATTGTATAATTTTGCGTTCCCTCACCAGATTTCGTGACCGAAGCCTGAAACGAGACAAGTCAGCATCAAGGAGTTCAGAGCTGGACGGTAGCCCCAACTCAGCCGGGTCCAGGTCTCACGACGGAGACCAGGATGATGATGACGACAGTGTAGATATCAAAACTAAAAAGTGAGTGGCACTCTTTATACATAAGCTCCTGACTCCAACGCTTAACATTTTACAATACACGTGATACATCATAATCACCCTGTCTTATAAGAACAGTGCAGGTGAGTGATGATAATGATTAAGAACATACTAGCTCTTGTCCAAATCGTCTGATCGGCTTAGAGTTCCGACAGTTTTTTATAATTTTACTACAAAAGTCATCGTAAAAAGATAGTACATTGAGGACATACTTCTTGCCTTACACCGGTACAATTTTTGAGAAAAAGTAAGAGAAATCCTCTAGCCAGCCTAGAATTTCTATCCTATGTCCAGATTTTCTTTTTCATCCAAAATTGTAAAGGCGTGGGCGATAAATATGCGATCCGAGTCTTTCTTTTTAAAAGTTTTGTGTCACCCCCTAGCCAGGAAGTAGGATTTTCCGTAGGTACGAGTAGCGGGCGTAAAAGTCCATTTTCAATTACAGAAACAACATTCAGAGGTGGTACTCGTTCCGGACGGGCGCCCTGAACGGAGGCCCCAAGGCGAACAACACGCTCCAAGCCACCTCGCCCAACCAGAAAGACCCAGAAGCGTATAGTGAGTTCAAAAACTAATTGTCTTTTGTGATTGCTTTGGTCTTCAGCATTTCTCACGGGATCCCGAACCTTGTATGATGCTAGGCGTTCATTTAGAACGCGGCCTAGGCATGTGGCCAATCTATTCAAACGAATATAATACTTAATTTTAAATTTTTTACAACTTTTCTTACAGCCGCCGTGTGGTGACGGCAGAGTAGAATACAATTGTCACCACCCCAAGTCTCTCCCGTAGGTGTCGTACAAGGCGACTAAGGATAAATCAGTGACGAGGAATGGGCAGCAGCGTTCCTCTTATACCACCTAGCAATGTACTGCGACTTTTGTGCCCGATAAATGGCAATAGGCTCGCCGCTTATTACATGGGACCTAACATAATTGGCGAAACGTGGGTGTTGGTTCGATCACCTCTGCCTACCCTTAGGAGATAAGTGGCTTTGATTTATGTGTGCACACTTGGAGGATTTATATGTATGTGCATGCAGAAGCGCGCGGCCTGTGGTCTCTGTCGTGCGGGCAGCTGCACGTGCTACGGAAGCTGGCTCTGCTGCGGCTCACGGCCTGCATGGAGCGCTACTGCCCAAGTCACAAGTCCGGCTGGAACTGGGAGCTGCCCAAGATCATCAGGAAGATCAAGGCGCCCGACTACAAAGGTTCGTTGGACTAGCCTACGAAATATGGTTTTATTTGCTCTAGAAAAGAAAGAAGATTTCTTTGTGGGTCTTTCCCTAACACTCGTATCTATAGTCAAGTCAAAGTACTTGAGTACTTGAGAAAGTACGTATTACTTGAGTAAAAGTCGTAACTTAAATTGTTTTTAAGTATTTAAGTACTATTCTTACTTTAGACAGTTCTTACTTAAGTAGTAATTAAGTATTTAACTACTAATATTCTTACTTTAGACAGTTATTATTTCATTCAAATTCTTGTATAATATTTAAAAATGACAATTTAAGTCACGACTTTTCCTCGAATAATTACTTGACTTATCTATAGATACAAATGTAAGTATTTGTATTTGTCAGTACACCACTTGGTAAACAAACTAAAAATGTAACTCCTAATAGACATTATTACCACAACCAACCGCTATAATAATATTAAACCACTTTTCGGTGTTCTCTGAAAGGAATTTCCGAGATGTCACATAAAGAAGAGGTTAACATTGATATATTTATTTATTTTCAAAGGAAAGATACATTGCATATTTTCTTATAAATAATTAACATTAAACATGTCACAATTAAGTTTCCACAGATATTGAGTTATAAGTTGTTTCAATGGGTTTTAATATTAATGTACTATATTTTAACGTTTACAGACAAGAGCGTGTTCGGAGTACCATTAACGGTGTCGCTGCAGAGAACCGGCCACGCGCTGCCTAAACCCATTCAGAGCGCGCTCAACTGGCTCAAGAACAACGCGCTAGATCAGGTCAGTCGGTCGAGAGACGCCCGCTGTTTGGCATAGGCCTCCCCCAAGCAGCTGAAAACCTATCGGTTCTGCGTGCTGCTCTGTGTGGTCTTGTAGTGGTGCGCCTACCGGAATTAGATCCATAGAATCTCGGATTCGGTCCCCTTTGGAGAGCAAATTTGTACTCGGTTTGGTGATTGATACACGAGTTTGGGGGTGGTGACAATCGTATTCTGCTCCACACACCAAGTGCTGGTTACTAATGGTGATGCTAAGGCTAAAGTTAACACCACTTAAACAGGCGATATTATTTAACCGTAGGTTTTTGTCTTTAATTTTATCGAATAGAAGAACTGTTCAAAACTGACGGTTATCTTTTTAATCACTTGTTTCACATGTTGGTGAACTTGGGCCTTAATTTATCCCCAGATGTTATTTCTTTGACGATTCATGAGTGTATTATACCTTATGTTATATGAATAAACCATATTTTATTTCACTTCATTTCACTTCATGTCACTTCATGTCACATCATTTCACTTCATGTCACTTCATTTGACTTCAATTCACTTTACATCATTTCATTTTATTTTATTTACAGATGGGCATATTCCGGAAAGCCGGCGTCAAGTCGCGCATCGCCAAGCTGCGGAGCATGGTAGAAGCGGCGGGCGCGGGCGCGGGCACGTTCGCGGGCACGTTCGCGGGCGCGCTCGCGGACGCGGAGGCGGAGAACGCGCTGTTCGAGGGCGCGCAGGCGCACGACGTGGCCGACATGGTCAAGCAGTACTTCCGGGAATTGCCCGACGCGCTGCTCACCAACAAGCTCAGTGAGACCTTCATCGCGATATTCCAACGTGAGTGCTCCTCTTCTTCTCCCTGCTCTGTTCCCAGTCTATCTGGGGTCGGCGCAGTATGTTTCCTCTTCCATTCATATCGGTCAGACGTCATCAAGCCATCGTCTTCCTTTTGATTCATTTTTTTTTTTTGGAAAGCTTGCAGCCTTACTCACAAAACACATACAAATAATAGTTTACTATAAGCTATATAATAACAATCTTCCACATATAGTTGCACATTCATATCATCCATCACACCAGAAAGGTGCTAGTGATGAATAAGAGACGGAACGGAATTGTTAGACTTTCCAAATTTAGTTATGGAAAATTAATTTACATTTATTAAACTTTCTGGAAATTAATCTGTGTTTAGTTAATAGTATTTAGTATCAATGATGTTATCATTATAACATCATTGATTTATTGATTACTATTAGGGTTTTGTTTCGTACACTTACTCTCCCATCCACTTCTGGCACTCATCTTATTACTGTAGTTAACCATACATACACATTATTATTTTGGGTCTTGGTTGAAATAAAAAGGACACCTACTAGGTGTCCTAGATTTGGAATTTGTGCCGTGTTTGTGCCGTGTAGTGCAAACTATTGCACTACAGGGCACAAATCCCAAATCTACAGATCAACACATCACTATGACCATCTAATAAATAGCATTGCTAACATCAAATATGTTATTCTTTCCAGATGTTCCAGAACCCTTGAGGCCAGACGCGGTACAATGTGCGCTTTTACTATTACCAGAAGAGCATTTAGAAGCTTTACATTCCCTTCTAATATTCCTCGGTGAAGTAAGTGTTCATATTTTTTTAAATTATGACATTTTTTTATTTTATTAGATATTATTTAATATTAACTCGGGTTGTTGGCGTCAATTGTTAGGTAATAAATTTTATTTCAATTGTCGAAATGAATATAGACGCTTTCAGTTTTCTTAATTCATTTAAAAAATATTTGTTTATCAATGGTTCGCTGAGTTGAGCTTCGTTGTTTTAGTCACGTGACTTTATTAAAAATTCCTTACCTATTCGTAAGTTTCATACAATGCAATTAGGATTGTAAATAATAATGAAGAATGGGCGGCAGCGTTTCTGGTACCTAGGAAAAGCATTGCTATGGTAATAGCTCTGCCCCTATTACATGGGACCTGATATATTTGGCGAAATGAGAGTGCTCCGATTGCTCATAAGGAAAAAGAAAATTGTGGTTAGAAAAAGCTCGAAAGTTAAAACTTAGTCTTGATTCACTCAGTCTTACTTAGTCTTAGTCAAAACAGTCTTAAAGGGGAAAATGAAAATGAAAATATGGTTTATTCATATAAGGTATGATTACATACACTCATGAATCGTCAAAGAAATAACGTTAAACACTGGAAACGGAACATGCACTGATAAAATGATAGTGATATAATGATATATTGCCGTGTGGTGACGGCAGAGTAGAATACAATTGTCACCGCCCCAAATTTCTCCCGTGGGTGTCGTACGAGGCGACTAAGAATAAATTAGTAATGAGGAATGGGCAGCAGCGTTCCTCTTATACCTACCACCTAGCAAAGTACTGCGACTTTTGTGCCCGATAAATGGAAATAGGCACGCCACCTACCACATGGGACCTAGCATAATTGGCGAAGCGTGGGTGCTAGTTCACCTCTGCCTACGCCTTCGGGGATATAGGCGTGAATGATGTATGTATGTATGTATGATATAGTGATGGATGTGCCTAGGTGGCGGAGCACTGTGCAGTGAACCAGATGACGGCGTCCAACCTGGCGGTGTGCCTGGCCCCCACGCTGCTGCGCCTGCACCACGCGCCGCCCACCACCAACAGCACCAAAGAGGGACATTCCAACAGGTAACCTCAACTGCCACCTGAGACGTCAGCCCGGCTAGCATGACCATCGAAACACGATATGATACAAAAATTATTGGATTTTTTTTGACGATAAATGGCTATATGATTTATAGCCTTAGAATTAATAAAGCTATAGCCATTTATCGCTTTAAATTTTTGCTTATTCAATTGTTAAAATCCAGTGATTTTTGAATGTTCAACGTGATGAATGGCTATATCATATCGTGTTTCGGTGGTCATGCTAGCCGGGCCTATATAATATAAAACTTGTTATTATTATCACCATCATCTTCATTGCTGGAGAACAGGCCTACCCTATGGATGAAAGAATATATCCGCTGGCTTAGTGTGGATTGGTACTTCTCTTCTTCTTCCTGCCTTCGTCCCGCTCTAGGCGGGGTCGGCACAATACGTTTTCTTCTTCTACTCCTTTTCATCCTTCATCAACTCCTCTCGGTATCATAATCTCCTTTACACAATCCATCTATCTTTTCTTTGGTCTTCTTCTCTTTCTACGTCCTTCCACGTACCTAACATTCTTCTGCCAACATAGCTTTCATCCCTTCGCATAAAAAATTAAGTACCCTTGCCGCTCGAGGGGGCGCTTCAAATCGGCACAAGAAACATTTGACATTTTAGTAGACGTATTCAGTCCAGCGTACTAGTATATTACATGTCAGGGACTGCAATACTAAGGTCCCTTAAAAACGAGCGATGGACGACCAAACGCGTTGCTTTCGCGAGTATTTCTTGACAGGAGTTTATAGTTCGACAAGTTCGTGCGCGACCCTACTGCGGTATGAGAGCCAGCGGGGGCGGCCGATGCGGGGAGGGGGAAAAACTCGCCCCTCCCCGCATCACCCGCCCCGCCAACATGCAGAGTGCCCCGTCCCCGCCACCGTCTCGTACCGCAGGAGGGTCGCGCACGAACTTGTCGGACTATAGGCCAAGTGAGCTTGTGTGTTATCTATTTGGAGATTTATTATTATTCGATTTTAATTTTAATATCATATAAATGTAAGAAAAATTAGTACAAAGAGATTTTTCTAACCACCAAAATCTTCGTACTAATTTTTCTAACATTTATATAATGGTAAAATTAAAATCGAATAGTTTATAAAGCAAACCCAAGCTTAACCGAACGCACGGTATTTGTAAAAATATCTGCTTTGGAATGTTTGAAATTTATTTCTACATTGCGAGGGTACCCGTTGGCTTACAACGTTAAGTGTAAAGGTTAGAAGAAATTCGGCAAGTTAATTAGTGTCTTGGGTGGCCGAGCGGTCAGGCACCTGCCCGGATAGCAGCGGACACGGGTTCGATTCCCGCCTCAAGATCATAATTTTTCGAAATTCTTTTCTAACCACCAAAATCTTTATTATTATTATTTACTTTATTAAATGCGCATTGCAGGGCGACGGAGTGCGCGGTGGACGCGCGGCAGGTGGGCGAGTCGCGCGCGGCCCACGCGTGCCTGCTGTTGCTGCTCGGGGCGAGGGCGAGGTTGCTGCTCGCCCCCGCGGATGTACTGGCGAGGTGCTCCTTCAACTACTTCGAGGAGAGCGTGCCGGTGGGTACAACCCTTTACTAGCGTGCCTGCTGTTGCTGCTCGGGGCGAGGGCGAGGTTGCTGCTCGCCCCCGCGGATGTGCTGGCGAGGTGCTCCTTCAACTACTTCGAGGAGAGCGTGCCGGTGGGTACAACCCTTTACTAGCGCGCCTGCTGTTGCTGCTCGGGGCGAGGGCGAGGTTGCTGCTCGCCCCCGCGGATGTGCTGGCGAGGTGCTCCTTCAACTACTTCGAGGAGAGCGTGCCGGTGGGTACAACCCTTTACTAGCGCGCCTGCTGTTGCTGCTCGGGGCGAGGGCGAGGTTGCTGCTCGCCCCCGCGGATGTGCTGGCGAGGTGCTCCTTCAACTACTTCGAGGAGAGCGTGCCGGTGGGTACAACCCTTTACTAGCGTGCCTGCTGTTGCTGCTCGGGGCGAGGGCGAGGTTGCTGCTCGCCCCCGCGGATGTGCTGGCGAGGTGCTCCTTCAACTACTTCGAGGAGAGCGTGCCGGTGGGTACAACCCTTTACTAGCGTGCCTGCTGTTGCTGCTCGGGGCGAGGGCGAGGTTGCTGCTCGCCCCCGCGGATGTGCTGGCGAGGTGCTCCTTCAACTACTTCGAGGAGAGCGTGCCGGTGGGTACAACCCTTTACTAGCGCGCCTGCTGTTGCTGCTCGGGGCGAGGGCGAGGTTGCTGCTCGCCCCCGCGGATGTGCTGGCGAGGTGCTCCTTCAACTACTTCGAGGAGAGCGTGCCGGTGGGTACAACCCTTTACTAGCGCGCCTGCTGTTGCTGCTCGGGGCGAGGGCGAGGTTGCTGCTCGCCCCCGCGGATGTGCTGGCGAGGTGCTCCTTCAACTACTTCGAGGAGAGCGTGCCGGTGGGTACAACCCTTTACTAGCGCGCCTGCTGTTGCTGCTCGGGGCGAGGGCGAGGTTGCTGCTCGCCCCCGCGGATGTGCTGGCGAGGTGCTCCTTCAACTACTTCGAGGAGAGCGTGCCGGTGGGTACAACCCTTTACTAGCGTGCCTGCTGTTGCTGCTCGGGGCGAGGGCGAGGTTGCTGCTCGCCCCCGCGGATGTGCTGGCGAGGTGCTCCTTCAACTACTTCGAGGAGAGCGTGCCGGTGGGTACAACCCTTTACTAGCGTGCCTGCTGTTGCTGCTCGGGGCGAGGGCGAGGTTGCTGCTCGCCCCCGCGGATGTACTGGCGAGGTGCTCCTTCAACTACTTCGAGGAGAGCGTGCCGGTGGGTACAACCCTTTACTAGCGTGCCTGCTGTTGCTGCTCGGGGCGAGGGCGAGGTTGCTGCTCGCCCCCGCGGATGTACTGGCGAGGTGCTCCTTCAACTACTTCGAGGAGAGCGTGCCGGTGGGTACAACCCTTTACTAGCGCGCCTGCTGTTGCTGCTCGGGGCGAGGGCGAGGTTGCTGCTCGCCCCCGCGGATGTACTGGCGAGGTGCTCCTTCAACTACTTCGAGGAGAGCGTGCCGGTGGGTACAACCCTTTACTAGCGCGCCTGCTGTTGCTGCTCGGGGCGAGGGCGAGGTTGCTGCTCGCCCCCGCGGATGTACTGGCGAGGTGCTCCTTCAACTACTTCGAGGAGAGCGTGCCGGTGGGTACAACCCTTTACTAGCGTGCCTGCTGTTGCTGCTCGGGGCGAGGGCGAGGTTGCTGCTCGCCCCCCGCGGATGTACTGGCGAGGTGCTCCTTCAACTACTTCGAGGAGAGCGTGCCGGTGGGTACAACCCTTTACTAGCGTGCCTGCTGTTGCTGCTCGGGGCGAGGGCGAGGTTGCTGCTCGCCCCCGCGGATGTACTGGCGAGGTGCTCCTTCAACTACTTCGAGGAGAGCGTGCCGGTGGGTACAACCCTTTACTAGCGTGGCTGCTGTTGCTGCTCGGGGCGAGGGCGAGGATGCTGCTCGCCCCCGCGGATGTACTGGCGAGGTGCTCCTTCAACTACTTCGAGGAGAGCGTGCCGGTGGGTACAACCCTTTACTAGCGTGCCTGCTGTTGCTGCTCGGGGGCGAGGGCGAGGTTGCTGCTCGCCCCCGCGGATGTACTGGCGAGGTGCTCCTTCAACTACTTCGAGGAGAGCGTGCCGGTGGGTACAACCCTTTACTAGCGCGCCTGCTGTTGCTGCTCGGGGCGAGGGCGAGGTTGCTGCTCGCCCCCGCGGATGTACTGGCGAGGTGCTCCTTCAACTACTTCGAGGAGAGCGTGCCGGTGGGTACAACCCTTTACTAGCGTGCCTGCTGTTGCTGCTCGGGGCGAGGGCGAGGTTGCTGCTCGCCCCCGCGGATGTACTGGCGAGGTGCTCCTTCAACTACTTCGAGGAGAGCGTGCCGGTGGGTACAACCCTTTACTAGCGCGCCTGCTGTTGCTGCTCGGGGCGAGGGCGAGGTTGCTGCTCGCCCCCGCGGATGTACTGGCGAGGTGCTCCTTCAACTACTTCGAGGAGAGCGTGCCGGTGGGTACAACCCTTTACTAGCGCGCCTGCTGTTGCTGCTCGGGGCGAGGGCGAGGTTGCTGCTCGCCCCCGCGGATGTACTGGCGAGGTGCTCCTTCAACTACTTCGAGGAGAGCGTGCCGGTGGGTACAACCCTTTACTAGCGTGCCTGCTGTTGCTGCTCGGGGCGAGGGCGAGGTTGCTGCTCGCCCCCGCGGATGTACTGGCGAGGTGCTCCTTCAACTACTTCGAGGAGAGCGTGCCGGTGGGTACAACCCTTTACTAGCGTGCCTGCTGTTGCTGCTCGGGGCGAGGGCGAGGTTGCTGCTCGCCCCCGCGGATGTACTGGCGAGGTGCGCCTTCAACTACTTCGAGGAGAGCGTGCCGGTGGGTACAACCCTTTACTAGCGTGGCTGCTGTTGCTGCTCGGGGCGAGGGCGAGGATGCTGCTCGCCCCCGCGGATGTACTGGCGAGGTGCTCCTTCAACTACTTCGAGGAGAGCGTGCCGGTGGGTACAACCCTTTACTAGCGTGCCTGCTGTTGCTGCTCGGGGCGAGGGCGAGGTTGCTGCTCGCCCCCGCGGATGTACTGGCGAGGTGCTCCTTCAACTACTTCGAGGAGAGCGTGCCGGTGGGTACAACCCTTTACTAGCGTGGCTGCTGTTGCTGCTCGGGGCGAGGGCGAGGATACTGCTCGCCCCCGTGGATGTACTGGCGAGGTGCTCCTTCAACTACTTCGAGGAGAGCGTGCCGGTGGGTACAACTCTTTAGTCTCTGCCCTCCCGCATTCGCGTGGGAAAGGATCTCAAATGGTAGATGCTGTAAACGCCTCTCAGCCAACAGCTTAGGTCCCTCAAAAAAAGCATGTGTTGACTTTTCGTTGTGAAACTATTTTTTATAATATTTAAAATGTTAAAGCCGTGTCTTAATATTACTATTTATAAGATTTTTTTCTTCTATGTGTATTTACTGTTAAAACTCTTAAATAAAAATAAAAGATTTGAATTTGAAAAAGAGTGTTCTTGTTATTTAACATTATTGCCACACATATCATCTTCCTGCTCTATTACTAATTTATCTGTGGTAGGCGCAGTATATTTTTCTCTCTTCCTTTTATATCGATCAGACTTCAAGCCTTCAATATCTACCGTCACACCAGAATAAATGAATGTATAGAAAAATATTGAAAAAGACCATTATTGAAAAACCGATGAACGGAAAGTGATTGAGATGACACGATACTAATAATCGATCTGACATTTCCAGGTGGCGTTAGAAGAATTGGGCGCGGATTTCAATCAAGATTGGAAAGGGTTCCAGCAAGCCTGCATCAAGGCGCTACTCAAAGAAGCCAAAGAAAAGTAAGCCTTGTGCCATTTCACATGAAACTCACATTTATGTGTCAGCTGAATTGTCATCAGTGTCTCTGTTCTTTCTAGTTGTCCGTTCTGTCTCTCTTAATACTGTTCTTATAGCGTTTAACTTGTTTCATGCTTTTTAGAGTCTGTGGCCGTTCGGGAAAGAGGTGAGACTCGGTGTTAGCGCGTTACCCACTCACCTTTCCTTAGATTTCTTTAACGATGTCTTAGATACTACTGCTCTTCATCTTAATTTCAATCATCTCTGTCCTTATAAACAATAATCTCTGGTAATTGCACTTCAAATATTGGTATAATTTACAACCGATTATTACTTCTACGGAAAAGAGGTCAGAAAAAATATTATTCGTTATTAATTTTCGAAGTCTTCCAAAACGAAAGCTGTATACTGTTTTGATTTTAGTTTGTGTAAAATATTGAAAATATACTTTAATTTATATCGTTATGAGATGAAGAACAGCAAAACACAATCCTCTCACCAAGATTGACACTTCATAATCATCTGTAGATCGAGCAACTTAGGTGTTCTATGCATTGTTTCAGTATTAGCCATTTATCATCTTAATAAAATAACTGTGTTAAATCATAAATGGTATAAATTAAATAAAAAAGTAGTCTCCTTCTAGCTAGTAAAATAAACAAATAATTAAATGTAAAATTTATTAAAATGAGGTAAGATTAAGTTACACTAACATTAAAGTTTGTGCTGTACTACATAATACTGGTATAAAGTAAGAGAAATACAACCTTAGCGGAATTTGTCAAATAGTTCATTAACGTCTTAACTCTTTAAATACAAGTTATACTGGAGAGACACCTATGATTTGAGTGTATAAAAGTTAGTCATCGTGCGTCAATTTGATAGGACGCTAAGTGAAAGACCACCAATTTTGGCAGTTAATAAAAATTGTTAAAAATATTAATGGTGAAGTTTTCGCTGAGTACAGGCCTTTTATAAAATGTAACAAAAAAACTTATACACGAATCAAATACGTTAAGGACCTATTTTACAATCGACGGGTAAGTTCTGAATAGCTTACTTGGCAGTTCAATTTACATATATATATCATATTACAACTGTCGAATGCCACGCTACATAAATGTCAAAATTCTCTCATTTCTCATTGGGGTGATGCGGGGAGGAGGAAAACTCGTGCAATACAGCATGCGATACCTCAGCCCCCCAACGTCTCTCACCTCGCAGGAAGGTCGCGCACGAACTTGTCGGACTGTAGTAATAGTAGCGTTCGTAGTGAGTCCCCTGAGACGTGGCGATGTTGAGCTATAGTACAGTGTGTGTGTGTATGTCTGAGACGTGGCGCTGTTGCCAGGACCCGCGGCTGGGTGTCGGTGTCGGGCGCGGCGCCGCACGTGGAGCTGTGCTGCAAGAAGGTGGGCGACGGGCACCCGCTGCGGCTGTGGCGCGCCACCACCGACGTCGAGGCGCCGCCGCCGGAGCTCATGCACAGGTCCTTCTTCTTCTCCTCTTCTCCCTGCCCTGGTGCTACTCCAACAGTCGGCACAGCTAGCTCGCCACCACCTCTCTTCTTTTAATTGTGCCTGCCCCTTATCCTACTCTAACTAGCGTCGGTACAACGTGTCTTCTTCTCCATCTCTCCTTTATTAGACATCAAAACCTGGCGCAGTATGGAATTGGATTGGAACGTCATTGTCATTCCTATCACTGCCTTATATAATCCGTAATTTATTAACTTTAATCTTTAATCTGATCTTTAATCGAATCTACTTTAATCTGGCAACATATTCAAACGCTTCAAGGTATTACGCGCGAAATATGCAGCAAGATGATGAAAATAGTGTCATGCTTTGACTCTTCCTGCCCTGTTCTCAAGCTATCTGGGGTCGGAGCAGTATTTATCCTTTTCCGTTTATTCCATCAGACCAGAAAAGTGCTAGTGATGAATGAATTTTATAAGTAATGGAAACCACCATGTTATGAGACCGTTGAACGGAGAGAGTGCTTGGGATGACAACATCCATGCTGCCTGATACCAACACTCTTTGGGTATCTTTGACACTATTTCTGATGAAGAAG
>OZ008358.1:329373-430373 GCA_963931975.1 Cataclysta lemnata
GGCAAGAATAGCGACTAGTTTTGAATTGTCATTATTTGTCGTTAAGTACTCATTAACGTTATTTGACGTCGCTGAGTGCGGCAGTAAGTCTATAAGGCATGCCAAGCGCTGCAGCATCGGCTTTTCCAGACACAGCTCCGACATCGAAGATACTAGCTATACTTTTTGTTTCTATGCACCTAAGTTTATTAAGTACACTCACTTAACGCACACATAATTTTATCTTAATCGTTTTTTTCATTATTACCTATATCTATGAAAGAACTATGCGATGAAATGAGAACAGAACACAATAGGTACGCCTGTCTTGTATTAATCTAGCGTATCATTAGTCTAGTGTATCATATTAATATAATAAAATGCTCATTAGCCATTAACTTGCCTATGAATTTACTCGTCATGACATACGCGCCTCTGTTTTTCAGGCAGCCCACCGTCTGTTGAAACTTGATCAAATCCTGCCGACCACAATTACTTTTAGGACAGGGATGAAAGTAGAAGATTTATTCTCATAATGTCTGTATAAACCGCAGGGGCCGCACGCCGGAGTGGTACAACAAGTGCTTCGGTCACATCTGCGCGCTGCACCTCGCGCGCATCCGCGCCTCCTTCAAGCACAACACCGACGGCCCCGAGTCCAATGTATGATCCAAGCATTCCACTTAGGCTGGACTCCCTCCGGCCTAAGTTTCCGATGACTGTGAATACCCTCAATCCTCATACATTATGAAGATATGATAAAGTCGTCGAGATAAGACCTGGAGTGTATTTGTGTAACAAAGTGTTAATCGTATAGACAATGTCCTTCGCGTTAACGTGGCGGCTAAACCAACCCAAAATCCATGTTATCGTGCTATAGGGTTGGTTGTGAGATATTATAAGGTGACCAAATTGTGCATATTTCCGATATTATAAGTTGTAAATAGTTTTGGATGATATTGACTTGCATAATATAATAATTATTATTGTGAAGGACACTTAGGTTAAATTCACCTACCTCCGCACTTCAAGATTCGTCTTGATCCTTGTATAAATCCCATTGGGGCCTACCAAAAAACCTGACTGCGTATATATTGATATATTTAGTTTATTCTAGTATTTAACTATATAATGATTATACTGTGGTACTATTCTCTTAAATAAGGGCGACGATAATTGTGAAAAAGATTGTTTAAGTAATTTTTGAGTTGTTGTTAATATAATGTTACCAAACTTATTTTATTGCGTCAATAATAATAGCTTTTTAATATTAAAATCCATTTCGGAAAAGTTAACCAAGTGGAAAACAATTTTGTTCATCGAACATCAATTAGATTAAAGATATTTGACATGAATACATGAAATATTTATGCCTTAGTCTTTTTGAATCTTTAAGTTATAAATATCTAGAAACCAATAATTTTAGATGAACACAATATTTGATGCTCGAAATTTTGGAAGAATAGTACTCGTGAATATGTTTAGACCCTCCCCATGGTGCATTATTATTAATAATTATGAAATCTCATCGGATATAGGCAATGCAGCATCGCAATCTGTTTACCATATCCTATTGTAAAGTTATCGTACATATCACTAGTCATACTTTAATATAATGTTCAGTTAAGCACATGATTACTGTACCTGTCCTGTGTTCAGGAATATAGTATTAAATTATATGATATTTGAATAATAAATTAATGTTTCAATAATTATATTCATAACTGTCATTGCTGCTGTGTATTCTTAATGAGTATCATTAAGAGTCTTGGATGTTTCAAAATGTTGATTCGTGTTTATGTAAAAAGTCTGATTGTTGTATAGTAACCTTATAGAAATAATTATGATGACCATCACAATTTTATTATATAGTAGTAGTAGTATCGAAGCCCGTTTGGAGTGTTTCATATGGAATTAATGTTTCAAACAATTATTGAAATGTGAATATAGTTATTAAATTGGAGTAAATATTTTTGATGTCTTAAAATTTTATCACTACATTTTACATAAAATTATATATCTTATAGATAGATCTAAAAGGGTTAAATCTTTAAATATATTTATGAAATTCTTATCAAATAAATAATATATAATAAATAGAGGGATGGTAGTGGAGATAATTATTTATTATTATGAAACACTTCAAATATTATGTGTTGTCTTGTGGAGACAGAACAAATCAAGCCAAATATCACAAATGAACATTATGAAATTTTTTGTAAATACTAATGATATTATGATATTTTAATAATTAATTTGATGCTGTAATCTCAAATAATAATATTAATCTTATTAGTTACCTTCGAATCACAAAGCTTGGTGCAGACGTGAACCTTAAGAATTAATTACGTACAAATTTTAACTTCAGTCTTAAGTTACCGGCAATAATTTGCTCAAATAATTTATTATATCGTGGTATTATTAAGTAATTCAGTGACTAAAATTATATTATAATATTAATATTGAATACCCAAGTAGTAATATTATTACCGTAAATAATTGAATTCAAACCAGACACGTAATTGTAAATGAAGCAAAAGAATCTTAGTATTTTTTAGCGCATGATAATGAAATGAAATAATAGTTTTGATGCCACGATATAAATTATCTTATCAATTTACTGGCCAGTTATAAATATAAATTAATAGTAGATGTGTACACTGAAGTTTTTGTATTTACACAAAAAATAATTTAAATTAAATTGCTTTCCACTGTTTCCTAGATGAAATAAAAATAATGTTACAGAGACTTGTTACATACCATGTGACATCAAAATGATTGTGTTTTAGCAAGTAAGAGAAATAGTTTATGAATATTAATGTTCTATGTTACATAATAATATACTTTTACAGCATTCCGTAGTCATGAAAAATATATAAATTAAAAAGATATTAAGTAATCATAACCAAATATAAATAATTATACAATATTACCAGTAATAAAAATTCCACTCAGTATTTATAAAATGGTCATGATTGTGAAATTGGAGAATGTATAATAATAAAAACGTTTAAATTATTTTTATTCGTTTTATTAGACAAGTGAAATATTTCAATCGTTAATACTCCATGTCTGTTATATTGTGTAAAATAAAAATAAACTAATGCATTGTGATTTATTCTTTATGAAAATATATGGACCATTATATTGAAACCACTACGAAGTTTCATTTATAGTAGTACCCTTAGCAAATAAAAAGTGCCACGTACTAACAGATTCAGATTTTTTTTATTACACTAACACCTATCATAATTAGCCCATTAACTTGGCACATGTAAAAGACGAAAATATGTATTGGCTGTTTACAAAAGGCTGGTAAGTCAAAGTCAAAGTCAAAATTCATTTATTCATATCTGGTATGTTTACAATACACTTATGAATCGTCAAGACGCTGATACCGAAAACCCGTGTGTCCAAGAAAAAAATAGGGGAGTGCGCAGCATGCCTCAGTCTGTAATGATAGGTCTCCCAAACCCGCCCACGCCCCGATCCGCAACGAAGCGCCGACCCTGCCGCGTTCAATACCAAGATGATACTAAACGCATCAGGGCCCAACGCTCCGCTAGCAGAACGGCACGCAAGTAGGCTGTAGAGAAACCCACCATTGTCAACGAGTTATGACATTGCAGGTACATTCTAAATTATGCACCAAATATAATCCCACAACTCGCCAATCACATAAACCGAAACATGCCGCGCACTACCAATCAACCCCCCAACCCCCAACCTACCTATATACCAAACACACAAGTTTTCAATATCTAGCGAAAAATCTACGCCATCCGTTCGTAAGCTACCGGGAGGCCCTGTTCTGAGAAGAACGGGCAAGAAACTCAGTTGGGTATTTTCCTCCCTTAGTTACATATATAATATATAATCTAAATTCAATGAAAATTTATTAAAAGATGTCAATACAAAGATTTTGGTGGTTAGAAAAAGAATCTTTGTACTAATTTTTCTAACATTTATATAATGTTAAAATTAAAATCGAATAAGATGTCAATAGCTTTAACGTCAAGTAATAATAATAAGAGTCACAATTTCTGAAGCTATCAACATCCTTCATTACAGACAGAACAGCATATTAATCATCGATCCTAACTTATCGAATTATGACACTTATTTTACAAAAAATAATAAAAACCAAAATGATGGCATTGTACTTTATGCTAAGAGTGGCCTAGATTTCACAATTGATGAACCACCATTTGAAGATGCTACAGTGTTGTGCATTAAAACAAATACAAATGCAGTAATTATTGCTGTTTATAGATCTCCATCAACGAAAAATATCTCAAGGTTCATTCAATCTTTGGATAGAATACTAACACAGTATAAGTCCTACCAGAACATTATACTTACCGGAGATATAAACATTGATGTCAAACACAATAATGAAGACAGCAATTCAACAGAATATTTAAATCTTCTTTGCTCTCACGGCATCTTGAGAAGCCACGCTTATCCCACTAGAGAAAATGTTAAACCTACATGGGTTTGCCTATAATTAGAACACCCTGGCCACTTTGCTTTGCTTAGATTTTTTGAATGTGACACCTAACAGTTAAGTCAAATGATTTTATTACTTACTTTGTTGCTAGAACTAATATGTCAATTATATCGTTGCACTCTGAATTTTAATTTATTTCTTTAAAAGGTTATGGGCCCAGAGTGCTTTAATATGGATAATTCAACCAATACCCAAAGTGTGACTGTTAGTTATAATAACACAAATAATGTGACAAAATTAAGTGGCAGAACAAACTACAACTCATGGAGCTTCGCGATGCAGATGATCCTCACAGATGCAGACCTATGGGATTACATTACAAATCCGTCGGTGATTGTTGAAAAATTACCACAAGATGAGTTCCACCGACGAGATCAAAAGGCAAGGTCAAAGATTTGTCTAAACGTCTCGGAAAGTATTTATCCCATCGTAGTAAATTGCAGTACCGCCGAAGAAACGTGGCTAGCTCTTAAAAGGGAGTACGCTGACAGTAGCCTTAGCAGACGATTGTCATTACTGAAGAGAATGTTTAATTCCAAGCTCGACTCTCCAAATATGGAAGCCTACATTAATGACATACGGAACACACAGCAAAAACTCGCCGGCATTGGAAAAGCCGTTGAAGATGAGTTCGTCGGTGTAGTTATGCTTGCTGGTTTGCCTGAAAAATATTTACCTATGGTGATGGCTATTGAACACTCGGGAGCTGCTATAACAACGGATTATATTGCGACCACACTGCTGAAAGAAGACTATCGTTACGAAAATTCTACGGTTGACAGCAACGCTCTTGCGACTTCTTCCAATACTTCTATTGTGTGTGCCTATTGTAAAAAGCCTGGTCACCATATTTCTAAGTGCAGGAACCGTAATTTTAATAAATATAAAAATACTAATAAGGGTATCGGTGATTCTAAAGCTAATTATACATCAGACTTAACACTTTTATCTTCCTTTCATTCATTTACAGACTCTCATTCCATTTCTTTATCCCAGGACTGGTTCATTGACTCAGGAGCCACGAGCCATATGAGTTGTTTTAAGGATTGGTTTACCGAATTTACGCCTCTTCGTAAACCAGTTACTGTTGCCAATAAAGAAGTCATGTATAGTGAAGGTAAAGGTTGTGTTCATGTAAATATATCTGATAGCTTAGTTAAAATTTCTGATGTTTTATATATTCCTAATCTCTCTACAAATTTATTATCTGTTATGGAATTAGTAAATAAGGGTTTTGTAGTTATTTTTTCGCCTAAAGGCGCGTCAATTCTTCAAAAAGATGGATGCAAAGTATCTGGCGTAGTTGTGGCCACTGCATCTAACTGCAGAGGTATGTATAAGCTAGATTCCTCCATCCCTTGTCAAGCATACACATCACAAAACAAGGAATCGATGCTGTTATGGCATAGACGCTTAGGTCATTTAAATACAAAAAGTATGCATGTTCTTAAAAATAAATTTATCGGCATAGATTATAATGATTACTCCATTGACAACTGTATACCATGTATACAAGGGAAACTAGCCAAACAGCCATTCCCTTCATCCAAAAGCAAGTCAAGCGCTGTTCTCCAATTAATCCATTCGGACTTATGTGGACCAATGAGTACACAATCTTGGGGTGGAGCGTTATATTTATTGACTTTTACAGATGACTTTAGTCGCAAAACTTTTGGATATCTTTTAAAATCGAAAGCCGAGGTATTGAGTAAATTTTTGGAATTCAAACATTTAGTTGAAAACCAAACGGGAAATAAAATAAAAGTTCTGCGTTCTGATAACGGTCGTGAATACGTAAATAACAAAATGTCTGAATTTTTAAAAGATAATGGTATTATTCATCAGACTACGATCCCATACACTCCACAACAGAATGGGGTATCAGAACGCGCAAACAGAACTATCATTGAAAAAGCTCGATCAATGCTGCAAGACTCTAACCTTCCAAAAGCGTATTGGGGAGAAGCAGTAAATACTGCTATCTATCTGAAAAATCGATCGCCTACGCAAGCGCTGAACAACCAAATTCCAGAGGAAGCGTGGACAGGTAAAAAAGTTAATCTTTCTCATTTAAAAGTGTTTGGTTGCGAAGCGCATGTCCTTAATCCAAAAGAAAAAAGGAATAAGCTGGAATCTAAAACCCAGTCGTGCATTTTTGTAGGATATTCCACAGAAAGT
Source organism: Cataclysta lemnata (assembly GCA_963931975.1). Lineage (NCBI taxonomy): Eukaryota > Metazoa > Arthropoda > Insecta > Lepidoptera > Crambidae > Cataclysta > Cataclysta lemnata. The sequence goes on from OZ008358.1 coordinate 336,041, forward strand.
AAAGGCTATCGACTTATAGACCCCCATAATCCTCGCGCAATTATTATTGCAAGAGACGTTGTGTTCATAGAAGATAATTCTCCAAAGGAGTTAGTATCATCCAATAGCCAAGTCTCTCAAAAACCCTCATCTTGCCCTTCAGATAATAATGTACCTATTTCGTTAGTGCATATTGATGTACACCAACCAATAATGCAACAACAGGAACAAATCTCACAACCTGATTTAGAACCTGAATCGCCATCATCATCAGAACCTCCTCCTTGTGATACGGAAGTGACTCATGAACTTCCGCAGGTTCCCGAAACAATCATAGAGGCACCGGAGGCCTCTGAAACGATCATAGAGGCACCACAGGTTCCCGAAATGATCATAGAGGCACCTCAGGTTCGTCGAAATCCTCCGAGGAACAGACGTCCTCCAGAAAGATATCAAGAAAACCTCTATATTACGTTGGATCTGGAACCGGAAACTTACAAAGAAGTTATCAGTCACCCACAGCGAGACAAATGGCTGGATGCGATGAAGGCTGAATATAATTCCTTGTTGCAACACGGTACATGGGTACTAGTCGACAGACCGTCTGATAGGAAGACCACGAAGTGCAAATGGGTGTTCAAAATTAAAAAGGATACGAGTGGACATATCGTCAAATACAAAGCTAGACTCGTAGCCAAAGGGTTCACACAAGTCGCAGGAGTGGACTATGGAGAAACCTTTTCACCGGTTGCGAGACTGTCCTCTATAAGGCTAATAATGGCATTTGCTGTACAACAGAAATTGCAGATAGATCATCTGGATGTGGAAACTGCATTTCTGAATGGAGATCTCGAAGAAGCCATCTACATGGAACAGCCGGAAGGATTTACAAATAACTCAAATAAAGTTTGCCTACTTAAAAAGTCTTTGTATGGCTTAAAGCAATCACCACGACAGTGGAATAAAAAGGTGTGTGAAGCAATGGCTTCATTTGCTTTGACTCAAGCCACAATGGAGCACTGCCTCTATTATAAAAGGGATGGCAAGAATTTCCTTGTCGTTGCAGTCTTCGTTGATGACTTCTTTATTATGAGTAACAGCAATTCTATGAAGGAAGAGTTCAAGAATAAATTAAAAAGGACCTTCACGGTCAAAGACCTTGGTCCCCTCAAAGACTGTCTCGGAATGAGAGTAACACAAACCGAAGACAGCATCACTCTCGATCAGTCACAATACATCGAGAAGCTTGTCAATAAATTTGGTATGAGCGATGCAATTTCTGTGACAACTCCTTTGGAACCTGGCCTAAAACTCACCCTACCTGCTAAGGATGATGAGAAGATTGAAGTACCTTACCAGGAGCTTATCGGCTCACTAATGTACCTTGCCATATGTACAAGACCCGACATTTCCCATGCGGTCTCGTACCTGTCGCAGTTTAATGCACATTACGGGGGGGTGCACTGGAAAGCCGCTAAGAGAGTCCTTCGATATTTAAAAGGGACGAAGGACTTGAAACTTATTTACAGTCACAAAGGCCAGGCATACCCAATCGGTTATGCAGACGCCGACTACGGCAATAACCTGGTCGATCGTCGATCCTTCACAGGGTTCATCTTCTTGATGAGTGGAGCGCCCTTATCATGGGAAGCACGCAAGCAACGCACTGTGGCCCTATCCACGACTGAAGCTGAGTACATGGCTTTATCAGAAGCATGTAAAGAGGCCATATATTTAAAATCGCTCATCACAGAAGTTTTCGCCATCACTCGTCCTATACATTTGTTCACAGACAATCAAAGCTCCATCAAACTTACGCATAACGACACATATCACGCACGTACTAAACATATAGACATAAGACACCATTTCATTCGAGACGCATTGACACAAAACGACATTCACGTCAAATATACATCGACAAAAGACATGGTTGCCGATATCCTTACCAAACCTTTACCCAAATTAAAACATTGTAAATGTTCTTGTTCTTTAGGCTTAGGTTAGGTTTTATTTTCCTTTTTGCCTGTCTTATTGTAGTTTATTTATCGTGTGTTAAGTTATTCATAAGTGTGTATTATTTTGATTTTTTTTGTTGTAGTTAGTGTTTTGTTTGATGTCTCTTTTTTGTTACAAGTGTGTATAGAATACTTACAGGATGTTCTCATTACGGGGGGATGTTAAACCTACATGGGTTTGCCTATAATTAGAACACCCTGGCCACTTTGCTTTGCTTAGATTTTTTGAATGTGACACCTAACAGTTAAGTCAAATGATTTTATTACTTACTTTGTTGCTAGAACTAATATGTCAATTATATCGTTGCACTCTGAATTTTAATTTATTTCTTTAAAAGAAAACAATTGCCTTGATCATGCAATGATAAAGACAAAACACCCTGTTATTACTCTTGTTCTGAATGTTCCACTAACAGATCATTCAGCAGTATTGATATGTTTAAACTATAACAGAAATTCTTCTACAAAACAAACTATTATTAAAAACAGTGTCAACTATGATCAATTATTAAAAGACATTGAAAACACAAACTTTGATAACATTTTAAAATCTAATGATGCCAACTGGGCTGCTGAGAAACTAGTTAAACTACTATCTACTTACTTAATGAATCATACAACTAAAATCCTTACACCTAAAAGAGCACAATGCCGCAAACCATGGATCACACCTGGACTTATTAGATGTATACGGAATCGGGACAGAATGCATCTAAAGTGTAAATCAGACCCAAACAATGTTATCTTAAATATTACATATAGACGTTATAGAAACTACTGCAATGATCTTTTAAAGCGACTAAAAAGAATATTTGAACAAAATGAATTGAAAAGACATTCTAAGAACCCGAAAAAGCTATGGAACACTATAAAAAATATTGTACATATTAATAATCAGAAATCGATTCCAAGTGACTTGCTAAGAATAGCTGATACTCCTCAAAAATCAGTTGACAGCGTTAATAGTTTCTTATCACAAATAGGTAAAAATTTGGCCAGCAAGATACTGCCTTGTAATGATCAATTTATTTATGAAGAAACAACTACTTCATCTCATTCTATGGCTATTTTGGAGAGTACTGAGGAAGAAATTATGGATATCATTCGCAACTTGAAAAACGACAGTGCAACTGGCTGGGACGGCATATCAAATAAATTGATAAAATTGGCGGCAGGATTCATTGTACCATCAATTACACACATAGTTAATTTATGTATTAATACAGGAGTATTTCCCGGAGTCTTTAAAATATCAACCATTCTACCAATTCACAAATCTGGTAGGAAAGACTGTATTAATAATTATCGCCCTATATCTATCTTGCCTGCTTTGTCCAAGATTTTTGAAAAGGTAATGAACAAGAGATTACTACATTATATGGAAAAAGGAAACATACTGTCAAATAATCAGTTTGGATTTAGATCAGGTAAATCAACTGCGGATGCTGTGACCGAGCTGACCAATTTTATAGCACTACAATTACACAATAAAAATAAATGTATTGGTATTTTCTTGGATATCGCAAAGGCGTTTGATACGGTATCAATTCAACTGCTTTTGGATAAAATGGAAAGGATTGGTATTCGTGGCAAGGTTTTGGAACTTTTTAGTAGTTATCTTTCCCATAGAATTCAAAGAGTAAGAATTGGTGATGTAACTTCTGTCGACGAGCATGTTAGTTTTGGTGTGCCACAAGGTAGTGTACTCGGTCCTAGCCTTTTTCTCATATATATTAATTCTTTGTGCGATCTGAAGATGAAAAACTGTAGAATTTTCACATTTGCAGACGACACGGCGATGATATTCTATGGGAGAACGTGGGAGGTAGTTAGAACTATAGCTGAAGAAGGACTTCAGATAGCAACTAAATGGCTTCAATCTAACATTCTAACCCTAAATGAATCTAAAACAAAATTTGTAACTTTTGATAAATTAAAAAGGGAATTACCTGACAGTGATTTTAAAATAAGCACTCATTCGTGCTCAAAGGGAGTCTCAGATGCATGTCACTGTGTCGAGATACAAAGAGTTGGTATTATAAAGTATCTGGGCGTATTACTAGATCAAACATTTACATGGAAACCACATATTGAATTGATTTCTGACAGAACAAGGAAGTTGATATATATATTTAAATCTATCCGCCATGTAGCAGATTTTAAAATTGTGAAAACTATATATTATGCTATGGCACAGTCAGTACTATCATATTGTTTGGTGGCGTGGGGTGGTGCAAATAAGACTAATATGATCATGGTTGAAAGAGCTCAGCGTGTACTGTTAAAAGTCATGACATTTAAATCGTACAGATTTCCAACACATGAGTTATACTCTGAATGCGATGTACTTAGCATGAGACAACTTTTTATTCTTCAAACTATTCTAGTACAGCATAGGAAACTTGAATATATTCCACCACAAACGCTAACACGAAGAAGAGGGGACGTTTGTCCCAAAAATTTTTTTAAAACGGCGTTCAATAAAAGATTTCATTGTTTTCTTGGCCCCTATCTGTACAATAAGTTAAATAAAATTATAAACATATATCCGCAAAATGTTTATAACTGTAAAAAGATTGTAACCGTTTGGTTAAAAACATTATCATATGACGAAACAGAAGATTTATTCAAAATTATAAAATAATAAGGATTACTTGGTAACAAAAAATAATAATAATAATAATAAAACATTTAAATAATACTATTATTATTTATTTTCTGCGATGAAAGTATAAGATTTCACTGTGGTTAAACCTTTTCAAATACGATATAAAAAGAGCAACAGAAATAAATGCATACATTAAAAAAAAAAATGTTACTAATAAACGACTGTAAAAAATTTAAGCTGAATAAATTGTTTTGGTTTGGATCAACACCATGTACATTAAGCAGCATATATATTTTTTAAGATTAACTGGTAAATTGTCTAAACTTGTTACTTAAACTTCACATAAAAGTCAATCACTTAAGTCTAGGAAGTCTCTAGTACCTATAGCACAGGCTCAGCCTAGTTTAGGTACTAGTATATTGTATACAATATTAATTAATGTCTAGAGACAAAAAAAAAGCTATTAAAAATAAATATCAAAGTTCATAGTATTAGTGGTTGTAGTTGTCGAGACGAACCATGCCGTAATGTTTTTTACGGGAGAAGCAATTGTATCTTATGCTTATTACAACTCATTTTTCACTGTCGCTCTAAGCGGCACTGTGTAATTGTTGAGTAGTCTAGCATTTGGAATATCGGCGGTAGGGAGAGAAAAATATTGTGTTTAGCAAAATGTTATCGGTTGTATTGACTATTTGGTGTTTCGTTGCATGTGTTTATTTGTTTATTTGGCCATTCATGTCAATAAACTATAGGAATAGAGTTGGCATGATGTGCCTTAATGAATAATTTAATTCGGTAGTAGATTAAAATAGAATAATACTTTCCTTTGCTAACTTGTACTTACATAGTTATTTTAGTTGCATTGTATACTAACAAAGATTGTTTGTTTGATTTTTGAAATAAATAAATATTAAAAAAAAAAAAAAAAAAAAAAAGATTATATAAATAAAAATAAAAGTTATTTATTCTAAACATCCTTGTCATCTAGATAGTCCTTAATTTTATAGTATCCTTTTGCCATTAGTACTTTTTTTACATAAGGCTTAAATTTGTGTTGAGGCAGTTCAGTCAAAGATCCTGGTATCTTATTAGTTAAGTGTAGGAAAACCTTCTACCACGGGTGTAAAAATAGCTACTTATTGCAAAGTTTATCAGTTAAGTTAACAATCTAATAACGTTTGGTTTTAATTGAAAACGAACATTAGCAGATTTCTAATAACTGGAAGGAAAAATAAGGTAGGAAACTAATTGCGCCTGGTGATTTTATAAAACTTTTTTTTTTTGTAATATTGTTTCCTACATAATGTTCTCTTATATTTGCACGAGTTTTTTTTCGAATTTTATTTCAAATTGTTTCCTACATTTGAATAACATTAGATCCCAAAAAGATATTGATTTTAATTTTGCAAAATATAATCTAAAAATCTTCTTTTTACTTCATTAATGATCCGCTAATTGTAGACTTCATTTTGAGATGTATTTGTTAGAATTTTTTTTACAGCCTTTTGCTTCTTTTTAATTATTTATTCATAAGAAATAATTTTTTCCTGGAAAATATCACAAAATGGTTAAATTTCATAGAAATTGTAACTAATTAAAGTAATAGAAAGCAATAAAAACTTGAGAATGAAATTGGTGTTCGGGTTGTTAATACGTATTTCTGAATAATGTATTAATAAATTCATTTACTAGATAAATGGATGAAAGAATAAAGGTAGATACCGGTCTCATACATAACCCACTCCCTGCTTATGTTTATTTATATTAATATTATTTCTTATTGCTGTATTTGGCATAGGTACCATACATGCTCAAATAAAACAACAACTGAAACCTAAATAAGAATATCCTATAACGTAATAAGCTATCCTATAACGTAATAAGCTAATTAGTGTTAGACAAAAGCGATATTTACAAATTAAGCGTTTATTAAATACAAACCGCTTAATTTCTACGATTTGCTCCACATTAGTTCTGGCCAAAGCATGTTTAACCGTCGTAGCTTAAACTAAAAAAAACAGTAAACAGTATTGTGTAACTTCAAGACATTGAAGCACCGACCTTAATAGAATTTTATAAAGATAAGGTCCCTTCTTTTGGTAAGGCTCGTCAATAAGTAATTTCGACTTCAGAACTGGTTATAAAGAAGAGGCAAAGGTTTCAAATATTGCATCAGCCACCTACGGACCAATCACAGCAAGCCGTGAGCCACATTGGTCGATACAAATGCAAATGTTACCATTACTATCAGTTTCTTGATATTAAATTGAAAAATAAGGTGACTGATGTTATAATAATGTTTAAATTCAAGTAAGTTGCTCTACACCGTGAAAATACCAATTAAATAATACTAAAAACACGACTTCTTGTTTCTACAGTAAAACTGTAGCGTGAAACGAAACGGTTTGGGTCCGCCCAGTCTGGCATCAAACAACTTTGAATTGCGCCCGAATTGTGTCTTATTGTCTGCGTGTTAAAGCGGATATTTACTCGCCTAACTGGATAGATAACGTTGCCGTACAAAGCAAGAGGGAAAATCGTGAGCTGTCACCGCAGTTTTGCACCAGTCGCCGCGATGGACAGTTTTAGGATTAGTCACTTTATTTTATAGTCAATATTTTTACGGTGCACATGCCCTAATAACAACAATGCGACACAAATAGAATCACAAACTGTATCTGTGAATAACAACTGACGCGGGCGTCCATACTTTCACCTTCTGTAAGAAAATTGCGACAATTCCCCCCAGTGTTTTTTTTAAGAAGCGAAGATGGCTCACAGCACTTTCGAGAGGGAAGTCCGGCTTGGAGCTGAGCTGCAAGGCGGTGAGCGCAAGGAGCCCTTCTGGGTGTTTGGCTATGGGTCCCTGTGCTGGAACCCAGGGTTTGATTACCAGCAGGCTGTTACCGGGTACATCAAGGGCTTTTCCAGGAGGTTTTGGCAAGGGAACACTACTCATCGAGGCACTGAACTGAAGGTAAGGATCCTGAACATTTAGAATTTACATACATACATAAATCACGCCTATACATCCCCAAAGGCGTAGGCAGTGGTGTATTGACACCCACGTTTGTTAGTTGGCCAGTCCTATGCTGAAAATAGGACAAAGGGGGGCTCTATTCCAAGGGAATTCTATTCCCATACATCGGGCACTAAATCGCAGTATATTGTCAGATGGTATAATTTATAATTATATAATTTATAGGAACGCTTCTGATCATTCCTCATCACTGTTTTAACCATTAGTCGCCTTGTGCGACATCCGCGGGAGAGATTTGGGGTTGTGACAATCGTATTTTGCTCTGCCGTCACACACGGCATTTAGAATTTAGACCATCCTAAAGGTTCACACTCCAGTCGATTTTAATGGCTAAGTGATTACTTAGGAAATATTTTAACAACAATAATTTTGAGTAAGTAATTTGAGGAAAGGTCCAAAAAAGTGAAAAAATTCATATATGTTACTGTTAATGAAATAAAACAAGCAGATTAGTCTTATGGCGCTGAGCCAGAAGTGTTATGACGAAAAATCACGCATATTGTAAGTACTTTGTGTACTTACTATTTTCTATTAAAGTTTGCTGATGTAACATCGGCTGTGCCTTTCAAAGGAAAGGCAAACGTAGGTACCTACTTTACACGCGACCCTTTTTTCACTTTGTTTGGCGACATGCCACAGGTTATTAATTTATCGTCTTTCCAAATCTCGAAGCGAAAATTTCACATAATACCGAAAAATTATGATCTTGAGGCGGGAATCGAACCCGCGTCCTTAACCGAACGCACGGTATTTGTAAAAATATCTGCTTTGGAATGTTTGAAATTTATTTCTACATTGCGAGGGTACCCGTTGGCTTACAACGTGAAGTGTAAAGGTTAGAAGAATTTCGGCAAGTTAATTAGTGTCTTGGGTGGCCGAGCGGTCAGGCACCTGCCCGGATAGCAGCGGACGCGGGTTCGATTCCCGCCTCAAGATCATAATTTTTCGAAATTCTTTTTCTAACCCCAAAATCTTTGTACTAATTTTTCTAACATTTATATAATGTTAAAATTAAAATCGAACAGTTTATAAAGCAAACCCAAGCTTAACCGAACGCACGGTATTTGTAAAAATATCTGCTTTGGAATGTTTGAAATTTATTTCTACATTGCGAGGGTACCCGTTGGCTTACAACGTGAAGTGTAAAGGTTAGAAGAATTTCGGCAAGTTAATTAGTGTCTTGGGTGGCCGAGCGGTCAGGCACCTGCCCGGATAGCAGCGGACGCGGGTTCGATTCCCGCCTCAAGATCATAATTTTTCGAAATTCTTTTTCTAACCCCAAAATCTTTGTACTAATTTTTCTAACATTTATATAATGTTAAAATTAAAATCGAACAGTTTATAAAGCAAACCCAAGCTTAACCGAACGCACGGTATTTGTAAAAATATCTGCTTTGGAATGTTTGAAATTTATTTCTACATTGCGAGGGTACCCGTTGGCTTACAACGTGAAGTGTAAAGGTTAGAAGAATTTCGGCAAGTTAATTAGTGTCTTGGGTGGCCGAGCGGTCAGGCACCTGCCCGGATAGCAGCGGACGCGGGTTCGATTCCCGCCTCAAGATCATAATTTTTCGAAATTCTTTTTCTAACCCCAAAATCTTTGTACTAATTTTTCTAACATTTATATAATGTTAAAATTAAAATCGAACAGTTTATAAAGCAAACCCAAGCTTAACCGAACGCACGGTATTTGTAAAAATATCTGCTTTGGAATGTTTGAAATTTATTTCTACATTGCGAGGGTACCCGTTGGCTTACAACGTGAAGTGTAAAGGTTAGAAGAATTTCGGCAAGTTAATTAGTGTCTTGGGTGGCCGAGCGGTCAGGCACCTGCCCGGATAGCAGCGGACGCGGGTTCGATTCCCGCCTCAAGATCATAATTTTTCGAAATTCTTTTTCTAACCCCAAAATCTTTGTACTAATTTTTCTAACATTTATATAATGTTAAAATTAAAATCGAACAGTTCACATAATACCATTAAAAATGTTGTACTTATTTCCTTAGGTCCGTGATCGTTGGAAATTCAATTATTTGAATCATTGAATGACATTTTTATACCCAAAATCAAATACTAAATTACTATATTATAAGACTTAAGACCATACTAGACTTATACACAAATAAATCAAATATAATGAAAGAAAAAATTGGTCAGAAAAAGTTCGAAAAAATTATAGTCTTGATGCGGGAATCGAACCCGCGTATTCCGCAATCCGGACAGCTGCCTACTTTTTCTCTAATATTTTTTCAAACATTTATGTCTTAGGAATTCAAATAAAAATCAAGTATAAAATCAATAGTTTTTGGATAGCTGAATAAAATTCACCTTAGGTATTATTAATGCACTTCGTTTTATCATTTTATTAAGTCTCACAACCTTACAGCTGTATATATGTAAACAATACTATATAAAACGCATTATTAGAATTGCCAAGTTGATTACCTACGAATGTCGTATGAATTAACAATTACGCGACATAAAGTTTCAAACGAATACCGAGAAAAATATCTCTTTGATTTATTTTTGAAACCCATAAACAACATGTCGAATATTTCAAGGACTTCATGTTGTGACTTCTTCTTGTTTCAAGGACATAAAAAGTTGTAGCTACACCCAAATAATAGTCACCACAAAAGGATTGAATAAAACGTCGATATATTTGAGTATCAATTTGGAAATATGCAAAAATGCAAACAGGTTCGTACGAAATTTTGTCACCGTGAACTAATAAATAATATGATCTCTCCCTGCGTATTCAATTTCAACGTAACTGTAAAACAGTTATGTTAGGTTTCGTTAGGTGTCGTGTTGCACCCGTTAGTTTTTTTTTTGCAATTGGACCATTCGCCATCTATTTCGCTTATATATGCTTGCCTTTCACTTCATTTTGTGAAGTGGATCAAATAGTTAAATGATTTTGTAAAACATTAAATAGCGTTGTAATAATATCATTGTGTACTATCGTAATCCAGAATAACACAAACCTAGAGAATTGTGGTTAGAAAAAGTTCGAAATATGTATTACAGACTTCATGCGGGAATCGAACCCACGTCTCGCCGAAATTTCTATTCCCTTTACACTTTGCAACCTTAGGCTGCCAGGTATAAAAGTCATATAAAGTTTGTAATAAGCACTTAAGCACCAAAGATTTATTTGATAATCAATAAGTAACACAAATTAATATAAGTACTTTATATTATGACAACAACGAAAATAAATTCAGTCAATTATTATTAACATTTAAAATAAGATAAAAGACGCCTAGCTGTACACAGCAGTCACAAGTTAATCTTCCTGCCCTTGTCGGCACAACATGTTTTCTTGTTCTACTCTTCTTCTCTCTATCCTCCACCAATTTCTCATCCACTCCTCTCGCTACCAAACCCTTCTTTACACAGTCCATCGATCTTTGGTCTTCGTCACATTCTACGTACATCCACGTTTATACCTAACATTCTTCTGCCAATGTAACTTTGATTTAATGACACGACAGCAGCAACAAGTTGATATGATGTTATATTACTTCTAACCAATTAAATTGAGCTATAGGTAAGTAATTTGACCAAAATACTTACCCAGAAACGAATACAGGTCAACGTTACAATGGCACAGTTCCCGCTCGCCCTTGAGATATTCACAGCCACAATGTTTACGTTTGGTTACATCACTTTGACAAGATGTGTTTATTAAAGGCAAAACCTGTTCGCGAAAAAGCGGAAGGCTGTTGTCTAGTCAAACTGGGTTATTGACTACTATCATTATGGTAATCGAAAGTTAATCTGTGAACTGATATTATTCTATCATATTTAGTTTACCTCACAGATATATCGTATATCTGCTGTAGTTTACCTATTTCTTGATCATTGTTATCTTAAACGTCCGTCATGTTTACTATTAAAGTTGAATAGGTACTTGTTTATTAATCTATTGACAATAACATTATAAAACCTCTAGTTTACTCATCCAAACTATTATTATGAATGCAAAAGTGAGTTTGGATACACTTCCACTAAGCCGATTTTGAAAACTGTTTCATCAATAGAAATCTACATTATGAGATAAAATGTCCCTTCAACAATTACAATGATGTAACCCAAAGTATCAAAAGTTTGCCTATAAACCTCATAATTTGACGTGCGTCGCACTTTGACATTATTTAAAGACATCATCGCAAGCGAAGCCAAGGGTCAAGGCTAGTATCCTTATAAACTTGAAAGTTCACATTCAAGTACGAATAAGTAATCTTTGTATGCTTAAAATTAACATCATTATTATTTTTGGTGCTGGAAACCTTTATTGTCACTTTTTTTTTCTTTAATTTTCTTCTTTAGTATCAAATAATTTCGTTCGAAAGATTCGTCTAAAACACCCCACCTACTTTGCAATGTATCTACCTATAATTAACCTACAATAATACAACATATCTGACAGTAAAGCATTAATGATGGTGGACGCAACGGCGTTTGCGCAGTGTGAATCGACTCCGAAATATGACCTCGTTCTATTTTATCCGATAAAATATTTGGCGAATTGACGCGAGCCTGCACAATCGGTTACAGACTTTGTGGATTATAATATCTACGTGTATAACAGACAAAGTAACCCAGAAAACTAAGTATATAATAAATGCATCCTATACCAGCGCTACCCTGTAGTGGACAAAATCTCCTCGGGGGAAAGAATATATCTTCCCCACTAAATCCAGAGACAAAACACTGTCAAGTGGTGGAGAGACATTTCGTCAATCCAACGAAAAATATACAAAATTAAAAATACTAACCAAATTTGAAATAAGAATTACAGTTAATTATTGAGCATCTTATACTGTTTAGTGGTTCATTGGAATTGTACCGATAAAATTGCAGTGCCTTATGTTTTTTTTATTCTTGGAGATTTGGCGATTATTTTCTCGACAACAGACAAAACTTGCATATATTGTAGGTCTTTCTACTAAAGTTTCCATTTACCATTTGCAGACATTTTTTACAAACATACTTTCACTAAAAATATATTTAATTTTAATCATATTAGGTAATTAAATTTTGTAACTGAAAGTGTCGCCATATTTATAGGAGCAGACAATGATACTGTAGTGTATGTAGGTAAGAGCCCCCATATGAGGTCACTGCGGAGTATTGCGTGGTGGGAATGTTAAGTCTTAAGGACATAATTATTATGTATGACTTAATATTAACATGTCTGAAGACTGCGATTAGGAACTTAAATGAGACAGTTATCGATCTGTTAGTATTTGTAGTCAATATTATTATATTAAAGGTTTCACTTCACTTTAAGTTACCATAGTGTCAAATTTTCTTCACCAACGTACGGACAGATATTTTGATATTTTATAGACTATACATGCTTGCCTGGGATGCCTGTCTTCTATGCTGGCCTGGGAGCGAACAAATAACGTAGAATAGGCCAGCCCCGACTCATCCCATGGGTGTCGTAAAAGTCGACTAAGGGAGATTGCCCGGTGAAGACCAATAAGCACCTTGGGGCACCCGAGTGGTGGAGGGCAAACCACCAACAACAGCACACCCAAAGAGGGTAAGTGTCAGGCAGGCGGCCGGCTGTAAAACCTAAGCCAAAATTTTGAGCAGTATGGATTGGAATGTTGTCATTCCAATCACTCTCCGTTTATCGGTCTCTCGACATGGTCCGTTCCATCTCTTTTCTATACATTCATTCATCACTAGCACCTTTACGGTGTGATGGATGATATGAATCAAAAGGGAGTGGATGGCTTGATGGCGTCTGACCGATATGAATGGAAGAGGAAACATACTGCGCCGACCCCAGATAGACTGGGAACAGGGCGGGGAGAAGAAGAATATAGACTATACATGCTTAAGTCACACCGGTTAAAATCTGAACCTCGCCATGCAGTAGGTAGGTATCTACTCAGTCATAATAAGCCGACAACACCGATGAAGTTTTACAAGATTTGGTTACGTTAAGTTTGTTTATTGTTGTTTGTTTAACTTTAATAATAACTCCATTATCCATTATAAGTTAAAAGTGGATGTTGCCTGTAGGGACCTGTTAAATCATCACGATCTTCCTGACCCGGTCCCAGTTAATCTGGAATGACAATGGAATAACCATGAACAGCTAAATATTTTATTGCCGGTCATACGTCCGGTATCATCCGTCCGTATATCCGTCATGGCAGTCTTAAAGACGTGTATTCTGCAGCTGAACGTTCACACCATGCGATGACGGAGCAAAGTGCAGCAACCTAATGTTATTGTCCCCACTATTCATGAAACAAAGCTTCGTGAACAATCAGTTTAAAACAAACAACAGGTGATTGTGTACTATGGATATTTTATGTCTAATTATGATTAATATTATTGTTATATTAGAGGTAGTTAATACAACTTTCATCGTCAGTATTTTTTTAATAACATAATTCAAAGGCGCAGATACCGATTATAAATAAATAAATATAAATATTATGTTTTCTTATATTTGCACGAGCACTACACATTTGAAATAAAACAACTTTTACGGATAAGACTCGCGTATAATTTGGTGTTTGGCATATTAATTATTTAACCCGACGTTTCGATCACTTTACAGTGGCCGTGGTCACGGGGGACTGTAAAGTGATCGAAACGTCGGGTTAAATAATTAATATGCCAAACACCAAATTATACGCGAGTCTTATCCGTAAAAGTTGTTTTATTTCAAATATAAATATTTTTACACTCACACCTATCATCTATCCCAAAGTAAGTAGAATAAGCACTTGTGTTATGGATACTAGATGACGGACATATATTTAATATAATTATGCATATAAATGTTGAAAATATACTACATAAACATATACACAACCATGACTCGGAAACAAACATTTGTGGTCATCACAAAGTTTGCCCCTACCAGGATTCAAACCCGGGACCTCTTGGCCAATACCCAGCAATCTGAGCATTCGACTAAGGCGGCCGTCAACGCCGCATTATATTTCTCAACATTCAATGTCAAATTCCCATTTTAAGGTGTATATCCAAAAGATACATTAGTAATGAAAGGAGCGAAATTAGTGTAATGTCATGTTAGTGTAATGTGTGATTAAGAATGCTGATGACGGCATAATAATATTCTTCAAGTAATAAGTACTTTGGTTTCGCTGGATTAAAAAACAACACTTGCATAGCATAAATGTGTAGTTCAATAAATATTTGTTAGTATTAAATGTGTATTTAAACATTGTATAGAACACAGCATTTGTTGAACTATACAAGCAAAATAAATAAAAGGTTGAATGCTAGAGTAACAAACAGTCATTGGATTAAGTAGAAAACAATAAGTTTATTGTATGGTTGTGATAAACAACATTCTTAAATAGTTAAGAATGTTATGCTATAATGAAACTATGATAAAGCGTCTTCCTGTGAATCCTCCAATCTTTTTCCTTCTGCCCCTATCCTGCTCCAGGCGGAGTCGGCACAACATGTTTTCTTCTTCAACTCCTACTTATCCTTCATCAATTTCTTATCCACTCCTCCCATTGTCATAATTATACTCCTTTGGGTAATCCATCTATCTCTTCTTTGGTCTTCTTCCTTCTAC
Source organism: Cataclysta lemnata (assembly GCA_963931975.1). Classification (NCBI taxonomy): domain Eukaryota; kingdom Metazoa; phylum Arthropoda; class Insecta; order Lepidoptera; family Crambidae; genus Cataclysta; species Cataclysta lemnata. Next base: position 351,276 of record OZ008358.1, read on the forward strand.
ATCCTAATAAATTATTTCATAAATAAATTATCCTCTACTACCTACCTCTCCGAAATATCCACATCCTTAAAATCAAACGCTGTTGTTAGTCACTTTTTGCATGCTAATCGCTGCAAAGTCACAAAATTAGCAAATTCTCCTCTACGGACAATGGAGAAGAAGACTGGCTAAATATAAACCAGTGCAGTGATTTAGCACACGTGTGAAAGTGAACTTGAATATTGGCCAAAGCACGCGGATAGGGACGCGCATTCATTTGTCACTTCAAATGAATCATTTGATTGGGATTCTGTCGTCAATGAGTGATTCTTACTATGTATCATCAGCTATGACATTTTGATCTTTGAGTACGATAAAACCCAGTCTTAAGGTTACACAGTCCATTTCTATAGTCCTCATATTAGGAATATTCTAGCGTCATTAATAGTGTATCATTATAATATAATACATTACATTATACATACACACATATCATTTCTAATATCCAAATATTTCTGCAATTATATTATCCTTTCCTTCGTCCTCTTTTTCCTTTATGGCCTACCATTCCAATCTATGGATGAACTTCTAATCACCTTTTGACTTAGTAGCATCCGTAATTTACAATTTGTTGCTTTTATGCTAATTTAACATTGATACTATCAGAACCAATGACAAAGTTTAATAACACTATTACACTTTCCAAGTATGTCCACAGTAATACAAATTTCTATAAATATTCTACACGAGTCATGATAATAATATTAATATTCTTATTTTATTTTAATCTTTATTTTAATTCACATCTACCTACCCTTTCGGGGATATGGGCGTGATTTATATATGTATGTATATAATCTTTATTACTGACTAAAATCCAAATCCATCGGACTAAAATTAATTCAAGGCAAATTCACTTAACCTTTTCACCTAAATCTCTTTTATTTTGGTTCATTCACCCACGAGCCATTAGAGCTAACAGATGCGTAAAGACGTCAAGAAAGCCGAGGCGCACAAATATTTCTACGCAGCGATCCAGATCAGAAATAAAATTTGCGTTGGGAACAATTATGTTGGCTAAAACAAGAATAACTGTGGCGATACAAAGTTTATGTAAACGACCCCGAAAACGCGTATCTATGTTTTCATATTATTTCTCCCACTGTCTTTATACAATGGGCCTCATAAGAAGGCTCAAAGGATAAATGATAGAGCTATGCTTGGTGATTCCCAGCGTGATCAATTATCAGAAATGATGAGATCCGCAACAGAACTAAGGTCTCCGACATAGCACGAAGAATTGCAGACCTTAAGTGGCAGTGGGCACATTGCGAATTTGAGGAGGAGGACTAATGGCCGTTAGGCAGAAAGGTCCTCAAAGGGGGCCTATGCCCAACAATGTGTGCATTTTGACTAACTGACTGACTTTATCACCTTTCTAGGGAAATCCCCAAGAGTAGGTATCTTCTCCTAATACCAGTAGCAATTCTATCAATCGGAAGTCAACAAAATAATTCAAGTATTATCACGAACTTTAAATGGTTAACCACTGCTAAACTAATTTGCGTATTTATAGACTAAAATTAATCATCTCTTGTCTATTTGCTAATTTCTATTGCAGGACGTAATTATAATAGATACTTAATAAATTTTAATAAAAGCTTCTATAAAAGATGCTTTCTCTAAGTATTCATTAATATCTAGTAAGGTTCTTGGCACAGTTAGTTGAGGTAATAGATAATACAATTATAAAATAATTAATGCTAAGGTCAGTAGTTATTACATAGTTTATTAATCTAATTCTACATTGCTTTCTTTTCTTTACTCAACTGCGCTTACATCTAGTAGGGTAAAACACTGAGTGGCGGTATTATGTAAGTTAGCTTAAGTATGTAAATCGATTGTACTCAGTTTTGTAAGTAAGAAAAAAACTTATGTTCCAATATATTTTCAATTATTTCTGTTGTTACAGCCTGGGAGAGTGGCTACACTAATTGAAGACAATGAAGTAAGTACGAATGCTATTCATAGATGCGCACGCGCAGAAATATAATTATACGAAGAGTATTACTAACATAATGTTTAGTATTATCATTATCATTTAAATTACCACTCAACATGTTGCCCTAATATCTATGACGACCGGTTAGGTACAATACTCTGGTGAGTCTGAGATGTGTTCGAATATTTAATATAAGTATTAATATTATTTTAAGACTTGAATGAGATTGATGAAGCGACAAAAAACACAAGAATCGTAGCTAATCGAAAGAAGTGATCTCCGTGTACCCATGTGGGAGAGTGAGTTTCATGTTAAAAAAAACTGTTTTTTTAAATAAATGAATACAACAAAAATAACCATTTTCACACTGACAGCTCCAGTCGCTGAACCTTCTTAGAAGGGTTTTTATCGTAAATTATGTGGATGTTTTTGTAGAGTCTTATTTAAACACACGAAGATAACCTGTTGATAACTGACGCCTGGTGACGTGCGTATATAAACTCGTTTTAAACAAAACCGCAACCGGGAACAACACTGAAAGTAAACAAAACCGCATGTTATAAGTTTTTCTTCAATTTGGCCAAATGAATACTGTAAGAAAGGTGTGGTTTGAAAGAAGACCATTACGTCTTAAAGAATTGAGAAAGGAATGCAATCCATGCAAGTCCATGAAAGGACGAGGAAGAGGAGAGGGACAAAAAGGATTTACCTATAATGTCGGAATGGAAAAAAAAATCTTTCATAATCAAAGTGATAGTATATTAAAAAACAATGAAGACAATATTGAGATTGGATGAAGCAAAAGAAGTATGTAAGGTTCGTGGCAAGTGGAAAGAAGTCATCTCTGCCTACCCCTGAGGGCGTGATGAGACGAAAACTCTTAGCATTCCATTGATTCACCGTGCGGGTGCCGGGTCCATAGTGTGGCAGTGAGGGGAGTCAGTGGCAGCGCCTGGGACTTGCGACCCAAGTGTAGGTTAAAGGGATCCCTTGACAACCAGTCAACACTCACTTTCGCCAACCCGACTCCTCTCTATGTATATATGTTAGTAAAAAGGTGTCAGAAGGTTTTTGTTCAGCAATCTCCCTTTCGTCACGTTCCGTGTTGATTATTTATTGCATTTGTTTCATTGATTTCACCTAATCTTGGTGTTTCGACACTGCACTGTCAGTGTTGTTTACATCGCAACTAGACTACATTTGATAAGGTCATTCTCCTCACTTATTTTTTATCGGAGAAAGACGGTTAAAAATAGGAATTGTAAACAAACAGATAAGTTTTCAATCAAAACTGAAGGTTTTTTTAGATGATTATCGAATTTACTCTTGATATATTATTTTATTGTACACGCACCAACTTTATCTAAGGATATTTTATTGACTTTACTTAATGTTGCATCGGCGATCAATCTAAAAATACTGACTTTTCGGATGACCATAATTTAAGTAAGTCATTGAAAAACTGCAAAGAAAATGTCAGTATTATAAGATTGGAGGTTGATAGAACATGAAGTAGGTGTACAAACCATTTCCTTAGACATTGTTGATGCACTCATCAATACTCCAATAAACCTTTTTGTCTATCAATTAGTCTATAAATTTTATAATCAATTAAGTTATTTAATTTTTGTACTTTGGATAATGAAATTGTGGTTAGAAAAAGTTCGAAAAATCATAGTCTTGTTGCAAGAACAGATTTTTTAACATTTTTAAAATGTTCTGTTCTGTTCTGTCCGGATTGAAGAGGACGCGGGTTCGTTTAGATTTATTTTCCTTGGATCCTACTCTTGGATCCTTAACTGTTTGTTTACCGCATCCGTACAAATAATTTATAATTTTTTTCTAACGTTATTTTTTTGTAGTATGTATCGCTTGATTTGAATAATGTCCTAAATAGTGAGCTTTCTAGTAATGCTCTGTTATATCTAATATCACGTAAGACTAGACGTGAGATGTCTGCAAATTAAGGTCTTACATGTAAATACTGACTACATAATACACAACGCCTTACTTTCTAAAAGGACGACTTACCTTGATTTATTCTGTCAAAGAGTTTTGATATTTCGGAGACCTTTATGTAATAGAAATATAATCCAATGGACTAAGAATTTTTTATAATGTGCAGTGTCTTAAGCGTTTGAAAGACAATCTCGCAATGCAAAATATCGTAAAAGGAATGATTAAAAAGGGAAACATTTTACTAATTTACCTTGAAAAATATATTTGAGATCAAGTAATTGGGTTCCGAGGTCAAAATACCCAGGCTCTTTTCTAATACTAGAATTAATGAAAATCTATTATTTAGTCGTCATCATTTATCATGCACACCTTTCCGGTATGATGGACGATATGAATCAAAGGGAGTGAATGACTTGATGACGCCTGACCGATATTAATAGAAGAGATTGTAACAGACCTCCTTGTCAAGTGGTGTAACAGACCTCCTTGTCAACTGTTGACAAGGAGGTCTGTTTCAAGATAACAGGGTAGGAAGTCACATATTTAGTATTTTTTGCACGTTAAGTTTGGTAAATATACTCAGTTAAATAACAATACATAAAAATGCGACGTTTAACGCTGGTAACAGGGTCAGATTACCTAAAGTTATCTAACCCCCTCCGTGGTAGATGGTTCTCCTACAGGGATTAAGATCCTGAGGTCCCAGGGTTCCAAAGTTGGAGGTAGGACTTTTTTCAAGTCCGCCTGGCTAGCTACCACCGTTTTATCAAAATCTGTCGCCATAATAATAATGTTAACAGCATTATTGTGTTCCAACGATTTATGATAAGATAGCCGGCACCTCTGTGGTTGAAGCTGTGGTTGAAGGTTGCAGGTTAAGCTCGATTTCATATTCGGCCCTATCATCACTTAATATCAGGTACGATGAAGGTCAAGAGCTTCCCTGTCTAGCATAAAAAAAGTCTCGTAACACAAGAAGAGATTTTCGGATGAGTGAAATGCCAGCATCTAAAGAAATGCTGCGATACTTGTTTCCCTATAGCAATAATCTCCTTTAAAATGGTCACGATCATATACGAGTTTAGTCGGCATCGTAAGTAAATTAACACTTTAGTACCTTGCCACAATGGTTGTTCGTACAAATTTGTGGCGATTATTACTGCGCATGCGCTATCTTTGGTATGACAGAGGGCTAAAATGGTAATGGACTTATGGTGCTGAGCGTACTCAGAAGCGTAACTCTTGTAAGTGACTTTTGGTGGCCAATGAAATGTCTTGTCTGTCGCCATAAAAATGTCTGATTGACCATTTCCCAATAAGTTAATTGCCCTTGCCGTTAAATAGCTTGCGCAATGCTTCCTCGGAACCTTTGAGTTCATTTTGCTTTGAAATTTGAGTTAATTAGAAAAGAACCGCTGCAGCGATCGATTGGACCTACCTAATTATGTGTTCAATGATGACTACTAACTGTTGACACATAATTGAAAGTTTTATTTCTATAATTATTGTAATTGCTTGAAACTTTTTACTTAATCTCTAATTTGTCTAATAATACACATATCGCCATACTTACGTATTTAAATCATGCCATCTATCTCCGAAAGGCAGATGACTGTGTGACCCACATTTCACCAACTATTTTAGGTATCATGGAATTAATAGGAGATATTGCGCGATCTGTCAGGCACTTATATTGCAGATTACTGGTAGATACTATAACAGGAATGTTATCAACATTCCTGTTATAGCATCTACCCATTCCTTACCACTGTTTTAATCGCTAGTCGCTTTGTACGAATCATCTTAAAGTATACCTTCTATTGGTTAATATATAAAAAACAATAATGGCATTTATTGGACACCTCTGCAATGCCATATCATAATGTTATTATTTATAATAATTTTATATAAGTGACTTATAATAATTATAAATAATTGACCCATAATATTTGCGACATTTTTTATTAGTCATAACTCAGAAGAGATAACTAAAACGGGTTTCTCATAGGCGATTAAAACTGACTTTGCTAAGTAATCAGGTATTGCCAGTCTACAAGTTATTGAAAGTATTTAAGGAATACACCTTATAATAATATTACTATCCAGATTACCTATCAATTTTTATGTTATGGGTAAGTTGTTACTTGCAAAGTAACAATCTATACTAATATTATAAAGCTGAAGAGTTTGTATGTTTGTATTGTACGCGCTAATGTCAGAAACTACTGGTTCAAATTGAAAAAGTATTTTTGTGTTGGATAGCCCATTTTTTGTGGAAGGCTATAGGTTATACTGGGTGTAACAGAGAGGTGTAGGTGTAGTCATATATAAAGGGCCAAAGGGGTTTTTCAGGCCACAGAATAGTAAAACTCTGTTCTGTGATTCAGGCCATCAAACTGAACAACTTTCGCTAAGTTAACTTGACGATTCATAAGTGTATTGTAATCATACCAGATATGAATAATTTTGATTTTAACTTTGACTACTAAACCGAGAACCAGCTGATATCAGTTTGTATGGGAAGTGTTTATTTTTTTTGAGATTTCGATTTTGCATGGTCCCTAAGCGAAAGTTGTTTAGTTTGAATGGCTGAATAACCCCGCCTATTGGACGTTTTTTTTTTCTCTTTTAATGTTGATTTTTTTTGTATGTTTCTATGTGTGCAATAAACAATATTTTTTTATTATTATTAACCCCTTTAAATATGACTACACCTCTCTGTTACACGTTGTATAATAACCAACATTAACGCGAGCGAAGCCGCGGGCGACCACTAGTTTAATAATAATGAAATAATTATTATGTTTACGTAGGTAGTACAAGTACCTACTTACATTTTTTATGAGGAACTCTATTTGGCGTTATATACAAAACAAATAAGGGGTTACGACTTGAATCACCCCTTGGATCTTGCCCCGTTCGATTAAAATGTTCAACTCGCCCCGTTTTTATTTATTTTGAAATAGTGATTCGCACCTTACAAAGGGGCGACTTGAAAATTGACACAAAAAAATAATGTTGGTAATCATCATAGATGCCTAGTCATTGTCTTATAGTAGGTACTTTAGTACGGTAAGTAGGTACTTACATACCTACCTTTGACGACAGTAATAATACGTCACAATAGACTAATATTCTCAAAACAAAGCTCTTTGTATCGGTATGAAAGGATTCAACAATTCTTATGAGAATAGACACACTTCCGTCGGAGTTGAATGTGTGTATTGTCAGGAATAATAATTGTAATTAATGAAGTGAATTTTATTATAGTTACCAATTTAATACAAATAAAATCAATATTATTTGTTTGTTATTTGAACGTCATATAAACATATTTTCAAAATGTTAAATATTTTGAAAATATGTGCCGCCCGACCCGTTGCGATATGGTCACCATCATTACAATCTACCAAAACTGTCAAATTTCTTCAACCGATGGTCAACTTTGTCTTGTTTGCACACAAGGCACAGAGTCGGTGAACAAAACTTTGACTGTACCGCATCTTTTGCAATCCGGACGTCTGTCTGAACCAGTTTTTCGTACATGACGTTAAATAATAACTTGCCGAAATGCGGCTTACCTTTTTACTTGCATTGTAAGTTTGAGTTTAATTTTACTTGTTTGCTGCATTCTGTCTTTTGTTTGCTTAATAAAATATCAACCACCACTGGCTTTTATAATCCACATAATTTTTGTTGTAAGCGCGTTTTAATTAGGTTAAAAATTGCTGTGATGCTTTCAATGTCCAGCATTGACGTTTTACTTAATTGGCCGAATATAACCGGTGTTATAGACACTGCTTAATATAAGTACACAATAATAAACAAATATTCAAAATACAAAAACATAAACACTGTTTTGTTGTTTTTGTGTTTTTTTTTCATTTTTGGTCACCCATCCAATGACCGGCCTAAGAACATTACTTAGTTTACGCAATCGCCACTGCTCAAGCCAGCTCCTCAGTCTTTAGTATTGTAGTACTCCTTGTTAACAATGTAGATAGTATTTAGTAGTGGCGTCGCAGTCACGTGTCATTGGCATCACAGTCTACAACAAAACGTGTATTTCTATTAGCGTCAATTTTAAAATAAGATCTTGCTTCTACGCAGTTCCTCTTCGGAGCGTTTGCGTTCACGTGATCTCGGACATTCCTCATCCATCCATCAAGGGGGTATGCCCAATCTTGTATGGGCGTTGGTTTCACATTTTAACAATTTTGTACCTCAATAAAATCGGACCTCGATTTGTAGCGTTTGAAATGCACCGTATATTTTTAAAAACAGTTTTTATTTTTGTAATTCGGCCTGTTTAAGGGAAATTAATGTAGAAAGAACCTAAATTTAGGTTATAATCTTACATAAAAAACGTTCTTTTCTTTATGATTTTACGTAATAGAAGTTCAAATTACATACAAAGAATTTGGGGTTAGAAAAAGAATTTCGAAAAATTATGATCTTGAGGCGGGAATCGAACCCGCGTCCGCTGCTATCCGGGCAGGTGCCTGACCGCTCGGCCACCCAAGACACTGTCTTTGTCTCGGGTTCGATTCCCGCCTCAAGATCATAATTTTTCGAAATTCTTTTTCTAACCCCAAAATCTTTGTACTAATTTTTCTAACATTTATATAATGTTAAAATTAAAATCGAACATCTAAGCAATGTTCACAAAGGCCGGCCATTAGATGGGTGACCAAATATATTATTATTATCTCCAGATCCGCCGTTCTTTCTTTGTTGAAAGGCACATTTTATCTGTAGTACATACGTATGTATGTATAAATAAATCACGCCTACATCCCCGAAGGGGTAAGCTGAGGTGAACTAACACCCACGTTTCGCCAGTTATGTTAGGTCCCATGTAAGTGGTGGCGAGCCTATCGCCATCAATCGGGCACAAAAGTCGCAGTACATTGCTAGATGGTATAAGAGGAACGCTGCTGCCCATTCCTCATTACTGATTTATCCTTAGTCGCCTTGCACGACACCCACGGGAGACCAAATCTCTCCCGTGGGTGATGATGACAATTGTATGATGTGGATGATGACAATTGTATTCTACTCTGTCGTCACCACACGGCATAAATAAAGGTGTGCGTTATTTCTGTTATGTTGTAGTAAATGGTTACATTCTAAAATATTTGTGATTTGCAGGCGTGCATTTTTTGAACATAACTTTTAAAATACAATTAAATTAATAGAACTTTATGTAATACCTGCCCAAATCTGGAATATCGCATGCACGATCGTATCCGTAGCCTTTATGACTATCTTACATTACGATTATCGTACGCATATCTTGCTACTGACTTCGCAATGTAAACAGCGAGTTCTAATCACCCGTCTAGGCTTATTAAGAGTTTACTTTCTTAACTCGTCCGTTATCATTTTTGCAACTGGTCTGTTGACAGACGTCTGTTGTAAATAAAGCCACAGACAAACATGTCCCATATGAATATTTCACTGCTGTACCTAGCATTTGTTGAAAAAAAGATTATTTAGTTACTGCGATATAACATTTTAAGGTATGGAATGCATGATATACTACACTTACACCCGACTAATGGGGCAGCGGGTGACATAAAATGTTGTCCTTACCTCGGGTGGTAAAAATAAAGCTTAAAAAATTGCTATCTGATATACTGCCCTTGTTAATAAATATTCTATTAGTTGGAGAGTGGCTTCCCTTCCTGCATAGCAATGCTGACTAATGAAAACATTAAGCTAGTTAAGCTAGCAATAAATTTAAAAAGCAATTGATATATTATAATGTATGTTGTCGTGCTTTGACCGGACTCGTGACCCGTCTCCTTATCATGGTTCGCAAACAAACGTGTTCTCAATTCTGTTGCCAACAGTCGTCTCTCAAGTCTCGACCCAAGGCCGTGATAACGAGCGTTTGCTAGCTAAAACTCGATACAACACAGAGCTCGCGATTACCTACACGTGTATTTGAAAACAATGAAAATAATCATCATCACATCATCACCAGCCCTTTAATGTCCCCACTGCTGGGGCACGGGCCTTCCCTATGGATGGACGAATATGGGGAGATTGGGCCATAACCCACCACGCTGACCCAGTGCGGGTTGGTGGGTAGTTCGGGTTGGTTGTTATATCAATTCAATGGCTAAAATTAATTAATTATTACGGTGTTTCCTATTTCGAAATTATCTGTGTGTCAGAGAAACAGCTACAACAAAAAATATAGTACTGAAAAAAATAATATTTTACAAAAGAGAGAAGCCAGAATGGAATTTAAATTTTCCCGGGACCACTGGCTTTACGTGCCTTCCGAAGCACGGAGGAACTCGAGATAATACATTTTTGGTCACCCATCCAATGACCGGCCTTAGTAAAATTGCTTAGTTTACGGAATCGCAGGCCAAGTGCGCTATGCTAGCGAACTCCTCCATAAGAGTAATGCTGCTGCCCATTACTCATGCGCTGTCTTCAGTCGCCTTGTACGACACCCGCGGGAGAGTTTGTGGATGGTGACAATTGTATTGTACTCTGCCGTCACCACTCGGCGTATAAAATTCATTTTCGAAATGTATGTATTCCCGTCTACCTTTAAGACTGGTTCCTTGAGTATACACGAGAGTGCCAGCTTTTGGCAACATGCCCGTTTTGGGGGCTCCTTCCCATACACTCTTTTTTTTTCTATACATACATAAATACATAAATCACGCCTATATCCCCGAAGGGGTAGGCAGAGGTGAACTAGCACCCACATTTCGCCAATCATGTTATGTCCCATGTAATAGGTGGCGAGCCTATTGCCACATATCGGGCACAAAAGTGTCGCAGTACATTGCTAGGTGGTATAAGAGGAACGCTGCTGCCCATTCCTCATCACTGATTTATCCTTAGTCGCCTTGTACGACACCCACGGGAGAGATTTGGGGTGGTGACAATGGTATTCTACTCTGCCGTCACCACACGGTTTTTTTTTTCTTATTTCAAATAAGTCCCTACTTCCGCTTGAAAAATTGCTTTGTCGCTAAATGCCTAATTTCGCATAAAAACTTATTCAAACTCCCCGATTTCTCGGAAACAATGATTCGACAAGAAAATTCAATTACATAGCTGTTTTGCTTTTTAAATTGAATCATTCTATTCAATGGACCGTTTTATTCATCGTCCACTTAAACGGGTAATCCATTTTTTCAAATTCCTATTCCAACTTCCTTAATCATTGTAAGGCAGCGGTGGGATTGTATCCTTTAATGGATTTGTTAAGAACATTTTAATTGTTGGAATTTTTAATGTTATGTTTGAGTTGTCGTTGAGTAAGTAAACCTGGTTAAGGCTTCCTTGGTAAATACAACAAGAAAATAAAAGATTTCCTTACGTTTGTTGTCAATGATTTATACGGCGCAAAACATTTAAGAGGATAATGCTCTAAGATTGAAGTATTCAGATTAGATATTTCTCATGTCGCGACATGATTGAGAGTAAACCTGTGGAAATTTTCTTTGTAGCGTGGTAAATTTTCCACGGGTTGTACTTGTTTAGAAAGATATTTTTCAATAAGAAATTTAGGCTTCATTTCACTTACTACTTTTAACTTTCGGGGTCCCTTAGTTCAAAACTTCAAATATATCTACCTAAGATATTAAATCGTTTCAAATTACGACTTCGCTAATTTTCCAAACCAAGATAATATTACATTTCTGCTACCTAATATAAAAATTTCCTATTTTATTCCCGATTTTAAATATTCAAATTAAATTTAACATGCATTTACTTTGCGCAGTGATAGTAATACAATTATTACATAACTTTTATCGAGTTATAAAGAAAAAATGAAGTAACTAGATATTATCTTAAATTAAACACAATGAATAAATATTTGGGTGATTATGTAAATTCATTTATTTAATAACATCGCTATCTCGAAGAAAACAGATATTCTTGTCATCAAAATGTCATCGTTGATATATAGATATCTATCATATAGTTGCTACGCTATTTACCTCGATTTACATAACGATGTTTATATCCATACATACACACGTCACGCCTATCTCCCACAGGGGTAGGCAGAGATCATTTTTTACCACTTGCTACGATTCTTACATACTTCTAATGCGTCTTTCGAACTCTTTATTTACATTTATCACATTTATCCAGTTATACCTCCCTTTATTTACATATCCTATTACTTATCCTTTTTTATTTACATTTATCTGAAATTTTATTCAAATTCATTTCCTTTGTTACAGGGTATCACCTGGGGCCGGGCGTTCCTTGTGGCAGCTGAAAACAAAGCCGCCTTGCCCTACCTATCGAACAGAGAGTGCCAACTGGGGGGCTATCGGACTTACACCGTCAACTTCCACCCGCGACCGTCGTTCTTCCAACCGAGCACTTACATCAGTAGCAGCAGTGGTAGCAGTAGCAGCAGTAGTAGCATTAGCAGCAGTACACCAGACAAGCGAGACGCATTTCTGTACATTGCCGTTCCCGGAAACAAACATTGGCTGGGCGCTGCACCGTTGTCAGATATAGCTAAGCAAATTCTAGAATCCCACGGTCCGTCTGGACCGAACGTAGAATATCTTCTGAGGCTAGCAGATTTCATGAGGGAAGAGGTCCCAGAAGCTTTAGATGAGCATTTGTTCTCTCTTGAGAGGCTAGTGAGAAAATTCGCAGCTGACATGAGAGTATGTTTGAAGACTTTAGTAGGAGATAACGGAGAAGAGAGCAGAGAGGAGAAGAAAGAGGTGAAGGTACAGGCACCGAGCTTCCAGTTTGCTTCCAGGGTCCCGGAGAAGAAGTTACGCTGCGTGAACATGTGATAGAGATTTCATTGTATTTGAGCTTTAATGTCACTGTGTGAGAAGTGCTTGTAGTGGTGTTTACTCCATTAATTATGAGAAATCAAGCGAATTCAATTCTCAAATGGTATTCCATAAGAGTTTCATTAAAAAAACTGCGAAACAGTAAAAAAAAGAAACAGTTTTCATTTTTTTTACTGAGCTACTTGAATAACATTCATTATAAATGGTTTCGCGTCTCAGTTAATGTCAACATAAGCTGTAGCTTTGACTTTGGCAACAAGTTTCACTGCTAATTAATATATTTTTATCCCTTAAATGTCAAAGGAATCATTAGGATTGCCTCTTAGTGAAGACGCTTCTTCATTGATGGTGTAATAATTGGAAAGTATTCAGTATTCAGAATCTGAAAACGGTTCGGTGCTCATTGGACCCTCTTTTCTTATGAAACATTCAAGCAGAAAAGTATACTGTGTGAGTTTAAAAACGTAATCCTTTCAAAGATTGTTTAGAGATAAGCTATTGTCTCAAACGTTGAATTCGATACACAAGAAACGCACTGTACCCCCACTTCCTGCGCGGATTCAATATAGAGTGTTATTTCCTTGCACAGGGAAAGTAATTGTGAATGCTAAAAATATTCTGCAAACATTGTATTTCGCAACAAAGGAAGCGACGTTACTTTAAAATTTCTTTTTGTTTCGCAAAGGTTGTATTTAGTTAGGCATATACGTTTATGTGATAATAATAGAAATCTATATATTTCTCAGACAATGGATGGAAGTTCGCTTTGGTGTTAGATAAGACAATCGACTGACTATGTCTGGACGGTATCTTACATAATCTTCTTATCGTATGACTTATTTATTGTAGAACCAGAGGACAATCGCTAGTTTCCATTTCGTATTATTAATTTTCAGCAATGTTTTAATCGCGTTTAAATTAAATTCTTGGTTTAAAAACTCGTTCTTCCATTTGGCATCTATGACTTAGTTAAGTGCATTAATATGACTCTTTGCCATTGATTATTCCAGTTCTAACCAACAAAGGACTTCAAGTTAAGACCAAAAATCAATGAAATCGACAAGTATTAAATTTCGAATCTAGGCTTAGACAATGTGATTATGATGTTTCATTATAGACGCTAATTTTTTATTATAATTTTGTTATCGATTTATTGGCATAAGATATTGATAGATATATTAGTTATATTTTGTTACTAAAATGAACTTGTAAATCACGTGGTCTAACCACTATTTATGATTAGTTTTAAGTGGAACTGATAGTGTGTATAAATGACTTGTTTATAAATCTATAATTAAAGATTTTGTAATGGAGAGCTATATCTGCTCGAGTATTCAATGGTGTTTATTTTAAAGATTTATATAGAGAGGAGACGTCTGTACTATATCAAAATGTAGCAGATTTTGTAACAAATATGAAACATTAATGGTACGCTAAATAAGTTAGAACACCATTGGATTCTCAAGAAGGAATGCCTTAAATTTTCTATCTATGTATATAATGTTCACTCGCGTAACTTTTGTATGTTTATTGGATAACAATTAAGGCGTTTTCATCATGTAATTGAGAGCCTTCAAAATATTGATACAAATAAAATATCAATCAATTTTACGTAGCTTTTATTTGTTTTCCGTTAGTTTTACATATAATTTAATTAAGACAAAAATGCAAAGCATAGCAAGAACTAGTAAAGTATTCTTCCAACCCTGCTTTCTATTTATTTGGGCTCAGTCTATGAATCTGCTGTGGGTGATTCATTTACTCACCCCACCACTCCATGGGCATACACTCACGAGATGTGAAATGTGGTGGTGAGAACTTTATTATCCCTTAACACCACTGCAAAGTATACAGGGTTATTTTTAAAACATCAATATACTCGCAGGAGTAGATAGCTAACATCATAAGCAACAATGTTTGTTCTACGACTTTTGAAAATTCGTAAGATTTTACTTTCATAAAAACTAATTTAATTTACCGCTCTAAAAGGCTCGAAGCTCTACATCGGTATTAAGCAGCACGCGGGCCTAGCGTAGCGTCGTCCTTTCATTTTTCAATGAAAGCATAGACGTATAAATGTCACGACAGTACAATAAAACCTTAAAAAAATAATTTTGTGCAATGTATTGCGTTATATTAAAACTCATAAAACAAACGTTGTTGTTTTTGATGTTAGCTATCTAGTTATGGGAGGTTATTAATGATTTAAAAATAACCCTGTATAGGCGTGGTGTAAGAAAATCACTATAGACGAAAGCTTTTCCACATTGTTTCAAAGGTAATGTTTCTCCACTAGCGATACATGTAAGACTAGAACATTACAATGGCTTGGTGGTTAATTTCTTACAGCAATTCTGGGATGGTGTGATATTCTTCATGCATAGCACATAATATACCTAAATTACGCCTTTTTCCCTCAGCGGTAGGCCGAGTAGGTGTTTTTAAACCCGTATTTCGATAGTTTATTCCAGTTCTCATGTAATTCGCAACGATCCTATTGCCATTGATTGGAAAATTTTATTAACAGTCATTTGCTAGAAAGCGCACAAAGAAAGCTGCTGCCCATTCCTCGTTATAATATAAGACTAACAGCCGCACTCAGAGAGCAATGAATGGGTTAATGTCAAAACATTTCATTTAAATCTAGACGTGCGACCTAACTCTGCAAGCCGATTGCAATCGTCTTAGTCTACTAGTCACTGTCACTCATTAGGTATGATAGCAACGTTTGAGAGAGATGGCAACACTAATCCGATTTCAATTAATTTAAAGAGTAGCCCCTCAGACCCGGCAAGAATAGCGACTAGTTTTGAATTGGCATTTTTTGGCATGAAGTACTCATTAACGATAATTGACATCTTTGAGTGCGGTAGTAAATCGCCTTGTCCAACACAGAGAGGCAGAAATAGCGACAATTGTATTCTTCTCTACCGTCTCACCTCACAATACGGCTAACGGATATTCATCAACAATCACAAAAATCGATGGCATTGTTTACCATTTTTCGACAGGTTCATTAATGCCATCTAGTAGCACGTGTCGGAACTAACACAAGAGTCCAAAGGGCATTTAGAACGTTCAAATTTTGCTAGATGACGCTGTTAAAAAGAAAATAAAGGTAGTACCTAAATATCGCTTTTATCACAAAACTTACCTAGGTACTGCAAAATAATAAGTTGTTAAAGTGTGACAGAGAAAGGACTTCCATTTCTAGCAGAGAACTCCGGAATGATTAAATATTTCGTGACCAAAGGTATATATTAACACTAATACCAGTTGCCATCATCGTCATCATACCGAAAGACCTCGTTATTTCAAACCAACATTCGAAGTGCCTGTAAGTTTCATTCATCACTATCACCTTTACGGTGTGATGGATGATATGAATCAAAAGGGAGTGGATGGCTTGATGACGTCTGGCCGATATGAATGGAAGAGGAAACATACTGCGCCGACCCCAGATAGACTGGGAACAGGGCAGGGAGAAGAAGATTCGAAGTGCCTGTAAGAAAATTATGAGCAATATTTCACCTACTAGATTCACTGCTCTATTGTTTTTTAATTTTAATTAATACAATGCAAGTATGGAAAAGAGTGAATTGAACATTCACTCTTTTCCATACATACTTGCATTGTATTAAAATTACATATAAAATATACAATAAAACGACTCAATATTATGCACTTTGAAGCATATATTTATTACATAACTCTTACTTACATCTTTTACCCCCAATCGCATACAAAGTCAAATATACAAACAATATAAATATTTATATTTATATAATATAACGATACCAATACTTTAGTATAAAATTTTTTACACTACATATTTATATATGAATACTATTTTCATGTACAGTGACTGAGACAAAATTGCTGACATTTCTACCTAAATAAATATGGTCAAATAAAGTTGGAGGGCCAGCGGGAATATTTCAGTCTAGTCAATTCTTACAATGCCGAGTTTTTTTTTAAGGAGCCGTTAGCTTTGAAGCCTTTACAGCATCTACCGATATTTATGGGGAAAACTTTGAATGGTCTTGAGGACCTTGGACCTCTACGGCAGGCAACTCCCAGGAGAGTACAGTCAACGTCATAAGTAGATTTACACTTAAGGTAATACCTTGTCACAATAAGTAGTTGTTCGAACAAATTGATGGATATTATCTTTGGTATGACAGAGGGCTAAAGTGGTAATCGTCTTATGACGCTGCCCGTACCACTGCCGTCGAGAGCCTCGCAGGGTGCTATGATTAAAGCAAATTACTAGTCAACTGTTTTTGATAAGGAGTTATATGTATAACATTTTCTTGGTCTAACAAAATCCACTCTTAGAACTTCCATATATACCAGAAACAACTTAAAAATAACAATTATAGCACTAAGAATAATTTAAGTACGACACTTGGATTTGGTTGACAAATGCATTTACGTTAGAGATATAAATGTTATTCGATTTTAATTTTAACATTATATAAATGTTAGAAAAATTAGTACAAAGATTTTGGGGTTAGAAAAAGAATTTCGAAAAATTATGATCTTGAGGCGGGAATCCAACCCGCGTCCGCTGCTATCCGGGCAGGTGCCTGACCGCTCGGCCACCCAAGACACTTTGGCCGAGCGGTCAGGCACCTGCCCGGATAGCAGCGGACGCGGGTTCGATTCCCGCCTCAAGATCATAATTTTTCGAAATTCTTTTTCTAACCCCAAAATCTTTGATATAAATGTTGTATCATTTTGAATGTGGTCAAAGATAAGGAAAGGCTGTGGATGCCAATTTAACATTCAGGAGACTATATTTAATGAATTACCCACCCCCAAAGTCTTAAGGCCATAGCGAGATATAGATATCTCCATAAGATCCATTTGAAATAATACAACATATCCTAACAATGTTTAGAGAACAATTTCCACACCAGACTGGACACTAAGAACCCAAGAAAAGAATTTGCTTATTGTCAAATAGGATATTGTGAACTATTACACAATTGTAAATGAAATACTGACATTAAAATACTTTATCAACACTCTACTATAAACCTTTGGCTCTCTTAAATACTTATAACATTATTATTTACAAAACGCTTATTAACACTATGCTCAGAAAACTTATATTTACATTTAATATTTATTATGCAATACTTTGTTTTGCACTCTTTTAGTAAAAAATAAGTTTAATTAATAGTTACTCTGACTTCGTTTTTTTTGTATGTATAATATGTTGTTGTAGTTATTAAGCTGATTAGGTAAGAGATTTAACTGATAAAATTTGTATAATTTTTTGTAACTATTGTTGTCCTATCATTCATTAATAGAAATAAAATATAACATACATTTTTAATAAATTGCGAAAACTATAGACTCAGAAACAAAATCGCTAGAACAATTACCCTTCTATATTAATAATCATTTATTTGCAAGAATACGGTTACAAAAGGACTTACATATTACTATGCCAGCATATTCTACCGAGTTTTTTCAGTGCACAAATATAATTAAAATTCAAATACTTTATTTCCAGCGTTTTTACATTAATTTATTATAATAATATTATAATGTTCTCTTATATTTGCACGAGCACTACACATTTGAAATAAAACACCTTTTACGGATCACTTTACTTTGGGGGGACCCCGTGACCACGACCGCTGTAAAGTGATCCAAACGTCGTCGGGTCAAATAATAATGCCAAACACCTAAATATACGCGTGTCTAATCCGTAAAAGTTGACACAAGATTCTTGACTTTCTTTTGATTGATTGCAATTCATTTAGAATAAATTACGTGCAACATAGGCAACGCCTATTTCCATCTTCCCCGAATTTATAATCTGAGGAAAATTTAGAAAAAAACGATAGAGTATAAAATAATTACGAGTATGTTCTGCTGCGATCTCCTTAAATTGTTATTAAAACTAACTTGTCATAGTATTATGCAGGCACCATCGCGATTCTTCGCACAACCTGTGCTTAAACAAGGTGGGAAACATAATAATATATCTACAGTTAAAGACATCGAACACTCTATAAACAAAAATATTATGGAACTTATTAATTAGGTATAAGTATAATTTGTACAAAGAATATTTTTCTAGCATTAACGTGTCAATTATTATGGTAAAAAAGCGCATTTGAATGATGCGCAGATCTTTTTTTTCTTTTTCACAACACAATACAACATTAATTAAGGTGGGATAAATTCTAGAATTTATTTAGAAATATCTTGTCAGATTACTAATATTTTTGATAAGCGAAAAATCAATTTTCACTTTCAGTCCTGGTTAAATTTAAACTATGAACAGTAGCAGTAGTTAAGACATATCTATGACTAGGTCTCATTCACACATACATCTTATTCAATTATCGTGTACCTAACGCATATAAATCTATTTACGCTGCCACGAAAGCTTACAACAGAAAATTTGTGACCCAATACCGTTTTCATTGACATGCATTCAAAAGCTTTAGTCAAAACGATTCACTAGCTTGTAGTGGTTTGCTTTAAAAGCCGCTTATCGAAATAAGTCATACCACATACAACTTTTACAATACACAAGAGTTTTATGGCTTCTTCGTGAAAATCGAATAAACACAACTATACGAGCCCTCAACTCACTGAAATCTCTTGTAATCAGACATGCAAGAACTCCACTCGGATCGTTGAGTCGGTGGGTTATTTGATGAAAGGAAACTCTGAGTCACTTTCGTCTGAGCCGTCGTAACTGGAAGGGGGGGTGTCGAGCTGTGGTAGGCCGAGATCTAGGTATTCCTGGTTGGCAGTGACGGTGAGGATCTTGTCTAGATCCTCAACCAGTTCAGCGAACGACGGCCGGTCGCTCGCAGAGAAGGACCAGCATTCTCGCATCAACATGTAACTGTCCAAAAGAACAATGTTAGCCTCGAAGAACTTAAAAACTTAAATGCTAACCACGAAATTTGTGTCACCTTTTTGAAGAAAGTTGTCTTCTGTCTTGTTTTGGATTGGGAATGTGATTTTTCTGACTTTATACGGATCACACAAAATATTTTTATGACTTTTATTTTATTTGAAACAATTATTTAGTGTCTTTTTACTTTATTCTGGATTAAGAGTGAAATAAATAAATTGTTCATGTGCTTACATCTCAAGACTGCAACAGGGCGGCTTCTCCATTCGGTGTCCAGCGCTCAAATGCTGGTACATATACTGCCCAGGCACTGCTGGGTAAGGAGTGCCACCAAGAGTCATGATCTCCCACAGAAGGACTCCAAACGACCACCTGTACCACACAAAATATCACTGTTTATCGAAACAGCTACTATTAAGTGGTTTACTTTGTCTTCTTCTACATACATACATTTATCATACCTTTCTCCTACAGAGGTAGGCAGAGATCACTTCTTTACACTTACTTCGATCCTTGCATGCCTCTTTCGCTTCATCCGATCTCATTAATGTCGTCGTTTTTATAGACTTACAATTTGATTATGAAAGATCCATCTAGACCTTCCCATTCCCATTACTTCATTCACTTCCGCTATATAAATCCTTTTTGGCATTCTCCTATCATTCATTATTTCTACGTGACGAAACCAAGCGCGAATCTTTGTCTCAATTCTTGTCATTACGTCTTCTTTCAAACCACACATGTCTCATTCTAGATTATAATAATCAGAGTTCTTAATAAAGATTAAATTTTACTTACACGTCTGTCTGTGTGGTGAAAACTTTGTGATATAGTGACTCTGGAGCCATCCACCGTACAGGAAGACGACCCTCTGTTTTCTTGCGGTAGTAATCATTGCTTTGCACGTCCTTAGCGAGACCGAAGTCCGCTATTTTTAGCACGCAATCATCCGATACGAGCACGTTGCGAGCCGCTAAGTCTCGGTGGATGCACTAAAAAATATGTAACAACATCAGGTGGGACTTACTACAGAATTATAAAAAGCTTCTGAGTAAAAGGTCTTAGTTCAGTACCCTGCGGTACACCTTTTTATTCAGGTACGTTTAAAACACTTGGAATTTCACAGATTTAATTTTTTTCGTTAGAATTATTACAAAGAGATCTGCTAAAGGACATATATTATTTCAGAATTTTTCTGACCTCTTTTTATTTTTATTACTTTTTAGTAACATTTAAAAATCAAATGATAATAATTACCCTTCTGGAGGCTAAATATTCCATTCCTCTGGCAACTTGATAAGAGAATGAAACTAAGTCCTTTTGTGTTAGTGTCTTCTTCTCCTTCAGCGGTTCCATGTCTGATTCATATCTACAAATCGCCACGCACGAAATAAATTAAAACGTATACTCAAATCTATCACCACGTCCTGCTTAGTACTTAAAATGCAATAAGCGCACAAGCTGACAATAGTTTGCTCATAATCGGCTATTTTACACTTCGTATAAAGCTAATTACAATTTACATTACTAGCCATGTACAATTTACAAGCCAGATAAATGTAAATAATCTTGATGTGTCGTTTATTTAATTATTTTTATTTTTTTATGGTTTCTTATCATTATGATTTTCTAAAATAAATGATGTATCCTAAAATATTTTTTTCTTATTTTTAAATGCAGTTCGTAGATAAAAAACGAATCAAAATGATTCAGATTTTACCTGTTCCCAGGTCGATGGTTCCTCAGAAACTCCCTCAGGTTCCCATTGGGCGCGTACTCCACAATAACATAGAGTGGTCCGTCTTGTGTGCAGCATCCCAGCAAGTTTATAATGTTCACATGTTTTCCGATCATTTTCATCATCTCCATTTCTGATACGAGTGCCATCATTTCAGCATCTGTGTGGCCCTCTGAAAGTGATATATTGAACATTTTTAATTCATTTCCAATTCTGTTTCCTAAAAATGTATCCATCACATAAGAATAGGATTTCTACAACATGTAAGAAAAAAATATAAAAAGTATTGTGATAGTAGAGAAATATCGATATGTATTTATTCCTAAAAATGTAATTTAAATTTTAGAATTCAATTTCAAAAATCGTCTTTAAATCTTTTCGTCAAATGTTTAAAACGCCATAATAGATGCCGAAGTGAAGTAACTCTGATAGTACACAAAGTAGGTCTTGGGCTTTCGCAGTCGTATTGCTTTGCTTACTAACAGTGTGACGAATGGCGGCTAGCAAGTGAAAAATCGAAAACATAAATAAAAATAAAATTTCAAAGCTTCTATCTGTCTGTCGGTTCTATCTACCGGTTTTATAAACTTAAAATAAAGTTTCTACTGGTTCATTACGACCACAGGATTTAATAAAAACAGTTTTCAAAGAAAGGTGTAATACTCTACTGCTTTATTTGTTATAAGTATTTTTCTGTTTCATTAATCACTATTTTACTCTATCCTGACCTTTTATCTATATAACCTTTCACCTATTTATCATTAACCAGGTCTTCTATCATCAACATAAAAGTATTTTTCTGTTTCATTGATAACAATCCTGACTCCATCAGGTACTAACCTTTCAACATTTTTACGGCAACAACCGAATTGAGGCCTGGCTTCAGAATGCCCACGCATTCCGCTTTGACGACCTTCCCAAACTCGCCCTCTCCCAGAACCTTGCCCAGCGCGAGGGCTTCTCGCGCCACCTCCCAATCGACGTCCACTGGCAGCTCGTACTCCGACATCATCATCGAATCGCTCGTGTTCCCTTGCACTTGTGACAGCTTTTGCTTCTCAATCTTCACTACGGGCATTAACTGCAAATAAATTTGGTTTATTAACTAATAACAATTCATCATCATCATTACCAGTCTTTTAATGTCCCCACTGCTGGGGCACGGGCCTATGGAGATTAGGCCATAACCCACCACGCTGGCCCAGTGCGGGTTGGTAATTATTAATGACTGCAAATGCAGCCGGGACCAGCAGCTTAACGTGCCTTTTGAAGCACGGAGAAACTCGAGATAATACATTTTTGGTCACCCATCCAATGACCGGCCTTAGCGAATATAGCTTAGTTTACGCAATCGCAGGCCGAGCGTGCTATGCCAATATGCTAGCGAGCTTCTCGTTAATTAAAAAAAATATATCCCTAATAATTTATATTCTTCATATGCTTACCAGTCCATCAGCATGCTCAGTGGGTGTTCCATTAATTAGAGGCTTCTCCACTGTCACCTTCTTAGTCCAATGTGTAACGATAACCGCCCTCGCTGTTTCAATGGCCAGTTGCTTCTTGATTTTCTCCCGTTTCAACTTCTTGAAAATCATGACCACTATGATCGCTGCCACGAAAAACATCGCCCCGAGGACTGCAGTTAGAATGTTAATCAGCAGCGTGTGTTTCCCGTGGTCAAGCGACTCTTTGTCTGGTAACGCTGCAAATTTTTATCGCATTACATTTTCAAGTCATTTTGCTTTTTGATTTAATCAATCGCTTCTACGCAATAACAGATTAAAGTAGCATATGATTGCTGTCTTATTGTTTGATTTTGTAGCTACTGCCCGGCTAGCCATTTATCTAAATAGCTATCGGGTTTCGTTGGTCCATTTGGTCATGCTAGCCGGACTTTAATTAGTTTGTGAAAATTAAACGATTCTGAGCTTTAGAATATCTGTCGGTCAATGTTTTTAAGCTTAAATTGAAAATAAAGTCTTGTTTAACTTACAGTCAAGAACAGTCAAGTATCCCTTAGCTGTAGTATTGCCTAAGTTATTTAAAGCCACGCAGACATACCAGCCTTCGTCGCTTTTGGTCACATTGTATATGGTTAATTGTTCGGGTTTGTCAGATGAATTATCGCTCTAAAATTAAAAAATAAACCATAATTAGAATGCCAATAAACACTCTCACACAATAAAACCAATTTGGACAAACACGTAGAACACACTTGGTTTTTTTAAAGAAACGTGCATCGTTTTTATTTCTTGCAGTTTATTTCAATATTAACCATGCTTTAAAGAATATTTTAATTTAGGTCACATCAAAATGTTGGATTATTATTACATTAAAAACATCTACTTCAAAAAAATTTAAAAAGGATAAGGTGAAAGAAAAAATTGCATTAAGTAGTTAGGTATCTAAAATGTATTATCTAACTTAATTTTATTTCTAAGTTCAACGTCAAATATTCAAACCTTTATTTGATTTCTTCTTTGCAAAGCTCGTTCAACATATTTGCGGAATTTTTTAACTTTTCGGTATATATTCAGAAATAATTAAAAAAATGTAATAAAAAAATTCCATACAGAAAGAATTATTGTAAATTGACAATATTTACTATTTAAAATATTCCGTCAGTACGTTAAGAACCGGTATTAATGTTTTAATGCACATGCCCGAAACGAAAGCTAAATGATAATTTTGTGTGTTACCTTACATTACATTATTTATCAGCATTAGATAAATTGTTCCAAATAAATTTGTTTTCTAAGTAATGTCTAACCACTACAATAATGATAAAGATAACAAACAAAATAATAACAGAGAAAAACTAAGTCCAGCGTCAAAACAAAATGTTTCGAAAATTTTCACCTGTCCATAATTCTAACATGCAACATCTAAAGCAGCAAAACCAGCAAGCAAACCATGCCAACCCCACGCGTTAGACCCTCACCGCAACTATTTTGTTAAGATCATTCATAATGATTGCTTCTTTCCCATTGGAGTCATCGCCTAGATCGACCTCCCCGTACATGTTCTCGTCTTTGGTGAAGAACATCCAGTAAACATACGGGTGCATGTCGGTGAGGAACTCGCAGCTGAACCTCACGCTCTCACCCACTAGCTTGGTCTGGTTCTCGGCGCCTTGTGTGAGCACTGGCTTGGCGTATAGCCGCTCTATAACGTTCAAAACACGCTTATACACTATATCAAGGGACTTACAAAATACTAAATTAACAATTTCTGGCCTGGAAGCGAAAAATAACGTCGAATGTGCCAACCCCGACTCACCCTAGAAATTTCATAAAAGTCGACTAAGGGAGATTGTCCGGTGTACACCAATAAGCATCATTCGCGTGGAATGATGGGACCAAACCACCAACAACATCATAACCAAAAGAGGGTCGAAGTCGGTTTCAGGCAGCCGACCGGCTGTAAAACCTAAGGTAAGGCTAAACCTTGAGCAGTATAGATTGGAATGTTGTCATCCCAATCACTCTCTCCGTTCATCGGTCTCTTGACATGGTCCTTTTTGTCTCTTTTAAATACAATAATTCATCACTTGCACTTTCCGGTGTGATGGATGATTCCAAATCAAAAGGGTTTGCTTGCGTCTGACCGAATTAATGGAAGAGGGTACATACTACGTCGAGAAAGAAGAAGAAGAAGGGCAGGAAGAAGAAAGAAGATTTGACTTTGTTATAGGAGTAAGCGTTTGTAAGATTATTAATTAACATATCTGTTATATGCACCTCTAGTTCACCTCTGCCTACCCCTTCAAGGATATAGGCGTGATTTATGTATGTATGTATGTATATATGCAGCAGATACGTATTATGTAAATTATCCACACCGAATAAAATAATAATCATTAGTGCTTTAAGCTTTCTGCTTATACACAATTCCCAATCTTGTAACTAGACAGTTTCACAAGATTAACACCTCCACCGTACAATGTAACGGACCTCCAGCACCTGTTAGATATTGGCCGTAAATATTCATAAAATAGACGTTTAGTTAACAATTGCGGTATAAATTAGTTACTTGTAGAGGCGATAAGTTTAGTATTAGGCTACAAATTTCGCAGAACAACAATGTTATATTATTGACGTAGAAATTTTTAAATTGCTGAATTTCATTACGACCAAAATTATACTTTCTAGCAATGACAAATGAATCTCGAAAAAGGAAAAATAAACTTCTTTTATTTCCACTTTTAATGTTAACTATAAAATCTATCTACATTTGATCTTTATCCATTGTTATTCGGCAATTATTAACACATATTTTTGAAGGGCTATTCCATCACCATATTTGGAATATGAACCTCAAGTTTCTCGATATTGTTCGTATTATTCAGCGGTCTGCCATCATCGTCCAATAATGTCTCATTTGAAGACTTGAGCCAGTACACCATCGGCTCCAGGTCCGAGATGGGTGGGCAGGTCAACTGCACTGTGTCGTTAACCAGTACAGTGAGGTTGCCAGGGTAACCCTCCTTTATATATGGCATCGATGGGTATCGCTCTAGAGAATGATACTCAAATTTAGATATTACAATTGCTCAAATCATCTGCGATACTTTAAACAAGAGATTTAAGAACAGGAATAGTTGTGTGAGTTATGTCGATGATTACCTTGAATGTGCAGAGCTACAGTGTGATTGATGCAGCCCAATTCGTTGCAAACAATGCAAGTGTAGTTTCCGTTGTCAGTCTTCGTGAGTTCATCAAGGGCCATAGACCATTTCCCGTAGGAAGGTTGAAAGTAGCTTCTAGCGACGGGTCCGCCGTTTTTCTGCCAGGTTATATTCGGTGTTGGGTTGCCTAAAAACATTTACGATGTTGTAAAAATGCTTCCAACAGTTGTTTAGAAGATGCGTTCATTTAAGAAATATTACCGGTAATAATCATCAAAGATATTTCTAGGTGTATGCTATTTATAAATAAACTGAGCATGGTATTTGGAATTTTCAAAAGTGGAATTAATTTTATTCTTCTGAAACTTTTTTATGCTATATTGGGAAGCTCTTGAACTTCATCTCATCTAATGGTGACGATAAGGGCCGAAGATAGAATCGAGCTTTACCTGGAACCCTCAACCACATAGGAGCTGGCTGTCTTATCTCGAATTGTCGGAACAAAAAATGCTATTAACATTGTTATTATGGCGACAGATTTTGATAAAACAGTGATAGCTAGCCAGGTGGACTTGAAAAAACTCCTACCATCAAACAAACTGTGTGCAAATTAGTGCTTCTCTGGGTATCGAACCCGGGACAGGTTTGTTGTTGGAACCTTTAGCAGAAAATTGTAGTAAATTATTATAATTTATTATACTTAAAATTTACCTTCGAAGGCACATCTTAATCTGATAGAGCTGCCAGCCGGTTTCATGTCTATCGCATACATCTTCGCGGGATGCTTGAATCTCGGTGGGAATTTCTTAACGCTGTTATCCACGTGTCCGTAGCCAAAGTGCTCCTTCTCGCTTCTGTCTTCGAAGTCCTCGTCTTTCGCACTGTCGTATTTGTAGGTCTTATTGGATGATTTACTCTCCGCAGTAGCATTTTTGGAGATTTCTATTTTGATATTCTCTATGAGGGCTTGGTGTTGTGACAGTATTTCTGGCATCGGCCGGTCGACGTCTACGTCAGATTGGTACTCTGCAATGCAATAGTCAGCTATTGATATTTTCGTTACTATCATAACTATATCTACAGCAATAGTTCAGACAGGTTTGGCATTGTTATCTTAAATATTATTCGAATTCAATCACCAACTGCTAAAATTGTCTGTATTTCAGATGCTTGCTTTAACAGCAGACGTAAAGCCAAAGCTATGCGTATTGTAAATAAATACGAATTAAAGACATTGTTGGATGAAGAAAATTCGAGATTAAAACTGCTATTTTTCACACACAAATGCTTCTCAAACATAGAAAACCCTTTAAAAACCAATATTTGTGAAATTAAAATAAAATAGTTACAGTAGGAGATCCATAGCACAGTGGCCTAGCGCACTCGGTTTGCGTTTACGCAAACTGAACAATGTTCGCCGAGGTCAATAATTGGATGAGTAGTTATATATTATATCGAGTTCCTCCGTGCTTCAGAAAGCACGTTAAGCCGTCGATCCCGGCTGCATCTGCAGTCGTTATGCCAACCAATCCACACTTGGCCAGCGTGGTAAGCTAAGGCCCATTGTCCCTATATTCTTCCACTTATAGGGAAGGCCTGTGCCCCAGCAGTGGGGATATTAAAGGGCTGGTGATGATGAATCGAGTACAATTGGAGTCGATGCGGCAATATGTTAGCAATTTGACTGTACACGTTTATGAATGCAATATGTGTTGCATTCTGTTCACATCCAAAATGGATTTGGCTCTGCTTACACATCTGATTAATAAATATGTCAAGAAAATGTCGACAGTGGTTATGATATTTTTATAAAATTTATCGATTAAGTGTGAACTAAATTACCTTCGAGAACTTCCTGATTATTGTCATGCTTGTGTTTTATAGTTACATTCAGTTTTACTCCGTCTTCTTCGTTTTGACACGAATATACAGCGGCGTCTTTTGCACGAAACCCTCTTATTCGAAGCCTGAAAAGATATATTAGAAGTGTTTAGATTATTTGATTATTAGCAAAGCCTTGCTTATAAATCTAGCTGTAAATATTTAAAGGAAAATTAAAACCAGTCTTACATTATGTAAAATTTTTAGTATAACATAAGTTATCGATCATTTAAGGACCAGATATTTCGGTCACGTAGCGTGTGGTATGTGCACTCGTAAAAATATCTCGTGACGAATTTTAATTACTTTATAACTGCGTAGGTAGTGCTTCTGTTACACACCGTTAACCTTGCTACATACGTAGAAAATGCTTAAGTTATGTTATCAAATCAAGACGAAGAACAGGAAAATCATTTCACTAAAGAAAAGAGAGAAAAAAGAGTAAAAAAAGCCTGTTTAGCATTTCAATACACATGACTGTTTAATAATGAAGTGCTGACTGGGTTTTCGATAAAGAAGGAAAGGAATGCTCACTGCATTTCATTTGCGATGTACCTAAATCAATTTAGAAAATGACTCCTACTATTCTATTGATAGACTAACGTCTGCGCGTATTTAAATAACATCGTTTCCAACATAACTCGTGGCTCAAGTTATTTCAGCGTCTAACGGGCAATTTCCAATATACAATGATTGATTTGATACGTTATTTTGATGGGCAGTTTGTTTTGAGATGCCCCTGGCAAAGCCGCATGCATGGGCCGTTGCATATGACTTATTGCATGTATTTTCAGTTTGGGATGGAAATGTAAATATTGATGCGAGTCGACGTGCCATGTTAATGTAGCGTCTCAATTTAGTCAATTTATTCTGTGCTCTTGAAATGATTAAGTCATTAATGTCTTATGAAACAAAAGGAGTTTCTAAAGTATTATGATTTGATTATCATTTCAACATTATATAAATGTTAGAAAAATTACAATATAACAAGGAATGCGCAGCAGCGTCTGTTGCATCATCTAGCTAATGACTGCGAAAAAAGTTTCCGGTAAATAGCAATAGGCTCGCCCCCTATTACACGGGACCAGAAGCAAGCTAGCGAAACGCAGGTGTTGAAACTAAAGTAGACACTCTCTGCTTGCTCTGATTGCAGAGGACGCGGGTTTGATTCCCGTTTCAGGACAAATACAATTTCGAAACTTTGCTGACTTTCCCTGGGGATCCCGGGACTTTAATTCCTGGAATGTATGTAATCCATTTAAATACAATGTGTTTAACTTAGCATTAGTAAATTTCACTTACTGTTTTAACTTTCCGGGTTTTGTCTTGAGAGGGTTGTCAATGAGCTGCCCGTCCTTGTACCAGTGCACATTCTGCTGCTGCCCTCTCGCCTTCAACCCACACAAGAGTCGCAATCTCTCGTTGGTCGATGCTTCTATTACCGTGTAAGTGTCATCTGGAACAAGGAAATATTGATTAGTTTTTACATTTGTGAATTTCAATTATTTCTGTAAATTACTAACTCTAAAAGAAGCCGCTTTTTAAAGCTGTAATAAATATCAATTCTTCGAGACCCGTCATCGTCGTGTTGTTTTATTTCAATTTTTCTAACCTATTATTTTTTTGTAATAAATGTTCAAATAAACGTAATCAATTGAAGAAATTCGGCAAATTTAGATAACCTCATGTACTGTTGACTGTTCTACTTAGAAACCATTTCAAAAATAAACGACGCACGATCCGACTTTACTCTGAGTACAATCAATAGTCGATTTTTCTTGTTGCCCTGTTCCCTGTTCCATCTCGGGTTAGCACTGTATGTTTTCTTCTTCTTCCATTAAAATCGGTCAAAAGTCATCAACACATCCACTCCCTTTTGATTCATATTTATCATCCATCACACCTGAAAGGTACTCATGATGAATGAATGTATAGAAAAGAGACACAACGGACCATGTCGAGAGACCGATGAACGGAGAGAGTGATTGGGATGACAACATTCCTCTACATACTGCTCAAGGTTTTAGCTTAGGTTTTACAGCCGGCCGCCTGCCTGACACCAACCCGCTTTGGGTATACAATAAATTGTAGATTTCGAAAAGTAATACATATCGAGTTGCAGCGGCAGTGCCAGTTGGCGCCGTAGGATAGGCGTTCCAAGAAACGGGTATTGTTCAACCAAGGAAACTCGATATTATCGAGTAAACTGGAAAGACGAAAATAAGACACCGACACATAGAAACACTCACACTCGTCTCACACGGTGAATGATAAATGTAAATCAATTTCGAGTTCTTTTACCGTGGGCGGGGCCTTAATATACTATATTGAATACTTCTGATTCATCTTAATCGTCTCCAGTAACATTCGGAACGCTATCAATAACAACGATAAATACGCCGTCAAATTCTGCGGCTGTCAACGTCTTGTAACATGCTTTTAATACATCAAGAAAATATAATGTAATACATACCCCTATATCTCTCCCGCGGGTGACTAAAGATTAAAACAGTCACGAGGAATGGGCTTCAGCGTTTGATGTACAATCTATCTTTATTTATTTTGGTGTATACTGCGATTTACATGCTCGATAGATGACATTACCTCGACCTCGGCTCGACCTCTATTACATAGGAATTGGCGAAACGTGGGTGTTAATTAGTCTACCCCTTCGGGGAAAATTTATTGATATGATATGTGTGTAAGCCTTGTGGTGACGGCAGAGTAGAATACAATTGTCACCACCCCAAATCTCTCCCGTGGGTGTCGTACAAGGCGACTAAGGATAAATCAGTGATGAGGAACGGGCAGCAGCGTTCCTCCCTATACCATCTAGCTATGTACCTGTGCGACTTTTGTGCCCGATAAATGGCAATAGGCTCGCCACCTATTACATGGGACCTAACATAATTGGCGAAACGTGGGTGCTAGTTCACCTCTGCCTACCCCTTCGGGGATATAGGCGTGATTATGTATATATATGTGTATGTAAGAAAATGTAGACCTACCTATAACAAGTCATAAGTGCACATTACTTTCTGTGTGCGTACGTAACGTACCTAATCGAGAAATCACAATAATCACGACTAATATCGCGACATACACAACCGTTCCCAGTTCATAAAGTAAGACTAGCCAGGTTATGAATACTAACGAAGGTAGCCTTGGGCCCTTGGGGTCGTCACGCCACGTCCCTGACTTCCTACAGGATGGCCTGGGAACCCGAGCGTCCATTTCAATTGGCTTTACCACCTGTTAGAAATATTTATGATGGATGGTGCCACAGGCGGAATCTGATGTTTAAATAATCATTTACTGTGGAAACACAGCCACTTATTTACGCACAAAAGGTGGTGGGAAATTTGTTCTATGTTTGGCGCGAGTGCAGTCAATTCTTTTGAATATTAACAATTCAGGTAAGTTCAGTGCAGTATTTTCGCGTATAACCAAACCACGTAGCCAACGACTAACCTATTGTAGTATATATTTATGTGGAAACGAACACAGAAGATTTTGGTGGTTTGAAAAAGAATTTCGAAAAATTATGATCTTGAGGCAGGACATCATAATTTTTCGAAGTTCTTTTTCTAACCACCAAAATGTTTGTACTAATTTTTCTAACATTTATATAATGTTAAAATTAAAATCGGATAGTTGCAAAGAAGAGTCCTAAAATCTGTAGTGAACAAAAACTTAGATGTTAGTAGACTAGCTTATTGGTTCGATTAATTCAATCAATCATAGAAATAAATAAAGAAGAAAAAAAGAACAACATACTATTATTGAAGTTTTATTCGACAATGACATAATTTTCATGAATAAACCAAACCACAACATCATCAACTTATATGAGATAAAAAAACTAATTGAAATCGTATGGGAAAGTTTTCACAGTAATAAACAACAAACGCAATTGTGATAACATATTATACGATAGATACGATAGATACGATAGATAGATTATAAGATAGATACGTTTGGGTGAAAACCACAATTGATATAGACGCCAACATTATACGTTTTGATGTAGTAAGTATTGAAACAAAGTAGGAGTTTTACGACGGTTAAAACGTAAACTATACAGAAATAAATCATCGCGCTGGACAATCTCCGTTTTGTGAAATGCAAGTTGAAACTTAACCGTCGTCTGAAATTTGTGACCTGTGGATTACGGCAGTAGGGATGTTGCCAGTATTATCGACAGCCCTTTAAAGTTAATGTGCCTTTTTCGAACGAAAATAAATAAGTACTTAACTTAGGTGATATAAAAAAATGAGTGTAACTAAAGACTAAGTGTAAAGAAGGGCACTTATTTTACCGCACTTAATAAATTTTAACTAAGTGACAGAGAAGATGAAAGGGAGCCGTTTAGCTTGGTATGGACATGTTATGAGACGGGATACTACGAATGTGAGTAAAAAAGTTATGGACATGAATGTTGATGGATGTCGAAGTAGAGGAAGACCACTGAAAAGATGGATGGATTGTGTGAGGTGTGATATGAAGGTGATGGATGTGAATTAGAAGATGACGAGTGACAGAAGAGAATGGAATAAGAGGACATACTGCGCCGACCGACCCCAAATAGGATGGGATAAGGGCAGGGCGATGATGACTGAAGAGTAATGCAGTTTTCTAGAGGATCCTTTTAAAATCAACAAATAGTAATTCAAACGCATTTCTAAATAAAATTTCTGCATTTCTGAATCCTTTTGAAATCAACAAATAATAGTTATTTCCTATAGTTACTGTAAAATGTCATAATAATCAAACACATATAAAGATATCATTTCACATTTTGGTTTGTAATGTCTGTTCAAGTCTGGGTATTTCGAAAGTGATGTCGGTGTAAAGACATCACTATTGTTTTTGCGAACGCCTTTGGGGTGCCTTGCACACACGTGGCGCGCAGATGCAAACAACAAAAAGGCCCCGATCACCGTTCGACTCTTTTGTCCATATATTTGGGCGAAGCCAAAGCGCCTTCCATTACAATGCCCGTAAGAACAATGCTTTCATTAACTCCAACTCAGTCCTTGTTAAATGTATCCTTTTAGTAAAATCGTAATCGTTCAAGTAATTTGAGTTGATTTACACCAATTACTTCATATCGTCCATTAGTCTATACATATACATTGTTTTTAATAATATTTGTTCGTTATTTACTATTGTTTTCGCTTCGTCTTTTACCATCATCCAACCTGTTGTGGTTCTCTGGGTTCAACGTAGTTAATTTTATCCATTGATCTCGGTCACCCGTCGTAAAATTATTTAGTCCCTTTGTCATTCATATTATTCTTTACACAATCCAACGATTTCTACCGGGCAGTCTTCATCTCCTCCGCCCATTTACATTCATTCTCATTACCACTTTTGCTGATACAAACAAAGCAAGCATGTTATTAGCTTTGTCTAGATTAACATTAATTACTTATAATTTAGATAATAATCCCGGTGCCTATATTTGCTAACCTTTTAGTTTATTCAGACCCTGTATGTGTAGCATTCGAAGTTTATAAAATCTATGAGCAATAAATTAGGCTTGCCCCTATCGCATGAGATCAACATAGCTAAAGAATATAAGGAGTTAATCTTTGACTAAATATGTACAGTCAAATAATTCCAAACGTTTATCTACCTTAACATGTTTGATGTAAAGCTAAAAGTCGATTGAGTAATTATGTCATACTTTGGTAACTTGACGTTGATTGCCGTTGACTCTACAATAAAATCATAATAACGTTCTCAATACAAACTTTCCAAAGACTAATTCGATTGAAATCATAATACAATGAGGGTCGAAACCAATTCTGCCATTAGGAGGAGGTGTAACGTACAATTTTGTGTTGTCAATGGAAGACAATGGCAGTCAGATTATCCCGGACATGGTGGTCCCAAATTAAATGCTTCGATATTTCAAAGAATTTGCACATACTAACGTATCTATTAAATGTTTAATTGTCATTTTTGATGTAATTCTTAATACAATTTCTACAAAAATACAAAATACCAGTATTGTATTTTTTCTACCGAAATCCTATAGCAGTATATCTACAGCAACGTAAAAATAATGACACCTAAAAAAATTCGGAGCACGGAATAACAAGAAGTATATTTTCGTTGATTTCAAATTTTATTGTGTGTATGTTGTGTAGGGGCCCCGTAAAAATACACTTGGGTCTCAAGTCCCAAGCTCTGCCACTAACTACCCTCTCTGCCACACTATGGACGATGAATCCAATACTAAGAGTTTTCGTCTCTGTATTATCACCGCAATGAACACATGTCGCAACTCCATAGCATGCATTAGCCAAACATTCACAGACAAAACAACCCAAAACTTGTCACTGTGAAATACTGGACCGCCGTAATTCAGTTCAGCGTTTTTGATTGTTTGGAGACATTCCAAATAGTTACATTTACAAATGACGACACGTTCCTGACTAACGTGTTATGTTATAGTCTTGTATTGTACATACGTTTTTATGCGGTTGGGATTGGTGGCGTAAAATCTTCGGTCGTTCGAACTTAAATAACTTGTCTGGACTTTACTCAAGCTTGTGAGTAATGGTGCTATAAATACTATTGAAGAATTCCAATAAAGCGTGTTACATTGGTGTTAGGCTGGACCCCTATACTACCAACCGACTACATTATTAGGACGAGAGGCTCGAGCAGATAAATCTATAAGCTTCTGAGCTAGGCTTTTAAAAAGCCATATCATAATCTCTTTAACACCAGGGGGCCTACCGCCTAACTCGATTGCTAAAGCAAAAGCTATAGTTTATGACGTCATGCTGTAATTTCGCACCAAATGTACCTTAATTATCAGCGATAGCTTTGAACGAATGATCACCGAATGATTTTGTATGAATTTGAAAGAAAATCCGTTTCGCCTAAACATTCAAGATAGTTGCTAGCTAAATTGATAGCCGTAAGCAATGCATTGCTTTAAAGCTATCATCAGCGATCGAGTTAGGCGGTAGGCCCCCAGGTAGTGTGAAAAGATAATATAGAATGCTTTCTACGTTTCCTACTTTTCTCGAAGACAATTATTACCTACATATTTAGAATCCGTAGTCTTATTGAAAGAGTGAAAGAATTTGTACACCGAGTCTGTCGCTCGATGAGAAGTAGGTAGCGAGAATAATGCTTGTTTTGGTTTAATCTAGTTAAACGACTATAGCTTTTATCCGTTCTTGTGACACTAGCGCCTCGTCACGGTCTGAGCCAGCAAGTGGTCACTGCCTGGGCCTAGCCTAGGTGTGGGTTTTAGTTAAATTATGAGAAATTAAAAAAATAAAATTGTTATACAACTCGTACCGAACTTTGTAAACGAAACGTATGCGACCTTCGACTAATGTAAGGAAAACGAACATCTTAATCAATTTTTAGCCAAAATACAAGGGTGTATTTTGGCTAAAAATTGAATTAACAATGCAAAGTAAATGTGTGATTGGTAGGTACTTGTGACTCCCGGACGTTTTTGGGTCATTCGCCGCTCAATCGTTTTTAAAATCGACTACTGATTGTTGAGTCTCGCTTGTGTTTATGACGTTCATTAGCCGCTTTCACAAATGGTTCGTGATAAAAACTCGATTAAATAAAGTGTGGGATGAGTAAGGGCGATCGCTTATGATTTCCCTCCAGGTTCCACGATCCAGACATGAGTGTTGGTTGTATTGATTATCATCATAAGCACCAGACCTTTAATGTTCCCACTGGTGGGACACAGGCCTTCCCTGTGGATGGAAGAATATAAGAAGAATAGGCCATAACCCACCATGTTAGCCCAATATAAGTGGCCAGTCTAGTCGAACGAATAGAATACAAATGTCAATTTTCTCTTGAAATCTTCTCTTACATTTGACACGACGGTCACCATGTTGTTTTCTCAGTAATAAATCCGTTTGATTTGTATTATATTCGAATAGATTGGGCACTTGCCTAAAGGGGCAGTACGAATTAGTAGAGGGTATTAGCGACTGCAAGTGTGCAGCAGCGACCAACAGCCTAACGTGCCTTCCGAAGCATGGACATTTTTGGGTACAGTTTAGCATGTCTTTTGACTAGAGATCTAGGAGTTGGATATGTTTTTATGCCTTGCCTGATAACAACCCTCCTAGAGGAATGCTGTAGACGCCGTGCGTTTCTAAAGCTACCTACCCTCTACAGTGTAGAGGGTAGCTTACCACAGAGTGTGATGATATATTTTCTTCTTTATCCGATACTCAGCGATTCAACATTCCATAGTTTTTGTTTGAGTATTGAATTTTGAAAGAATGTTGGCGCTTCACAACATTTTGCTTTACAAAGGACTAGGCAGTACCTACACTTAAAACGGCAATTACCTCGATAAATCGTATTTGTTTATGATCGACGCCCGCCATAAATCTGTTCTTAACACGGTTTTCCAAGAGACGCTGCGAAATGCCATTTTTCATATTAAAACTCGCAATTTGTCTCTCAGTTGTCTGTTTTCGCGTCCACTCGAATTATAATTAGAATTCGTATCGGCGTAAAGGGTCCCCAGTTAGATCTGTTGGTGATTCACGGTTCGAGCACGCCTGAGTCGACTGATTTCTTATAATTATTAGCTACAATAGATAACTTGTCTGTAATTGGGAATCCACTGCTAAAGTAAGGTCAGTTCCAAAATCTTCTAGAAATGTATGACGTTTCTGGTCGGTTCTAGTTTTTGCACTGTCTTTTAACTATTTATTACCTCTTTACTACCTCTTTGTTTATTTATATTTAATTTATTTGTAGCAATAATTCTTGCTGACTTACAGTTGATAAGACACCAGCCATTTCAACGTTTTCACTCAAAGTGATTGGTATGGAGCTACTTGTATAAAAATTGGTGTTACATATTTGCATTATACCACACATTACTAACAAAGCTGCTATTAACACTATAATATAATATAATAGCCTGTTGATGGATTGTGGGTGGAGGCAGACATTCCTTACTTCCTTTTAGGGGGCTATTACTAATTGACTTTATATGACTGGCCTTTACGTATGTCTATAGTTTTCTTAACTTTAAAACAGTTAATATTTTTTGTTGTTCGCAAGACTGGTTGTACAAAGAAGAAAGAATACAAACAAAGAAGAACACATCCACCTTGTTGCTACAAAACAATTTCATCCAGAGGCAACCTTAGGTGTCAGAGACAAGAAAGGACAGAAAATAAAAGGAATAAAAAAATCGAGATAATTGACATTAAGATATAGTACCTACTGATCTAGAGATAAATTCCATATTTATAAATACTTAAGATTACATATTTGTTTTAAAAAGAACGACAAATTAAAACAATTTAAAATCATGTAATCATGATTCAGATTTCGTTAAAAACGCGCCCAAAATGCTACGCCATCCGTTCGTAAGGTACACGGAGACCTTCTTCTTCTGAGAAGAACTGGCAAAAAGATTGACAGCAATTTTAACTTGAAATTGCTTCAGGTTAGTGCCCATACCTAACTGAATAGGCGAAACGCGGGTGCTAATTCACCTCTGCCTACCCCTTCGGGGATATAGGCGTGATTTATGTATGTATGTATGTAGTGCCCATTGACTTATTTCCGCAGTCACTTAATTAAGCTTAGTGCTATGCACACTTAAAATGCGCGTAGCGTAATAGATCCTTCAAATCAAACGCACCACGGAAGAGTTAGCATGCAGTATGCATGAATGATCAGCTCAACGGATTTATGTCATGATGGAACGGAACATTCGAATATGTGGATGTAATTAAGTGTGTATATGTTATATAAGTATAAAATACTACTTGAAATATCCTGTCTAACAAATACATAAAACCTTAGAATAAAATTATTTAAGAACATAGTAGATTACCTTGAAAGAAAATAGCAATTGCAGGGCTGATGAATATGTTGAATTGAAGATTTTAGAGGTGTAACAGACAGGTGCAGTGATTTTTAAAGAGGTTGGTCAGATCAAATTGGACAACTTTCAATGTGGAACAACATCAAAATCTTAAAAAACAAATTCAATTCCTCATACAAACTGATGTCAGCTGGTTTTCGGTTAAGTGTGGGTGAGAGAGTTTTTTTTGAGAATTTGATTTTATGTTCCATAGTAAGTTCCCCAGTTTGATAGCCTGAATTACCTCTTTAAATATCGCTGGCCCATTCTGCTACATACACCTACTTTAAGTATTTAGACGGTACGAAAAAGATCTTTAGAATTCAATTGAATAATTATAAATATTCTAGGTTCCTCCACAGGAAACGCTATTTTGGACGTCAAAACACCAAGTCACATTTGTTACGCGATACTTCACACCGTTCCGACTGCCGTGGTTGCGACACTAATCATTATTGACAAGTCATTAGGGCCTTAAATAGCGTGGCATGCACTCGGACAGATGCGGACACTTTTCGCGGTATCGTTTCGAGTTGTGACGTGATACTCGATGCCTCGTTTCACGGTGATTTTTTACAGATATCCATGAGGGTGATTTTTGATGCTTAATGAGTGTGTAAAAATAATATTTCGTTTGTAAAAAATATATATTACTCAAGTCTTCCATGCCGATCTGTGAGCGAAAAAAGAATGTGCCAGTCCCAACTCACCCCGGGTAGGTGTCGTAAAAATTGACTAAGGGAAATTGCAATAGCATGGGGCTAACGAACGGTGTAGGGAAAACCACTAACAACAGCATACCCACAGAGGTTTGGTGTCAGGCAGGCGGCCGGCTGTAAAACTTAATATAACCTTTAATATAACCTTTAATATAACCTTTAATATAGCAGGCTGTAAACCTTGAGCAGTATGGATTGGCATGTTGCCATTGCAATCACTCTCTTCGTTCATCGGTCTCTCGACATGGTCCTTTCCGTCTCTTTTATATAGGTACATTCATTCATCACTGGATGCCGTAAATATTACGGTGTGATGGATGATATGAATCAAAAGGGAGTGGGTGGCTTGATGACGTGTGACCGATAGGAATGGAAGAGGAAACATACTGCGCCGACTCCAGATAGACTGGGAACATGGCAGAAGAAGAAATCATTAGTATAAGATTGTTCAAAATATTTTACCATTACAAATTTTAAAATCTTATTGCAAATATTTATATGAATTCTTTTTTTTACTGATGACTCAAATAATTTCAGAAAAATTACAAGAAGCTCCTCGAATTACCCACTTCCACCCACAAAGAACATCAAACGCGAACCAAGTGGACGTAGGAAGTTATTATACCGCAGAGATTTGTCGCCGAAAGATGAAAAGGGGATATTTTTAATTCTGGCCTAGGCGAGCCCGGAATATGAATATAAAAAGGTAAGATGGCGCCGACATATCCGCTTCCCGTTCGAATTTCGAATTTCGAACGGCGCGTGCGCAACTAATAAGATACGACGCTGTGTAGGAAGTTGTCAACCGCCGTTAACGTCACTCTGTGTGTGATACTGGATTATTACGCCGTTATTGGCTGTCGACGCATGTACTTGTCAAAGTTCACGTCGCGACAGTGTTTGCTCATTCATCAATTAGTTTACTGATGAGCCTAACAGGAACTATTTCAACTGGTTATTAAGTTTCACAATCGACGGGTAAGTTCTGGATAGCTCACTTGGCAGATCATTTGACAGAAGCAATATGAGATATATGTCAATTAAACTGCCAAGTAAGCTATCCAATAATATATCCCCTAATCTATTATCCGGTTCTGTTTATTGAGAACTTTATTAATGGGATGCATGGTCAAGAGTGGCGTGTAACTGTGTTTTATTCTGTGTGTCTGTCCCGTGGGTGTCGTACAAGGCGACTAAGGTTAAATCAGTGATGAGGAATGGGCAGCAGCGTTCCTCTTATACCACCTAGCAATGTACTGGGACTTTTGTGCCTGATAAATAGCATAAGGCGACAACACTAATAATACAAGGCGAGTCTTAGAGTAATCTAAGGCTCTTCTCTGTAGGTAATGAATCAAAGGTTCTATTGCAGTTTACAAGATATACTGGGCAGGATGAGCTTGATGGTTTTCAATTATAAAATATCCTCTATCAGTTCTGTCACTCTCCGCGCAAAACAACGTACAATTCTGACTCTCAGAGTCTACCCTGCATTTGCAATGTCCGCTAAATAGCTCAAATGAGCGGAATTATCTGCGCTGTCCCCTCCTAATGCACCATCAACGCCACACCAGCATGCATTAAAGTTGCCTGCGCTAGCAGCAGTAACTTGAGTAGCATCCGTCGATGTCATGTCGTCTCGCTTCGATTTGGGTGCGAATTCCACACAAATGGCATCGATTGATTTGTTTATTTCTGCTTCAGACTTCGAGGCTGTCTTAACTTAACCGGCCGTCTGTCGTGTCTATGCACTAATGAATTTGCATTGCTGTTAACGTGATCAGCTAACGTCTTAGTTACCTTGCAAGTCATGTCAACTAAATTATTTTCTTTCTTTCTTTTTTTGCTCCGTCGGAGCAGTGCAGTATGACTTTTGTCATAATGCTCGGGGATTTCGCAAGGTTTTTATGACCGGCCGCCTGTCTGACTCCATCCCAAGTAGAACACCAGCTGAAATATTCCGCTTCTTCCTGCACTGCCCCCCTAGCCCAGTGGCCAAAATATCGAACGCATAGGACTAATACGAAGCCGGAGTACAGCGCGGATATCATGTCGCGAGACCGATGAACTGAAGAAGGCAACACTCCAATCCATATAGCTCAAGGTTTTGGCTTAGGTTTTACAGCTGCCTGACACCAACCCTCTTCGGGTCATTGATAAAATTGTTATTTAATAAATTTTTTAATCATAAAGCAGACAGTTGCTTTGACCTCCACTATTCGAGTGCCCAAGGTGCTCATTGGTCATGTAAACTTAAGATTACGATTTAAAAATTGATTATGTCAGTTTAATTAATTTTTAAATCATAACTCAGAGAGAATAAATTTCTTAAAAGATAGACAGCGTCGTTTAGTTTTTAATTACGGATGCCATAATTATCGCCAATAAGCATAAACATCCCAGGAATCCGAAACACATTGCGGGACCACATTTCTGCTAATGAGGAACGAACTTTTTCTTGCACGGGGTGTGGACAAAATCTCCCCTGGGTAAAGATTTTTTTTAAGTTAAATAGGCGGAGCGTTTGGCCACAATCATGCCTGATGGAAAACGATGATGAGGCCTAAGATGGTGCACGCTCGCCTAGAAGATGCCTGTTCACTCTGGCCTTAAAGATGTCCAGATTATACTGATCCGGGAAAACAGACCAAGGCAAAGAGTTCTCGCTCTAACTCGCACTAAATCGGGAGACAAAACATTGTCAAGTGGTGGAAAGAGATTTTGTCCTAAAGCGGCAACTTTTTGTCTCCGCGCCGCCATCTTGGATTTATAAATAGCGGCGCACGCGCATGCGTTCAATTAGTTTGATTTGTGGGAAATCGATTTCACGGAAATTTATTGAGGTTGTCGTGCTTTATACATATAACGAAGAATGGTCAGCAGCGTTCTTGGTGCACCATCTAGCAAATACCTGCGTTTAACATTTCCCATGAAAGGCAATAGGCTCGCCCCTATTACATGGGACCTAACTTAAGACATAGGTTGTGAAAGGGGTTGTTGAAAAAAGTGAGGCAATGGAACAAGCTACCTCGTACATACAAAAAAATACGGTGAAAAACATCGAAACTTAATCTTTTAGTGTTCAGTGAATAAGTAGTTTTTTTTAGGGAGACCCTTTCTTCCAACAATAGGGAACGTCTGTGCCCCATCGGGACATTAAAAAGCTAGTGATGATGATCGTCATCATCACCACACTTCTAATAACCTCAATGATGGGGCACAATTCGTTCACCCATCCAATGACCGACCTTAGCGAACATTGATTAGGTTACGCGGGCCGAGCGCGCTATGCCAATGCGCTAGGGAGCTCCTGTAACCTAAGCTATCCCCATACATATAAAAAAAATCGGTGGAAAACATCAAAGCTTTCAGTCTTTTGGTGTTAAGTGTATAAATAGTGCTACAGCTTGTGTGTGTGTTTTACGTCATATTTCCATATTGTTATGTGTGTTTGTTTACGAATGTTCGGTAGGAGGAAAACAGATTATTATTAATCGTGATGCGTGCGATTGGTATATGCGCATGCGCAGAAGTGCTTTCTCGGTGCTATTGCGTCAATACAATATACATACATGGATGATAAATAGACGTATATATACATATAGTATAGACGATAAAAGCAATACGCTTGCCACTTAAAACATGGGACTTGTCCCCGTTTGGCAAAACGTGAGTGTTAATTCGCCTCTGCTTACCCCTTTGGGGATTTAGGCGTGATTTATGTACCTATTATGTATGCATGAA
This sequence comes from Cataclysta lemnata, assembly GCA_963931975.1. Taxonomy (NCBI): domain Eukaryota; kingdom Metazoa; phylum Arthropoda; class Insecta; order Lepidoptera; family Crambidae; genus Cataclysta; species Cataclysta lemnata. Next base: position 393,510 of record OZ008358.1, read on the forward strand.
ACTATGACTCTTAAGATCTAGGATACTAGAATATACTAGGAGCAGGAGATATGTTGTAGCGTGGCTGGCAGGTATTTAATTTCATTTGATATCAATTACAATTTATGTCATCAATCAGCAAGCTGCAATGGACTGTGTAATGTTTGTTTTACATATGCATGCCCCATATATGGGCCGACCTCGACCGAAGCACTAGATGAATAAGACACTGTCCGTGGTCCGATGTTATCTTTCGTCATTTTATTTTATCAGGAAATTGACTCCTAACACAAAGCGATAAGGTGCTTGAGTTCAAAATTGTGCAGAAACCGAAATGTGGTCCATTGTACCCGTGCGATGGTTCAAATTATTCAGGAGAGCTATGGAGAACAAAGCTTTATCTTCTTGAACATCCATCTGCCGTGAAAAAGTTTGTGGATCGTGTAATCGTCATTAAAAAGCATATACTAGTTTTAAATCATGGCGAAATCAGCACCTCTCTTAGGACTACAGAATTAAATTCATTGGCTTAAGCTTTAGATTTCACTGTGTGTCTAGTATATAATTGTTTTGGAGAAAGTAGAAGTATCTAGTAACGAAAAAGACCAAGGTGATCAATTAGGAAGTTTGATCCAACTGTAGGAAAAATGCGATTAAATCATAAAACTTTCAAAACGCAAATGACAACGGGATTTTGTTTAATACCACCTATAGAAAAATATTACTTTAAAATACAACACGATATAAAAGTGCATGCAAATCGTCGAATACGGCATTACCTAAAGTGTCGCAATTTCGTGAATTAATTAATGCCTACGCCTCAAAGCCATGGGTAGGTTAGATTAGTTCCCTGACTGACATGGCTCGTGACTTATGCATTCCTTGGATGTCTTTCCAAATAGGAAGAACGAGGCAAAAACCAGACAAAAAAGTACTAACCCAACTGCTTTAATCTAAAATGCTTGTCCAGCAAAAAAAATTACATAACATTTGCAAGTATTTCATCACGTGTACACTGATATCCTGTGCGAGAAGAATTTGGCGAACATTCTCCATATGGCTTGCTACACGTGGCTGCTCACTGCTAATGCATAGATTAGGTATTTCCGTCGACTCCTGCGCATCTTGCGGAGTTGGCGCGTGAGTCAATCGCTTATAATTGTTGATGGCACTCCACGTAGGAAGTGAGACGATAAGCAAGCTCGGCGAAAGGGAAGCTCGAGTTATGGACAATAAAAAGGTGATAAAGTTGCTACTGAAGATGTCTGGAATTTAATTTGGCATTGTTATACTTACTTGTGCCAGAGCTCACAAGAAAGAATATTTTATGGCGTGCGCACAGCATCATAAAATTGTTAATTTGGCGCTTTTTATTCAAATGTTTACTGTTCATGAAGTGTTTTTAATTGTTAATTAAACAATTGAATGATATTGTTGCAGTGCCTGGAAATGGTAACTAAGTTTTCAGCACAGTGTAACTTTTAAGACCCCCGTGTGGTTATTTAGTTCGCTATAAAGAATTTCAATTAATACAAAGTTAATTGCAACTGATCTGGGGAATCCAACTTACAAGACGAAGGGTATTAAAGTGCTATAATGTTTCGATTCAAAGAATTCAATCCTACATATCCTGAGATATCTTCCTGGTTTCTACAAATTTGAATTCGTATGGGTTATTTTAACCTCATTGTCAGTTCAAATACCATCTTTGGAGATTCTACGTCGACAAAAATTAAACATTTCTTCTTCTTTCTCCCTGCCCTGTTCCCAGTGTATCTGGTGTCGGCGCAGTATATTTCCTCTTTCATTCATATCGGTCAGACGTCATCAAGCCGGAATGGCTTTTGATTCTTATCATTCAACACACCGGAAAGATGCTTGTGACGACAGAGAAAAAGTAAGACAAAATACTTCTAAAGCGAGTAATTAATATTTCCAGAGGACAGACAAGTAATTTGAAGAAAAGGAAACATACGTGGTTTCGTTCTATAACTTCCTATCAAATACTGTTTTTAGAAAAATCGATTCAATATACGTGTATAGTTTTAGTATACCGAAAATGAGTGAATGTATGGTATGTAGACAAAGTTGAACATGTTGCCCACAACTGTTCACTAGATGGATGGTGGCCGCGCATCTACGTTAACAAGACGTCTAGACGAAGTACAACCGTCGGCATATCAAGTATTACAAGGACACAAATTGGATTACAGTTCTGTGATTGTTTGGACCTAGAATGAGAGGAAGACCGAAGAAGCGATGGGTGGATTGGAAATAGGGGAGTTAATGTTGAGCTGACGTTTAATAGAGGAGAGTGGAAGAAGGAAATTAATTTTGAAGTTTGTCGATACATACCTACACAATACATACATACATACATACATAAATCACGCCTATATCTCCGAAGGGGTAGGCAGAGGTGAACTAGCACCCACGTTTCGCCAGTTATGTTAGGTCCCATGTAATAGGTGGCACAAAAGTCGCAGTAGGTACATAGCTAGATGGTATAAGAGGAACGCTGCTGCCCATTCCTCATCACTGATTTATCCTTAGTCGCCTTGTACGACACCCACGGGAGAGATTTGGGGTGGTGACAATTGTATTATACTCTGCCGTCACCACACGACTGACATGACACCTACACAATACACACATACAATAATCACTCCGTTATCCCCCTAAGGAGTAGGCATAAGTGTTTTAACAGCTAGGTGTGTGTTTGGTGTGATCATGAATATAATTTTGGTCGTACTCATTTGTTGCTAGAAAAATGAAGCTCCATATTTTTGACAAATTTGATTTTCAGCCTTAATCCGATGTAAAGTAAAGTGCTAAATCGGTTGGAAATTCAATTTATGTGAGCTAACGTGATGTGGTCTGTACTTAAGCGATAGACTCCGATAATTCAAGCCTATTATCCAATGTATTGTTATTTCAATTGAATTATCTAACTTCCTTGTACTTTAAGTTGCGTTCAATATATATTATGTACTTCTTTTGTTCGATAAGTCGAATTAATACAACATGTCTTACGAAGTGAAACAATAATAATATAGATACTTAAAATATTTAAAAACTAAATCGAAGAAGAGTAATTGTCGTGTGGTGACGGCAGAGCAGAATACAATTGTCACCACTCCCCATCTGGCCCGTGGGTGTTGTACAAGGCGAATAAGGGTTAAGCCAGCAATGAGTAATAAGCAGAAGCATTTGTCTTATATCACTTAGCAATATACCGCGATTTAGGTCTCCGTTAAATGGCAATAGGCTCGGTCTAGATTATACTGATCCGGGAAAACAGACCTCGGCAAAGAGTTTTCCTACTTAGTTGTTATTATTTAGTTTACTTAGGGCCTGTTTCACAATCGCTCTGAGTAGCTTATTTGGGAGATCATTTGACAGTTGTAATATGAAATATATGTCAATTGAACTGCCAAGTAAGCTACCCAGGACTTACCCGTCGATTGTGAAACAGGCCCATATTATTTTTGTAATGGTCGTATGTAAGCGCATTCGAACAATTACCAGAATAATTACGCACTACGTCCGATCCGAATCCGTGAAACTATGGTCCGTGGTAGACGTAGAACTATTTCTATGGTAACTTATGCACTAGATCCGATCTCCATCATCTCCATTCATTAAATTTTCATTGAATTTAGATTATATATTATATATGTAACTAAGGGAGGAAAATACCCGACTGAGTTTCTTGCCCGTTCTTCTCAGAACAGGGCCTCCCGGTAGCTTACGAACGGATGGCGTAGATTTTTCGCTAGATATTGAAAACTTGTGTGTCCGTATAGGTAGGGTGGGGGATGGGGGGTTGATTGGTAGTGCGCGGCATGTTTCGGTTTATGTGATTGGCGAGTTGTGGGATTGTATTTGGTGCATAATTTACAATGTACCTGCAATGTCATAACTCGTTGACAATGGTGGGTTTCTCTACAGCCTACTTGCGTGCCGTTCTGCTAGCGGAGCGTTGGGCCCTGATGCGTTTAGTACCATCTTGGTATTGAACGCGGCAGGGTCGGCGCTTCGTTGCGGATCGGGGCGTGGGCGGGTATGGGAGACCTATCATTACAGACTGAGGCATGCTGCGCACTCCACTGTTTTTATTCCACTATTTTTTTTTTCTTGGACACACGGGTTTTCGGTATCTAGCGTCTTGACGATTCATAAGTGTATTGTAATCATACCAGATATGAATAAATGAATTTTGACTTTGACTTTGACTTTGACTCCGTCATCCGATTTCTTTCCGTCAAATCAAGTGTTCCATATTTTCTCGGCTTCGGATCGGACGTAGTGCGTAACCGCTCTAAAGCGTGAATCAACTGGCCTTGCGGACGAGACTAGACCGAGACATCGACGAGACGACGACAACACAACAAAATACAAAACTGCTAGTCCCGGTCCCATTCGCGTCATGTGGTGATCGGGAGTGTGAAGTTATGATTCAGGAATCTTAATTTAGACTTCGTGGTTAAGGAGATAGTCCTCGTGTAGGCATATATTACAATCAAAAGTGCGTCAAGTTATGCAAATCTGACAAATCTTCAGACGGCTTGGAGCTTTAAAGCGATTGAGGTAATGTACATTTTTTTATGCTCTAGCTATTCATCTCACCTCAAGATAAGTGACGATAAGGGCCGAAGAAGGTTTCGAGCTTCACCTGGAATCCTCCACCACAGAGAGTCTGGCTATCTTATCACAAATTGACGGCACACAATCATGCTGTTAACATTGTGTTAATTATGGCGATAGATTTTATTAAGTCTATTCTATTGAATATAAATCATAATCTATTGGTTGATCATGGTTGTCAACCCTCACACACACCATCATCATGTCCCCTGTTCCCAGCTTATCCGGTGTCGGAGCAATATATTTCGGCTTCCATTAATATCGGCCAGACGTTATCAAGTCAACAACCATCTCACCGGAAAGGTGCTAGTGATAAATGAATTGTAAGAAACGGGATCGTGTCGACAGATTGAGATAAACGGAGAGAGTGACTAGGATGATAACATTCCAATTAATGCAACTCAAGGTTTTGACTTAAGTTTTACAGCCGACTGCCAGCCTGGATAGCAACCCTCTTTCGGTATACGCACCATCTAGTCCAGAATTAAGCTGCTTAAAGACTGCTTTATGGAAAATAGATACAATCACAACAAAGTTGATTTAATTCACATTTTAACATTGCTCATAATTTATTGCGCTTCTTACACAAAGGACCACAAGTCGAAAACTTCTTGTTTTCAAAAAGGATCCACTCGACTTAATGCAAAATTCAATTTTTGTCTTATTCTTATTTTATTATCTAATCTTCTGTAACTCGTGTCGTTTTGTATTTAATGAGCCAGTTGCGAGACAAATTAGTATACAAAGAAAACGACGATTTTCTTTGAGATAAAAAAGTGAGTTCAGCATTGTTCGCGGTAGATTCTACAATGCAATGACCGAACAGGAACTATGACCGTATAATTTTTAAGTGCTTTTTACGAGTCTGGCTTTTTGCACGTCTGCATTTGCAATAGCAATGGCCTGCAATTGACGAAAAAACTTTTTCCAATTAAGTTGTACTTATAATGCGGCGGTCGGTCGATGACTCATTGGAAACGTATCCATAACACTTGAGGTGATCTATCCTCTTAACTGTTTCTTATAAAACTAATTGAATTGCCTTTTTTTCTGAAGAGTTCAAATTCAAAGTTCATTTACTCATAATATGTGCTATGTACACTATGTATACACGTGTATGAGTATATGTATACTACTATCTATGTATACATTATTACACTTATACATCGTCAGGGTGCTAAACATCGTAAACTGTGCACAGTGTAGGTATAGAGGTAGATGGATGCTTATATCTGTAAAGATAACTCTATAAATCACGCTGACCTCCTGAAGGTGCCAAACCCTTTTTTTTTTTTTGATGGACCTAGGCTGTTGGCCGAGATGCCTTTACAGCATCTACCGGGTTTTTTGGGGAAGGCGAAGACCTTGACCTAAAGCCAAACGTGTCCTCAAGCCTTGCAGTCGAGCACTCCCTGTGAGGGTGCCTTCACAGCAGGCGTTCCCCGTGCGGGGACGGCATCTCCCGAGGGAGATATACTGCCGCGGAGAGCCTCGCAGGGCTCCCGAGTCCGAGCTTGGATCGGCAGGCCTGAGGGTGCCTCTAAAGGCGCGGACCTCGGCTCTGTGCCAAACCCCCACACCCCGATTACAAAGCCGCAAGTTAGTCGTAGTGCTAAAAGGGGATATCTAACATTTAATAATAATTATAATGTTTAAATGAAAATCAAATAATATTGACTAGACATCTGTTTTATTCCGCATTTAATTATCCCACTCAGGGAAAGTCAGCAGGTAGCATAAGCACCACTATTGTGTTATGGACACTAGATGACGTAAATTTTTATAATTTATATAAACGTCTTGGTTGGCCGAGTGGTGTAATGCAGAGGACGCGGGATGGATTCCCGCATTAAAACTACCATTTTTCGAACTTTTTCTAACCACAAATTTCTTTTGAAACTATATAACAAACAACCATAACTCGAGTTAAAATATCTGAGTTCATCACAAATTTTACCTCCGTAACAGGATTCGAACCCGGGACCTCTTGACCGATAGCCAGCGATCTGACCATTTGTCCGAAAAGACCGTCATGATGATTTGGTTTTGTACCGACCCGCAAAGTTATTACACAAATTATAAAAAGTCAACGTCAAGTTGATATTCAGGATGGCTCAGCAAATATGCATTCCAATTCAGAAGCCGCAAATCACAAGTCACGTCCCGTGAACACCTCATGCCGGGAAAATATTTGCCGTACACTCCGCCATAGCCGTAATTTGTTTGCACACCGATGTAACCTGAGTTGAGTACGCGGCTCGTCTCTTTGGTTAGGAATTTATTTATTGCTTGTTCTTCTTCTTCCTTCCATCATTGTAGGTGAATTGAGTTTAATCCTTTATAGGGCCATGCATACAATTATTTCTAATTGTTAAATCTTCTTAACAAATCACTGAGGTTAAAATTATTGTGGCAACTATTTTACCACTGCTATTACTAAAAATATTCAGTTTTAATGGCGAGTTTATGGTTACAACAAATTGATTTATTTTCTTTTTTCTGGTATATACTTGTAGTGAATTTACGGTATCTAGGAGAAGCAATGCTAATTTAACTGCAATAAAATTGTTCCATTTACTACAGCTTAAAATAGCACTTCTAAATCATTTTAAACACTTAACATTTAAAATGAGCATTGTACACAATGACTTTGTTAAAATGCAAAATAAAATGTTTCCTTTATTGGGAATAGAACGTGGTCGAATTTATAAAAGGGTTGTTTTTACCCTTTACAAATATGACAAATTTTTTAAAGTATATTTAAATCTCTGTCCATCTCGTCTCCATCTGTGCGTAAATTTATATAATGATAAAATCTATGATTAGGTATATCCAAAAGAAAGTTTCCGTATGTGAGCAACACGGCAACTTTCATATGTATTGATAATGCATTATCTTAATTTCACATTGACATATCACATTTCATTAGTATCAAATCAAAAGTTTTAATGAGAAGCAACCTATAGGGAAATAAACAAACCCACGTACACATTACCAATGTTTGTAATGATTACGATAGATTGAGAAGACAGATACCGTTATTCAATCGAGTTAATGACGCTCAGATAGTAAGTAGGCATTTCTTAGCGGTGTAGATTTCATATGAAATGCTTAATGCACTTGCGATTTTCCAAGTACACATAATAAACGTTATAATCTGAAATCATTAAATACTCCACTGGACGTCAAGTGTGTGACAGCTGACGAAATTATTGATCCTTCAAACGAACAAGCATCTGAAAATCGTCTTACTTGTGGTAGTTGGTATATTAAAAATTAAGTGATCTGTATAGACACTTTAAAGAATTACTGTCGCATTCAGAAACGTCAATTAAAGTGAAGGAGTACTTAATGTCAAAAAAGGCAATTCAAAACTAGTCGCTATTCTTGGCGGACCTATGGTCTAGATTTAAATGAAATTATTTGACATGAATAGGCGAAAGGTGGGTGTTTAATACATAACCATCACATACAGTTAATTTAAGATGGGATTTAAATTAATTTCTAAATTTCCTTTTCCTTCCCGTCTGAGCATATACGGACAGCAGGTAAGCAAAACCCGCCTGCGATTCGCCCGTAGAACAAATCCCTCGCTCCGACCGACTGATACTTAAATAAGCTTCTATTCCCGGCAGTTTCCCTTGATCAGGCGGGTTCAAGGCCGAGTAGTCGGTAAATAAATATTTACTTTGCACGTCTGGTTCTGATGCCGATTCTGGCGTTGGAAATCCGATCAGGTAGGTAGTGGGCTCGAGGTATAAACGGCAGTATAAGTGGTTAATTTATTTTAAAATGCAACAAGACTATAATTTCATTTAAAATAAAATTATTTGAACTGTTTCCAACCACAATTTTTTTTTGTGATCATATAAAATGGTTGAGATTATTGGCAGAGTCGGATCTTATTTTTGTTAAGATTACCCCCCAATCTCTCGCGCGGTATCGTACAATGCTAAGGGTAAAATCTGTGATGAATAATGGGCAGCAGCCAATTATTCATCACAGTCTTTACCTTTATTTTATTTCTTCAGTTTCAGCGTTCATTTAAAAATAATAAAACTCCTTATTGCACACCAGACATGGATTACAAACACAATAAATAATAACAGAGATGTGCAAACTAAGTGGCCTTATTGCTAAAGTGCAATTTCTTCCAGGCAACCTTGGGCTAGAGGACAGAGGTCTTGACGCGGGAATCAAAATCTAGCAGCGGACGCTGGTTCGATTCCCGCATCAAGACCATAATTTTTCAAAATTCTTTTTCTAACCACAAAATCTTTGTACAAGAGTTCACAAAAAAAAATAGCAATATACTGCGATTTACATACCCCATAAATGGCAATAGGCTTACCCTCTATAGCATGGGTCCTAATTGGCGAAACGGAGCGTTCATCTAGCTTCAGCATTCACCTAGCAATGTACTGGGATTTACTTGCCCGATAAACATGGTAGGTATCTAATTAGCCGAAAAGTAGGTGTTAACTCTCCTCTGCTTACCCCTTTGGAAATAAAGGCATTATTAAGGTATGTAATTATCTAATATAACCCTTTTTGTATTTTATTGAAATTTCCAGTACAGAACAAAATAAGTGACATGGAACACAGAATTAGCGTGTCAACCGAAGAAAGTTCGTTACTTTTAATGTTGTTTCAGCAAGACGACACCGGTAACAGAAGCCGGGACTGATGTTTGCTGTGAAAACAGATGTCGGCCGCCGCCATGGGATTCCACGAGATCACCATTAACTAATTTGTTCGTATTCTTTTGGGAAAAGCGGTTTAGGCATTCCTTGTAAATCGAGAATATGATGTGGGAACAATAGTGAAGTTGGTAAAATTATCATGTTTTATAACGTCGTACTTGAAAAGGTTGTGGATAAAAATATATAAATAGTAGTTAGTATTGTTTGCAGTTATGAACAGAGTGCAAATACTGCAGATAAAGTTAACAGTCTAGCTTTAATGGCGTCCATGCTGGCGCAGGTGCGAAAAATTAACATTGAATGTGTCGCCCCTGACTGAGCTGGTGTAAAAGACGACTATAGGAGATTGCACCTATAAGTACCATCGTAGACAATTATGGAAGCACCAACGACAGCACACCCAAAGGGGTTGGTGAGAGACATTAGAATAAATTACATAATCATTCGATTGCCCTTAAATTAAATATACACTACTAACAGTTACAAGCCAAGGCCTTGGCTTGTCTAGAGCTTTCGTAAGTCCTACGCTGAAACGTGTAGTCTAAGGCGACTCTCACAGAATCTTAGCAAATATGACTGGGCAGGAAGAAAAGTAAGTGTTGACATGTTGTGAAGGGCCTATACTTGGGTCTCAAGTCCCAAGCGCTGCTCCTGACTTCCCACTCTGTCTCAGTATGGACCCGGCACCCGGCCTGTAAATCCATGGAATTCTAAGAGGTTTCGTCTCTGAACATAATAATATTGAAATTGACGTAAGAGCACTTGTAAGAAGCACCTTATAAAGTCATTGATTAAAAACCGTGATTGCACACAGTAACGATGATGACGTTTTAGATTCCTTTAAAGAAATCTCTCAATCAATAGATGTCATGATTAACACAGAACCGTTTACCGAAGCAACAGAACTCAGGCAAGGTTTTTTGGTCCAAATTATGATTGTGAACGCATAAAAAACGCCAAACATCGATTCTTCACAAAACGCTGCCGTCGTTAACCTGTTTTTTGCGCAACTTGACACGATGTCTTTTTTAGTGTAAATAAATAAAGTAAAAAGGCGCAACAGCAATAAATCTGCGACTCGAACAAAATATTGTGCCACTGAAACTAAAGAGTCGTCCTTAACTTTAAGTTTTTAAGCGGTTTTGAAGTTTCAGGACCTTGATTAATTAAGAGTCATTGGATAGGTTATCACAAATATACTTTCCCAATTTTCTCCGTGCTTGGGAACTCACGTTAACTAACCCATACTGAGCTCTCGTGCTGAGTTAAATGCTACTAACTAAAACATACGTTTTAACCAGGGTTATCATAAAACAGTACATAGGTAAATAATAAACAAAGCCTTCTCACCAGGAATAAAATTATATTCACTGAACAAATGAATTCAAAAAATATTAACACTAAAGCTGCCACATAGATCCTTAATTCTCATAAGGCACGTCACACATGTTCGTGAGAAAAATCTCAATGTATACAGTACGTTGCACGGCTTTGTGCGCCCGCGCCGCCCGCTGCGGCTCGCGATTTGTTTACTGGCTAATATGAGTCGTAAATACCATTGTTGGTGAGCTAAAGAAATGAGATAATAACAATGAAATCATTGTCGTAAATAGCCAAGGGCTAAGATTATTTCCCCCGCTAGTGTGTATAAAACTACACAGACATATGTTTCCATAAATTTCGTGACTAAGTGCAAAAGTAGTCTTATCATTTTGATTGAGATTATAAAATAGGGCACTTACGGTGAACAGGATGGCAAAATTAATAATATTAATGATTACAATACATGTCCCATGAATAGAAAAAGACTGACACAAAGACTCAGGACTGCCTTAAAGAGCCATTAGTCAGTGCACCGTAATTGGTATCAAGAGCACATCGCAAATAGCAACAAATAAAGAATCGCCTAATAAATCCAGACAGATGCGAAGAGGGGTATAGGACGACAAATTGCCAGAGCAAAACAGGAGGACATGACAGGAGCAAAACAAGCCCCCATCGACATCTGGGCACCTGCACCCAAAATACATGCAGATATGAATATTCCTAGAATAGCAGCAGACTGTAAAATGAACATGGAAACACCATGTGCCTCCAAAAAGTTCACCGGACAAAGTTGCTTCAGCGAAAGTGAAAACAATAATCAAGCAGATTTCGATCTTATCTCCTTTTGCACTAAGCTTTCAGAATTCTAACAAGACGCCGAAGATTGATTGCGAACGTTGTAAGCAAATAATTTGTCATCTGCTTTGGACAGTGTCGACGTAGCGTCTCACCCTTTAGCGAATGTTCATTTTGGGAGGTAGAACCAATTTAAGATTCAATGGAAAAATCTTAACGTCTTTAGCCAACCTTTGATGTGGCAATTTACTTAGTCTTTAGTAACGGCATGTAACCCGTTTAGTTAAACATCAGAAAAGAAAATAAATATCTACAAAGATTTTGGTGGTTAGAAAGTGTTTGTACTAATTTTTCTAACATTTATATAATGTTAAAATTAAAATCGAATAATAAATATCTACGTCAAATTAAACGTTTGAGGTCAAACAGTGATATAAAGAAACTTTCAAATTAGTTATATCATGACAAAGAATATCTAATCCCTTAGTAAGTTCGAAGAAAGTGAATATATTATAATAAATGTAGCTGTAAGATATTCAGCGCATTTAGAGGAGAACATTGACGCCATACATTCTTGAGAATAGAGATGTATGTTCCAATAAAAACTGAAAGACGAATCGCCCACACGCCTGAGGAAATATTTGCATTATGAGAGCAGTTAATCCCGCCGACAGTCCAAAAACAAGAGCGGAATCCGAGAACGCCATCCGTCCAACTAGAGAAGACCACTTGATGGCGGAACAACAAATATTTACAAGGGCCAGATGCGCGGACGCAACACGCGAATATATTTCAACGACAACACACAGTTGTGGAAAGAGCAACACTGTAGATTAATGCTGATGCTCCCTGGAATATGAATGATATTAACGAATAGTGTGTTAAACTTACTCAGGCATTTGAGTATGATACTGACGATGGGAATGCAGACAAAATATTAGAAATAATGATTATTCATGCACACATAGTCTTACAAAACAACTAACTAAGGTTTAAAACCGTGATGATAAATGGACAGTAGCAATTCTATTTGTACTACCTAGCAATATACAGCGATTAAGATGACTAAATAGTTGGCGAAACGTAGATGTTAATACACCTCAGCCTACCCTTTCGCGGATATAAAGGCGTGATTTATGTATTATCTATGTATTCATGCATAATAAACTACAATTAAGTTCGTCTATCAGGAGCACTATCAGGCAGATTTTCTGCATAAGCCGTTAAATGCAGACAAAAATAGGACAGTTGGATTTGGTGCGAGCCAATCGTGTCAAGTGGCGGAGATTTATCACGGTTCGTATTTAGACACTGAGTAATTAATGACGAGACGTCAAATTTATCAAAATAATGAGATGAACTTAACCAGCTGAATTGGCAATTGGGTCAAATTAAAATGGTGATGTTTAAGTCACTTTTACAATATTGTTGACACTGACTGCACCAAATAATCAATTATTACAAAGCGAAAGAGGTCAGAAAAACTTCGCAAAATTCTTGTCATGATTCGTGAATCGAACTCGCGAATGATCTAAATTATTGGTGGACATTGTGAATTATTGTACTAGTGTACAGAAGTCAATAATAACATATGTTTTACTGTGTTAAAGTTTAATCTCGGAATTGTATTTTAGCATTGTTTAAACGCGTAATAAAAATAATTCATACGTTTGTAAAAGATGAATGTTTAAAGAGCGCAATCATTCACGCACTTCATTTGTACCTTTTTTTAATTGGTTATTGGAAGTCAAATGATATGTATTAAGTCGAGCAGCTGTTGTTGAATGCTAAACGATGTCATGACAGGCATGACCTTTTCAATTATTCCTCGTAATGTTCCAATGTACCAGTACATAGATTAACGGTACTTATATTGTTCAATGTTTAGGTTTTTTTGGAAGCGAGATAAACTTATTGCTGACACAGCAACTTCAAGCATTTTATGCACATTTTAGTACCATCACTACATATCATGCCAGTTTCATTCGTAACCAAATTTTAATGATTTTGGGATTCATTGACAAGGGGTTCTGTTTAATTATGAAATAATTGCCTTATCAAATATGTTACCATTCGGGAATGGTGTTGCCATTATGTATATTTGTCATTTATAATAAAAAGCTCCACGCATTTAACTCACGTGTATTATTAGTGATAACATTAAATGACTCAATTTTCGCCAAATGTATCAGATAGTCGATTAACAGTAAGTAGAATTGTTTAAAAGATAAAATTAATAACAAGTACGTTTATACCACCGAATATAAAATATGATGGTCATTGCAGAATCAATATCAGTTCCGTATAACCAACACTTAATCTCTAATACTCGATTATGTACAGACGATGTGGTGAATGTGCAATTTGAATATCTATACGAGTTAACGATTCTGAACCCTTTGCGGGCAGAATTAAAGACCACATTTATGTAAAGAACAGAATGACAAGATGAGAAAACACGAATAATTTATGGAGTTTAAGCGTACACTCGATATTTTATGCAAGACTTGACAAATTTATCTGAGATAGCAGCATAGGGTGTTTCACTTATTTGGCCAGTTGCGTTGGAATTGCTTCGAGATTGTTTAAAATGGCCTTCCATTTATCTTCGGTGGGGTCAACGCGAGAAGCTATCGATTGCTATGTTAGTCGGCACTTGTTAAAGCTTTACTGTTTATCATTTGCTTAGTCGACATAGTATTGGATAGTAACCCGAATGTATTTAGGTGTTAAAAATAACCAGCAGCAAAACGTACAATATTTATGAAAATTTGCACCAATAAAAGTTACATACATATATACATACATACATAAATCACGCCTATATCCCCGAAGGGGTAGGCAGAGGTGAACTAGCACCCACGTTTCGCCAATTCTGTTAGGTCCCTATGTAATAGGTGGCGAGCCTATTGCCATTTATCGGGCACAAAAGTCGCAGTACATTGCTATTGCTAGGTGGTACAAGAGGAACGCTGCTGCCCATTCTTCATCATTGATTTATCCTTAGTCGCCTTGTACGACACCCACGGGAGAGATTTGGGGTGGTGACAATTGTATTCTACTCTGTCGTCACCACACGGCATAAAAGTTACACATTGAAATTTTACTTTTAAAGTTAATTATATTACACTTTAATTTGATTTTAATCATATAACAAGTGGAATGTGCTTTATTAGAACTCTTTTGTTGGCTACAAGCACTGTAGTTTTCAGATATCACTTCTGAAATTACAACATCACCAGCAACATTCCAAACTATTTTCTACGCTTGTAAAATTTTTACTGTGCACATCCCGAATGGACGGGCAAAAACTATTTATTTACATTCGAAACATAAAGTGTTTTATTGCATTTTAAGTATCATCTCCACTCTGAGACTACATTTTGTGAGTTTACTATCTGGGATTCGGTGTTGGGTTGTTTTTGGTTACACGGACATTTATAGTGTGTCGTATTCTTCTATTATGTCGTTGTTCGGGGTGACTTTGTCTGCGGTAGGCTCGACTCGCAGAGTGACAAAGTCGTTAAACATTTTATGTACAATTCGTGATCTGTGTACGTTTTACGGTCTTATCGTTTTTATGTGGGCTGTTGTTAAACGATTGACGTTTACATAAGCACTGGTTTTTAAAGATTTCTAATTAACTACGCTACTAGACCAGCTTTTATTACAAATAAAAGTTGTATTAAGTTATTTAAACTTAAGCTTATAATTAAAGCGATTCTCTTCACAGGTGACGCACTTCAAAGTATTAGCACTTCTTGAGGTAATGTTAAAGTAATTTCTTTGAAATGGTAAGATCATGAGCGGCGAAAGTTCTGCGTGTAACGACATGAATGCTAATGGAAATAGATCCTCAAGCTGCGCTCACGACTTAACTGAAGATTAAGGTCTCTTGCATTAAACCTGGTTCTGTGTAATTAAAGAATGTTGATTACAAAAAAACATTGAGAATTTCATTGGTAAAGTTATAGATAATAATAGTGGTTATCGTACTTATCAAAGAAGAGGATTCAATTTGCTAAAATTAAAAAGTATAGGTACTATATTATTCATTTGGAACCGAGTTCAATTTTTGTAACGGTTTCAATGTGTTTTGACCGTTTTTTTACTTAATGATGATTATTTTTGTTATTCCCAGTAATTACTAAAACGTTGAATATATTTCAATTATGGCACAGAACATGCTTAGCAAATTACATGTGGATATTTACTAAATATAAAAATATTTTGTAAATATCTGTTGGAGACAAAATCTAGATTTTATGATGTTTGCGAAAGTCCTAATGTTGATTTTCCCTCGCATTGTAAATGCGTACGGTGTTACTCGGAGGATGCGCCGACGTCCGCTAGGTGGTAGCACTGGCAAAGGTACCGACTTCCGGTCAAATTGGTATTCTATAATCGAATCTGATTTCGACGTGGGATAAAAATGATAAAGCCTTCTTTCGTGGAAAAATGCAAATGATTCTGGAGTTTAGGACAAAATAGTAATCAGGAATAATTTTGATATGCCTATGGTTGCAGGATTACAAATTACTCATTTTGTATTCTTGGTGAGACCCCTACTATAGAATAAAGTATCATCACATAAAAATAATAATAATAAATGGTAAAATATGTACTTATTAGTGTTAGTTTTGTTGGTTGTCCTAATAAATAAAAAAATAAATATTTATAACATTTAATAAAATAAATAAATATTGCAGTAATGTCACCTAAATTTTATCCCTACCAGGATTCTAAGCTCTTGGCAGATAGTCGTCAAATATGTAAAACTATAGTAGTTTGGCATTAGAAGTTCTTGTGAAGAGAAAAACCATAAATCTTCTTATCGACTTATGTTTTTGTTTGTTTAGGACCAATTTATTGCAAACACCAAGGTTGCATGAGGCCATCTGAACAAATACTTGCTCGTGATAGTATTTTTTGGTCAAGACAAGATAGGAAATGTTTATTGTGCAATTTCAGATAAAATTTTATGTGATTTTGAAAAACATCTAAGATAAGACGACTATGCTGGGTGTCAATTGTTGGGTGTGTCAATATTGGGTTAGATCTGTTGTTTGTCGAGCAAAATATTATCTACTGTTACTTAAATATTGGATCAATTTGACTTTAGGTAATAGTTCAACCACAGAAACTAAAAAGATGAGCTTTTATAGCACTTTATTTAAAACTGTACACAAAGTAAGCCCAATAAAACAATGAAAGTGCTGGTGTCAGCTTTTAAGATATAAATAAGTATGTTTCTACAAATTCTTCATAAAATTAAGAGCACTAAGAAAAAATAATAATCTAAAGCAACAATACGCTCACATTCCAAAATAACGTAGTCGCACGGCCGATTAAGACAAATCTTAATCGTGCGCATCCTTATAATCTAATATAACACGAGTAAATTAAATTACAACCGACCAGAGTTACAGGAGTAGCCGGAACGTTAAATTTAATATTACACAAAGACCAGCGACCGATGGCCCCTGAGACCGAATTAGAATTAGAACCAAAGGGTTCTAATTGTGCTGGTAGTTGTGATGATTGTCTAAGGGCATCCGGCCAGTAATGAGAACCAAATGAGAGGGTTGGTGCACCAATCGATTTGTCCCCGTGAAGTAATAACCTTTTCCGCCGGTGTTTTTATTTCGAGAGACAATTTGATGGCCTTTTACAGTTCGTGAAAAGCAATGGTCTGGTTGTAATGTTCTACTTCTACGATAGAGAACTCCATGGCATTTTTACAGAAAAACTGTTGGTGAATATTATAACGATTTCTTCTTCTCTTCTTCCTGCTGTGTGTTCCGATTTATCTAGGATCGTTGCACTATGTTTCCTCTTCCATTAATATCGGTCAGACATCATGAAGCTATCCATTCCCTTTTAAATTATATCATCCATCACTCCGGAAAGATGTTAAAATGAATTAATAAAAATAAATGAATGATTAAAAAAGAGACGGAAAGGAACGAACATGTCGAGAGATCAATTAACGGAGAGAGTGATTGTGATGACAACTATATTATTGTTGATGTAGTTAACAAAACTATTTTAAAATCATTTCGAAAAAGGAATTATTCGGACGATTTAATACAGTCGGATTAAAACGCTGCACTCGGAAGCGACAATGAATTTAACAACTACACTTACAACACTAAATACCCGCCTAATGCTACGTGAGTTAAATACGTAAAAGCATTTAATTTTCAATGGTTTAATTCTCTCGCAAATATTGACATTACGAATTTGACAAAGCTCGCTGAAACAACATTTACATGACAAGTATTCACGGTGCTTAAAATTTCGACTAAAGATATGCTTAACATGGCGCCCGGGCCGGTACGAATGTTGAATTAACGCAGAAATCATTTCCGAACAGCCAAAAATACGATGCTCCATTCGTATGCAGCGTTCGCGGCCCGATTAAAATTTCAAATCACACGAGTGGAATTGTGGATTTCGGTTAATGTAGATGTTTAGAGAATAATTTTGATCCATTGTGTTTTTTCTTCATTAAGCCTCTATAAAAATTCAGGGAGTGCCACTTTTTGCCCATTGTTCGGGCTTTTTTAGAGTTAGAGCTCAAATAACATGGACGTGGAACGTGTCCCTGCAATACGTTGGTGTTTTATTTTTTTGGGAGATTAAATTTTGTGGTGTATCAGATTAATAAAACGACAAGACGCATTGTTTTTATTTCAAGATCGGAAACCAATATTATACTGAAGATAAGACTTCATCTCAAGTACAATCAACTGCATGAGGGGCTTTACCACGAATGCCGTGTTGACGATACCAGATGTAATAGGTCGAACAGAATGATACAAAAAATCGAGGCAACAAATTTTTGGTGACCAATGACCAATCTTTATGAACATCCACAACAACTGCGTCATCGAGCTGCTGAATTTATAAATTAAACATTTAAAAAGAATTATAGGTATATGCCATTTCCTGGTCGTTAATAATGTAAGGGAAATGGAAGTAATATCTCAACATTCCGTCTTGAAGTGAAGCCAAATTGATAATCAAGTTGGTACATACTTGGACAGTACATTAACCGTCTCGTTATAACCATTATAAACCCTCAATATCGATTAGGCACTATGCCAGCGACATCAATTATGTAAAAACATCAAAATTCAATGTAACGTGAATAAGACGACATGAATTTATAATTTTGTCAAAGAATTCGAAGAGAATGATGCGGATTTAGTTGGACGTAATTATAAAGATGCAAAGCCGTGAGGATAACGGCTTTAAAAATGAATCAAACAAAAAAATTACTAGTCAGATTAACGATAAATTATGTCCTGCCGCCACTGGGAATTTTTAACATACTGATGCTTTTGGCTTGGGTGCAGTAAAGTTTGAGTTTAATACCACGACGAAGAAAGAAAATTATACAAGTAGACTGTAATATACAAGACAGGCGAAAGTGATCCGTAGCTCCATACATTTGCCAGTACGTGTCTCAATCGTCATAAGCATATTCCATTGAAATAAATTTGGAATAAAATGAAGAAGTAAATAACAACTGCTAAGTCGATTTTCATTCAAATAACAGTTCTGAGTGTAATTTATACAAGCAGTATTCGTTTGTAAGTGTAAATTTCTAACATCATGGCACTGCTAATAATAAACTTATTAACTTATTTACACAATTATAGAAACTGCTCATAACATTCAAGTTATATGCACCATAAATTCTTTCATTACATTCTTATTCAGAAGCCCCGCTGTGTCTCTATAGTTATACCAACAGTGACAGCTAGACAACTATTGGAAATTCGGCCATTCTCGATATTACAGTAATTTCCATTGATTATAATTTCCATTAATTTTATGTAGTAATGTTAGAGAGAGCTGTTCGATTTAGCATCGGATTGGGCACTTCATGAAATGTTAAAGTTTCTTTACTACATATCTGTCAAATGTCTGCACTAGAATGTCACTTGTTTGATACAAAGCACAAATTCTTTTGAGATTTTTTTTAATATTGATAACCAGACGTGCTCTTGATTGTGCCTATTGGTTCAATATACCAATTATGATATGATCAATTTGAATGAATAAAAAGAGTATGAAACGAAATGATTTTGTTATGGAGTAAGAAAGGAAGCAAATTAATAAGGTTTTAATGAGGAATAAACTACTACTCACAACCAGGTTATTCCTTAAATTGGGGGCGACACTGAAGCCGTTTAGTTCTACCTCGAACATTTCTGTCGGTGAATTATAGTATCCAATGGACGTAGATTATTCTTAATGTATATTTACCTACGGAGCGTTGCCCCCAAGTGGGACAGCCGTTGGATTGCGGCTGATTTATTCATCTGAACTACTAACGAATCAAATATTATTTACAAAAGCCTTTTCTTATAGCATTATTGGCTTATTTTGTACCCTACTTATGAACCATGAGGCAGAAATCTTATTGTGCATGAGATTGTCTTTTGTCATCAGTGAATTTATTATGTTTGTAATAAATTGACCGCTAATTTCATTGTTTACGATCGAAGCTAATTTCATACAAATTCTGTTCTATTTTTTAAGTCATCCGTGGGAGAGAATCACAGGTGTAGTGAAAAATGTAGGTCCAAACGCAATTAGGATAAAAAATGGCATTCTGTATGAATTTTGATGAAACTCAATTTACAATAAAGCTTAACTTACAATGTTTTATTTGTTTTTAAAATTTGCGACAGTAGATCGCCTCACTCTTATCGCGTAATTATCTAGTCTTGTTCTTATCTGATCTACTGAAGAACGTAATTCCTCCAGATAACAAGAAAAGAAAGTGATACTTATCGTCTAGAATTCCTCAAAGGATGGAGAATGACTTATTCCTATTCGTACACTAGATTTCTAGCGCCAGTAAGACAGGCAGGTAGTCCAATCGTAGACCATTAATATTTTATTTCCTTCCATCCCATGTACAAGATGGTACAATACATTATTATAATATTTAGCTTGCGTTTGTCCCACTGGTGCGTCAAAGCCTGGTGCACTAGACAAGTACACCTAAAGCCTGCCTTGAATTAAGCGCGCCATGATCATATCCTCATTATTTCTTTTGGCTGAAAGTTGACTTGGTTAAAAGTTGTCTAGGAAGCAAGATACCTTAGTTAAACAAACAGACTCACCTAAGATAATGTCTCTGGCAGCGCAGATGCACGCGACAGCCAGCAGGAACACGGTAAATGCGAGAGGCATTTCGCGCCAAAACAAAATGGCGGCGAGCTTCATGGCTGGTCAAAGAGTATCAACTCCTTGCGGTATCCATTAGGATCTGTAACAAAAACACAATACGCACTTAAACGGGTGCTTCCAACGCATTCAAATTTATAGATAGCTTATTTGCTGCACTTGAGATATAGAGTTTAGTCGAATGGTCAGATGAGCTAGTTATCTTCCAAGAGGTCCTGGGTTCGAATCCCGGTAGAGACAAATGATGAATTTGAATTTTATTTCTCGATGCATGGTTGATTGTTATGTGTAGTATATTTTCAATATTTACATAAAATATACTTATATTATCTCTAGGCTCTCGATGCGACTTTACATTACTATAGGTGGCATGCAAAGCAATAAATGTTTCATTTAACACCCTAGCAACCAATTTTGTATGCCACTGATGTTTTCAAGCTTTCTCCTGCATCGACTATTCCTTATCCATTGTGAGTTGCTTTAAGAGAAGACTTAATGGTGGCTATAATTGTCACAACAGTTGTCTTGGCAACCAAGACGCTAGGTTATCCATAAAGCCTAATATTTAGCCAAGACCATAGCTTAACAACAATTAACCTGAATAACTAAAGAACCTGAAGGTCTTGGTTGGCCAAGTGGTATAGGCCTAACACAGAGGACGTGGAATCGATACCCGTATCAAAACTAAGTATAATTTTTCGAACTTTTTCTAACCAAAAAACTCTTTTTGAAACCTGAAGTTTCATTTTGATTATTTTCATTTTGAACTGAAGGACTTAAAGGCCTTGTCAGAAAGCCCGTGAATACGTGCTAATTCCCTACCTGAGCCCACCGCACATCTGCACAGACATCCAAAAATAAACCTACTTACATACATAGTCGATAAAATTCGAAACGCCACGGGTTGCGAGGCAGTAATTTCTGAAATACAGGGTGCGTGAAAACTCATAAACGTCAAAATGCATTCCCTTTCATAATTCACAAGGTTCGTTATGCAGTCGGGAATTTCTCAATGCACTCCGGGTAACGTATTGCGAGCGCAATAAGGAGGTGGGTGTTAAAAATGGCGTATTTACGACCGCATATTTATTTTTGTACTGCATCGCACTTACGAGATAAGGATTTTTCTGTGGACAGCATATAGATTAAATTTGCTTAGGTGGAGTTTTGTACTGAATCAGGTTTGTAATTCTGTATAGATTACTTTAGATGATGGACTAGTAAATTTGATATACAACAAATAAATATTAAATAATATGGCAGTTACTACCTACAGACAGATCTGTATAGTAGGTACCCCTATGTGTATTATGTAGAAAGACAATCAAATGTAGAAGCTGATAAAATGCCGTCAAAGAATCACCGAATACACCTAGCTACGCTATCAAACTCTAAACATAAAAATCTGGTTCAGTGTGAGAAAAGAAGAAGTTAATAGAAGAGAAAAACTGGACTCAATCCCACTTTAAGAGCGCGTAAAAGGAGTGGTAGAAAATAATTAGGAACTAATTTTAAAACGTACGTAATTGAAAAAGATTTAATCTTCTCGATATCCCTAGGAATTCTTAATCACTGAATATATTGCAAACGGTTACACCAATTAACATAACAAATCAGCCTGTACATGTCATGCACATTTTTAAAGCGAATTGGGTAAAGTTTTCTGCACTTTCAATGAGCATATTTTGGTTTGAGCGCCACGGTCGTTGGCTGCGCGTAAAATGAAACGTAAAATAAACATTCGTATATAAAATACTCGGGATTGAATCCACGTTCCTCCAAAGGGTGCTGGTAAATATAAACGGTGCGCCGCGTAACTTTTAATGATTTTCTTTGAGTCACAAGATATGAGGAGTATTCGTTGGAATATGAAACGGGAATCGACTTCGGTGTAATTATGTACGAGAATATTTCATGTAAGCTTAACGAATAAATTTAATAAGTAATAACCATTTTATTAACATAAGACTATTAGTCGAATGTTCAGATCGCTGGCTCTTAGGCAAGAGGGTTCGAATCCTGGTAGAGACAAATGTTTATCTGAAGAACATGGGGGTTTTTACTCGAGTCATAGTAGTTTATATTAATGTAGTATACTTTCAACATTTATCTGTAAGCATTATTTCATCATCATTATTTATTTATGTATATTTATCTGTACTTTTTTTGTCATCTACTTACTTTAACATAACTCATGCGTTTCAGCTAATTGCATTGGGTTAGATAAATAGGTGTGACCGTAAGAAATATTTATTCATAATCTATGTCAATTATTGACCCTTTATCTTTATGATTAACGTCATCATTAACGGAGCAAGTGAACCAAGCAGATATACCTGAAACCCGAACAACGCAATCACGTCACGGGATATTTCACAAAGGATACAACAATGAAAAAACCGGCAGCACCAAGGCAGATTGTCTGAGCCGGTAGTACGTTATTCATGAGACTTGTAAAAGCACCGATATGAACTCTACTTGGTGTTTTACGAGCTGGGATGAATGAGCGAGCTGTAGGGGCCTCCGCGGCCGTCAGCGGCTCTGCTTAGCGTCACTGACTCACTCCTGGCCCAGCAATAGGGCTGGCACAGCAATTGACAACATTTCAAAAAAACTAGTTATGATAATTACGAAACCATTTGGAGCTTCGGTCATCTAGAACACTATAATGTTTTTTTTTCTGAAATTATTACTTGCTAAGTTAAAAGATATTTCAAACATAAAAATTAATGATCTAAAAATTGATTTGTAGGATTACTGACAGTAAATGCTGTGATATTCAATCCCATAGTCGCTTCTTACGAAACAAAAACATACATACATAAATTACAGAGGTGAAGCAACACCCACGTTTCGTCAATAATGTCAGCTCTGTCCCATGTAACAGGGGTGAGTCCATCGAGGACGTAAATCATAGTATATTGCTAGGTGGTAAGTAATAAGAGAAACGCTGGTGCCCATTGCTCATAGATGTTTTTAACGTTAGTCGCCTCATAAACCACACGCACGGGAGAGATGAGTACAATATTGTATTCTGCTCTGCGAATATAAGACAAATATTATTTCGTAAATTTAAAAAATGAATATGAAAATAAGAGGAAACAAACTACAAACATGGTTTAAGATGTTCGTTCCTATAAGGAAAACAGAAACTTTCCACGAGTGCCAACCCTAGCATTAACACGTGCCCACCGCTCGTATATCATAGCGCTGAAGGGTTAACCTGGTTGCCACCTTCAAAAATGGATACATCGGACCGTTACGTTGGTTTTTTATCTTATTGTTAGGCGGGGGTTAAAAATAAGCCTTTCATCGGAGCCACATGGGGAGATTTATTTGATAATTGAACGAGCCACAATCATCTGGCGCCCGGCTAAATATAAATGTCTATTAAAGGAGGTTTTCAATTATGGAAAAGCCAGGTGCGATGCGCGCGTGAATTGAGGTTGTGACAATCGTCTTGTCTACGCACTGAAAACATACATACATAAATGACGCCTTACCAAATAACAAAAAATGGCTACATCGTGGGTTTGTATGCTGTTGAGGTGGGAGCGATGGGTATACCATCTAAATCTCTTTATACATTACTAAAAAACCTTGGCTTGTCTAGAGCTTTAGGAAGTTCTGCACTAGAGCGTGTGTCTAAGGCGGCTCTCACGGAATCTTACCAAATATGGCTGGGCAGAGAGAGCAGTCAGGGTGGTGAAGGTGAGTGTTGATAAGTTGTGAAGGGGCCCCGTACACGTACACTTGGACCACAAGTCCCAAGCGCTGCCACTGACTCCCCTCTCTGCCACACTCGGTCGCGATCGTGTAAACTAAATAATCTTTATTCGATTTTAATTTTAACATTATATAAATGTCAGAAAAATTTGTACAAAGATTTTGGTGGTTAGAAAAAGAATTTCGAAAAATTATGGTCTTGATGCGGGAATCCAATCCGCGTCCGCTGCTATCCGGGCAGGTGCCTGACCGCTCGGCCACCCAAGACACTAATTAACTTGCCGAAATTCTTCTTACCTTTACACTTCACGTTGTAAGCAAACGGGTACCCTCGCAATGTAGAAATAAATTTCAAACTCTAAAGTTTCTAACCATCAAAATCTTTGTACTAATTTTTCTGACATTTATATAATGTTAAAATTAAAATCGAATAGTTTATAAAGCAAACCCAAGCTCAACCGAACGCACGGTATTTGTAAAAATATCTGCTTTGGAATGTTTGAAATTTATGTCTACATTTGCGAGGGTATCCGTTGGCTTACAACGTGAAGTGTGAAGGTTAGAAGAATTTCGGCAAGTTAATTAGTGTCTTGGTTGGCCGAGCGGTCAGGCACCTGCCCGGATAGCAGCGGACGCGGATTCGATTCCCGCATGAAGACCATAACTTTTCGAAATTCTTTTTCTAACCACCAAAATCTTTGTACTAATTAATCTTTGCTAAAGCCGGTCATTTGATGGGTGACCAAAAACATACGGTCACCCATCCAATGCCGTTGGTCCCGGCTGCATCTGCGGTCGTTAAAACTCACCAATCCGCACTGGGACAGCGTGGTTATGGCCCAATCTCCCTATATTTTTCCACTCATAGGGAAGGCCTGTGCCCTAGCAGTGGCGACATTAAAATGTCGGTGATAGGCAAAGTTGTGTTAGATTTCATGTTATGGTTGGTGAGCCTATTGCCATCTTACGGTCATGTAAAACGCAGTATATTACTGGATTATATGAGAGGAACGCTGTTAGCCCATTACTTATTGCTTTCTTTACCCTTAGTCGCCTTGTACGACCGCGGCAGAGATGAGGGTGGTAGCAGTTGTATTCTGCTCAACAATAGTTCTTCTAAATTAGTATTATTTATAATTATAGTAGTTTACAATGTCGAAAGATCATTTTTCTACAAACATGATACTTGGTAATTTACCGTGCTTTCTGTTACTAAAAATATACTATGAAATAAAACGTTTTATTTTTTTTATAAATTTCAATTAATAAACTCGTTGTCATGTTTAGAGGCACATTAACGAGATAAAACAAACAGCATTACATAAGGCCGAGCCAGATGGCTGCCTTATACCAATATTTTGTAAACACCTCATACAGGTTGATGTTTTTGGAAGGTCGGCACTAAATTTGGGTTTGCATTACTACTATTAATTAACTACAGTTACTAATGCTGTGCTCAAGTCCGATATAGGAGAGTGGAAGAAGAAGATTGTGCCGATCCTACTTAGGGTAGGATAATGTAACTATGAAACTAAGCAATGTTCCCGCTAGGTTCTAATAATAATATGTCTTATAAAAGAAAGTAATGAAAAAAATGCAGAGAAACTGTGGGCATTATGAATATAGTAGACTTATAGACCACCTAGCAACAATGGATGGCAATATGCTCGCCACCTTTTACATGGCACCTAACAATTCAGCTCCGACGACCCCTTCGGGGCTAAATAGGCGTGATTTATGTATGTATGTGTATTTATTTGACACTTATGCTAATTTGGATTTAGATAGATAGAATATTCTTTATTGTATACCGATAAGCGTTCTCGCCACCTATTACATGCGACCTAACATAATTGGCGAAACGTGGGTGCTAGTTCACCTCTGCCTACCTCTTCGGGGATATAGGCGTGATTTATGTATGTATGTATGTATTATAAGCGTTCAATACATAAAGAAAACAACAATACAAACAATGTACAATGGACGGCCTTATCGCCATAATGGCGATCTCTTCCAGACAACCTTTGGATGGATAGGAAAGACGTAGAATAATATATGAGGGAAGTTGTTGGTGTACCATTCATTAATTATTATAAGTTTATAATGTAGATGGTTTTTAAATGATTTAGCTGTTATTGTATTGGGATCCTATCGAACTTGTTCACTATGTCTTTCTGCACCAGGAACGTAAAAGATTGGTGACAGAAATAATAGTCTTCTGTAATCTCACGGCCTTGACCACAAATAAATCCAATAGACGCAAATATCCCGAGCAATTAGATCCATAGCCATTATTGGATGCATAAACAACCTATTGACAAAGGAAACTGAGCAGGTTATAGTTGTTCCTTTTTAACTGAACGCGTTAAAGCGAGACCGGTGTAGTAGTGTATTTTGAACGATTGTAAATTCGCTAATATTAACAGTGGACTGCATCAGCTAAGATAATAAACTAATGTTTGTGGTTATGAGAAAATAACTGGGCTTTTGATGGAAGTAGACCTAGTTTAGTGGATACATTGGGTCACATAACTGTGAATGAAATGTAAATAAATACATAATCTATAAACAAAATGTAAATAGGAACACTTATTTATTATTTATTTATTTTATTAGTAGTGTTATTAGATTTTGATCTTTATAGGGTGCTTGTGCTCAGACCTGCCTTGATTTATATTAGTAACACATACATCAGTAAGCAGACTTGATTAGTTTGATGTCATTACCATTATCATTACCATAATTGAGGTCAGCACCGTTTTTCCTCTTTCTCCAGTCACACTCATCCCTTTCAAGCCGACTACCTTAAATCAGACATCATTCCTGAATGTCATTCCGACAAATTAGATATTATTTTTGTCTTCAATTGGCAATATAAATAAGTACTACTGAATTTCCGTGATCTTAAATTAGACTCCATCAACTCACAATTTCCGGTCCTCGATGGTCATTGTTCCTAATTAACTTAACCAGTTACAAAAAAACAGTAACCGCTAATATCGGAGTATCGTGTGTCGGCTTAACGTATGTAGGATTTCAGATGCAAACAAATTCTTCTTCCTAAAATTTAAAATTAACAAAACAGTCTTATTGAAAACTTAATCTAATCTGTATATTTTTCGAGCTAAGTATGACCAAATTCCTATGTTTTGTATCCCGAAGTTTAAGATTTAAGAGAGAAGATAAATTAACAGCGGGATCGTGTTGCGTTTTTTTCAAATAAACGATCTTAACAATTCTCGTACATAAAAGTTAATCATAGATTCGATTTAATCTCAAGGTCTTCTTTCGCTTCATCCAATCTCAATAATGCCCTCATGCATGTCCGTCAGTTTCGGCTACTCTTAACCTGGCTCTTACACATTTGCACAAGAAAATTGCTTGAATTAAACAGTGATACTTCGGCAATTTTTGGGATTTACGATCTACAGAAACCTTAGGTGGCTTCGAGCGACTTTCTCACAAACAAACTGTCTATTTGCAAACGCACAAAGCGCGGGAATGCGTTGCCGTCGTTTCGCAAACATCCTGTATGAGGAAGCGAGCGCACGTGCGCGGTAAACTTCCTGCGCGCGCGCAGCAGGTGACCGAACTAGCGCTACAGTCGCTCCTTGTTGCCAGCCCTCAAAATAATGCCAGTCATAGTTGCTGTTACTATTCCTAGGATTTATAAATACTATATTCTGCTCTCTCTCTAGCAAAATACAATTGTCACCTGAGGTCGGCGCAGCATGTTTCCTCTTCCATTAATATCGGTCAGACGTCATCAAGCCATCCACTCCCTTTTGATTCATATTATCATACATCACACCGTAAAAGTGCTGGTGATGAATGAATGTATAGAAAAGAGGCGAAACGAACCATGTTTAGAGTGATAAACGGAGAGAGTAATTGGAATGACAACATTCCAATCCATGCTGCTCAAGGTTTTGGCTTAGGTTTTACAGCCGGCCGCCTGCCTGACATCAACCCTCTTTGGGTATGCTGTTGGTGGTTTGCCCTCCACCATTCGGGTGCCCCAAGGTACTTTTGGTCTACACCGGGCAATCTCCCTTAGTCGACTTTTACGACACACATGGCATGAGTCGGGGCTGGCCTATTCTACGTTATTTGTTCGCTCCCAGGCCAGCATAGAATACTTGTCATTGTCAGATTTATAAACTTTTTTTTTTTTTGACTAGTTAAAAAATGGAAGGTATATTCTGTTTTTTACCTACATTTCCTTTACTTAGAAGTATATGAAAGCATAAACATATAAAAAATTACCATGAATTATTAGAAACTTGTCGTTGTTTTAGAGAAAGCCCTAAAATTACGACTCAACCATAGCCAATATCATCCGGTGAAATGTTTAAGAATATTAATGGTGTATAATCTGCCTAAATGTAGTAAAGAATTATAATGTACAATTTTATTGTTCGGAGCCGTTAGACAGTATTAAAAATGAATATATATACTTAAAAATATACCTACCTACGCAAAACCAAAAGCCAAACTGTCGCGGCATACTAAGCTTCTCGGCTACCTCGGTGGTCTAGGTTAGTGCCGCGCTTTCACATAAACAGTATATCGACACCAATTTCACATCGCTTCTATTTAGAATTTAACAAACCTATCTCATCCCAAAAAAATAAAAAATTAAGGTCAAAATGAAATGAAACTTTGTTACGTAATGATGTGTCATAAATTTAGATAATAAATTATGACGTCACAATTTTATAATGTGTCGTAAATTATTAATGATATAATTTTGACCTGTACAATTTGTTTGTGTAATAAACAGTTAAAGTTTTTCGGATGTCCCTTACTCTAACCACACTGAAATTATAAATACTATTTTCATCATATTAAAATACCCATATTTATGGACAACAAAAGCTATCCAATTTATTCAATAACATGTGTTTCAATAATATTCAAATAATAATTAATTACACATTAGATAATAAGGATAAATTCAATGAAATTGTAAACAGTAAACAAATCAGCATAAATAATTTCATGATGTTTGCGCAAGACTTGAAACTATCGATATTATCACTTGAAATTTAACAACACTAGATTATGCTCTTCAAACTATTTACGGACAATCAATTACTTCAGGTACAGTGCTCTTATAAGAGTTTCAATACCACCACCCACTTGTGGTATAAATAGCTGAAAAGGGTGTGGAACTTTTGATGTAATAAAAGCTTATTCAAAAATCGATTGTAATTGTTAGTATACTTTGGATTGGACTCCTGGCACCAAAATAGACTAGAGTTATTTAACCTGTTCTATATTAAGGCTACATTTAAACAGGCGATTATTATTTAACCGTCAGTTTTTGAAATTTTACCGTATGGTAAAAACTGATGGTTAACTTGTAATCGCTTGTTCTACGTGTTGGTGAACTCGAGGAGTCACAAGATTTTATGTAATATTTTTTTTACATTTTTGATGTTCAAATAATAGTCAACATAGTTGTCATTTTGGATACGCCGGCATTTCTCTTGCAATTTTACACCTACAGAAAAAAGAGATTGAGCCAATTATGTATATTCAATAATGCTGTCATCATCTTCCTATTCTGTTTAACATTTTCCAATATACAGACGCTCGGTTTAGCAGTTTCGTCCATAATTCATTTGTGCTCATGATAAATGCCTATAGAAGCCAAGGTCTCGATCTGCATAATTGACAGTCTGTCTAAACAAGCGTCCATAGACGTTGTTAGATGCGTTTGTTATGTTCTGTCAGTAATCTACACTAATCATTACGTTGTTGTTTTAATCGAAATAAATCTCATGATTCAGTCTCAGTTACTGTGATCTCGCCAATCAGTTCAAAATTATCGACTCCCTTATCATTCATAATATCATATTTTTCACAATATCTTCTTGGGTCGTCCTCTTTCTCTTTACTCATTTGCATTCATTGTCTTTGCTCTTTAAAAAATATTTTTGTCAAAACCCCTAGTTTCCATAAAACCACGTCGTAAGGCTCGTCTATTAATACCTTGAGTAATCTAACGTCCCTCCGTTTTGACTTTAGGGTCAAATCACACTGACGCAGAACAGAATCTAATTATTAACTCGCTTAAAGCATATTGAACTGTATTCTTTCGGAATTAGAAGCAAAATCGTTTGCAGCCCTAAGGGCGCCTGGGCCCGCGCCAACTGGCAGTAGAGCGTGCGCACGCGCGTAATTTGTCAACCGGTCTTAGTTCACGCTGGGGAGATTTAAAAAACAAACATTTATTGGCGAAATTTTAATAACACTTTAATTACGATTGCTAGAAACAAAGGGCTTACTGCTAAGGGATTATTCATAAGCGAGTATATAAATACCATCACGTTTAAGGTCTGTAGTCTGTACTGATGACGGATATCTGGCTAGAATTTTATGAAGAATTATTATTTTGATTTTTATTTGAAAATTGTAGATAGAAAAATAGTTTAGCAAAAATTCGAGAAATTTTAGCCATAACAAATAAGGCGTATTGTAATAAACACTACGGGATTCTTTTTTAATTTTAATACACAAATCCTTAAAACAACGCCAACAACTTGTTCAAGATAAATTTCCAAATAAACTCAACTGGAATGTATGAATGAAATAACATATGTCTCGAGTGATGATTAAGATTTGATGATTTGAAAGTTATTTCTATAGCAAAAGTTACTTGTATTGATAACGTCTTCAATGTTGCGAAGTAAGAAGTGTTTTAAAATGACACTGCCCTGATCTTAATTTCTCATATCGGTAGTCATGACCTCATGACTTGAATTGAGTTGAATAATGTTGATGATTTAATCTAGTGAAATCATTATACCTATCTCAGGTATAATGATTTCACTAGATTAAATCAACTCCCAAGTAAAAGGGGCGAGCCTGATGGCAGATTAATCACTGAATTACTAAATTTTGCACATTAAATTACAGTATAAATCAGTCTTTTTCAATAAATCTTACTAAGAGAACTAAAAGTATATTCACGATAACGATAAGTATATTAACACATTAGTACCTTGTCACAATGGTTGTTCATACAAATTTGTGGCGATAATTACTGCGCATGCGCTATCTTTGGTATAACAGAGGGCTAAAGTGGTAATGGAGTTATGATGTTGACCGTACCTACCATGTTCATAACAAAAAGCAATATAGTTCTATAAATAGTGCTGAAATAAAGGGTTGCACTTGAAACTAAGTAATGTCTTAAAAGCTCCTGGAACCTTGATATTTTTAGAACAATATACCCGACTGCCTTCTTAGTGCGTGACTTTGGGTGTAATGCTTGAAGTTATTGTAACTATTAATATAACTAGTTGCTTTATATTGGTCCACGTTATCTTAAATGTTAACTGTCTTCAAATTTTGTAGGCGCATATCCAGCAAATTACTGAGGTTAAATTTCGTGGTGAATGGCTATAGGCTCACCTCGATGTAACCTGGATGTTGTGTATTAACATCCAGGTTACATCGAGGTGAGCCTTGGGGAAAAGGCGTGATTCATGTATGGTAAAATATTTTTTGTATAATTCAAAGTGAACTACGTAAATAAAAACGTAATATGTGGATGGAATTGCGAATTTTAAGTGATGTAAGTTAATAACTCGTCCCACCTTTTACGTATTAACATTACAATACACTACAGTAGCAACTAAAGCCAATCATAAAACAGCTCAACATGAGAAAAAACATTATGACAATACTTAAATATGAGTTTACCCTCATCCCAAAAAAAAGTACAAGCACACCCACATCACCTTTTGAATATAAAACGTTCAATGGCCCATTGAACAACCAATATGTTATTAAGAGAATATCAGCTCATTCAATCGCTATTATAGTACGGAACCCTGACCTTATGCATAATGGACACCCCTAGCAAAAGGCTATTGTGTCAGCATTTGATAAATCCCCGATAAGTAGACAGGCGGCGTCGGGATGAGTGGTGGTAAGTGGACTCGTCGATATCGATAAAATTGACACTTATTCACAGATTTAGGGAAAATCTGAAAAAGCTGTATTTTAATGTAAAGATACATTTTAGCCGTAATTTTTATATACATACAAGGACTAAGAGTTAAGGCAGCGAGGAGTAATGGGCAGCGTTCCTCTTATACCACCTAGCAATCTTCTTCTTCTTCTTCCTGCTCTATTCCCAGTCTATCTGGGGTCGGCGCAGTATGTTTCCTATTACATTCATGTCGGTCAGACGTCATCAAGCCATCCACTCCCTTTTGATTCATATCGTTCATCACACCGGAAAGGTGGTAGGGAAGAATGAGTATATAGAAAAGAGACGGAAAGGACTATATCGAGAGATCGATGAACGGAGAGTGATTGGAATGACAACATTCCAATCCATACTGCTCACGGTTTTACAAACGGCCGCCTGCTTGACACCAACCCTTTTTGGGTACCACTTAGCAATGTACTTTGATTTATCTACCCGATAGATGGCAATGGGCTCGCTCTATTGCCATATATGGGACCTAACATAATTAGCGGAACACGGATGTTAATTGCCTCTGGATACCTTTTCAGGGATAATTAACAGTGACTTATGCATGTCTGTACGATTTTTGTCCTTGTAGGATTATTTTCATCAAAGACATGAACTGTTTTAACATCAATATATTTTTCGATTGCTTCATTATTGCACAGACGCCCATTATAATACGGTACCTACAAATTAAGCAACCGAAATGCGCGTACAAAATCAAACCACAGAATACTAATTCGGACGATACATCGATAAATATCGGCCTCGCTATGTGCAGCACTGTTCGTGCGCGGGCGGAGCGCAGCTACTGCCCGTAAAGGCTCGCGCGCGCGTCGAATGACAAACAATTGCTCGTCACTGCGGTCGATATAACTAATTGGCAAGAGTATTGTCGTAAACTTATTTTGAATTACAACCGCAAATATTTGTAATAATAAATTAATTCTAATCTGAGAATTTTTCCCAAGCCACTGTCCTACTAAGGACTATTGACAGTTGTTTCCTTGTCAAAATTATTATTACAAATACCTACTATTGTGATTGTTCTTTTATATTAATTTATCGCTCTAAACAACTCAAGTAGATTATATTTCAGAATGCTGCTTAGAAGAAGATGTTCAAAATTTTTGTTGGCAGAATGTGACAAGAACTAGACCAAAAGAATTCAAATTTTGAGAAGCAAAAACTTGTAATCAAAGCCATCTTCGAACAAAGCTTTGTTAATTAACAAATTTGCAGTGGAAAGCTTAACATATTACATTAACTTATTAACAAACAGTCATGAAGGGACTGGAATGGACAAGCATATTTACAAAAGTCCCTTAAAAAATTAAGAAAAAAGAATTTTGCTTCATTCTTGAAGCAGCAGTGGTATTTTCAAAAACAATTCTTTTAAGATAGTAAACTACTATACAGCTGCTATACATACAGTACAGTGCAGTCAACCGCACGTCAAGTCACAAAACAGACATATTAGAACAGAATTAATTGGGACATTTGTACAGTTTGCTTTGTATGTACAAACGCCGCTACAAGATTCTCATTATCGCCACTCTCTAGTAACAGACTGCAAAATAAGAAAAGTCCACCTCTGCTTAACAGTCTCAAATTGTCGCGCAGCTAATTAAACTACAACGGCACAGCCAAAAACGAACTCTATTGTCAAACCTTTAAGCGCGAATATTCGTTTAAAGCCTAACATGATAATTGTTTTTATACTCACTATTGGAATAAAATTCCGCAAAGCTCGTTGTGATACTGAGAGCATTACAATTCGCCGTGCGTATAAATAGATCCAATTTAATTCGCATTACTCCGTTTTATTTACACAACGCGCTTTCAAGGTGCCGTCTGTCGATATCGATAAGTCGAACACGCAGCTGTACACCACTACCCACACGCTAAATTTGAATAAAACTTTTGATAAATAATACTGTACAAATACAGAAGTACGGGAAAGCACGAAGTGACAGAAAGAGAATAAACAATATCACTTGATCATCTCCATATCATAGTACTTTTATTTAACAACCAAATAAATATCAAAAATGGTTACACTGTTGGTATGTATGCTGTTGAGGTGGAAGAGAGGAAAAAACCAGCTAAATCCCTATATTCATTAATAAAACACCTTGGCTTGAGCTTTCATAAGTTTTACTGTGTCTAAGGCGGCTCTCTCAGAATTTTACCAAATGAATATGACTTGGCAGAGAGAGAAATCGGGGTGGCGAAGGTAAGCGTTGGTTTACTAGTTGTGAGGGGATCCTCTGAACTTACACTTGGGTCACAAGTCTAGATTGCTAGGTGGCATAAAAGAAACGTTGCTGCCCATTACTATTACTGTCTAAACCCTTAGTCGCCTTGTACGACACCCGCGGGAGAGGGGGTGGTGACAATTATATTCTGCTCTGCCTCACCATATAGCATCACGTTTCTGCAGGAATGTAGGCACTGTGCTACCCAGGCACCGACAAAACACATAAATAATTCCGCCGAAACATTACACAATGTTCGTCTTCAACACAACTTA
This sequence comes from Cataclysta lemnata, assembly GCA_963931975.1. Lineage (NCBI taxonomy): Eukaryota > Metazoa > Arthropoda > Insecta > Lepidoptera > Crambidae > Cataclysta > Cataclysta lemnata. The sequence goes on from OZ008358.1 coordinate 428,416, forward strand.
ATCGCAAATCTGTCCGCGCTCCCATAAAAGTGCAAACCAAATTACACCTTGTGTCAACAGGCATAAGTCATGGTGTTTATTTAGGGTGTGTGTTTATCCTGTCTTCAGGATGTAAATCAAGGGTAATTTGTCGAGATGGAAGCGGCTGCGCTGTTAACACTCCAAGTTGATTAATAAAGGTGAAATTAGGTATTTGTGTAGGGCAGGGCTGTGGTGTTTGTTCGTTGATTTCATAGGAGGCTGAATTTGAAAAATACACGTTATGAAAATTCATTAAAAATAATATATTATCTTCGCTCTAGTAATAACAGGGTTTAGACAGAAATGAGTAATGGGCAGCAGCGTTCCTCCTATGCCACAGTAATGTACTGCGATATCCGTTCCCGATAAATGGCAATGGGCTCGACACCTATTACATACATACATACATAAATCACGCCTATATCCCCGATGGGGTAGGCAGAGGTGAACTAGCACCCACGTTTCGCCAGTTATGTTAGGTCCCATGTAATAGGTGGCGAGCCTATTGCCATTTATCGGGCACAAAGGTCGCAGTACATTGCAAGGTGATATTAAAGTAATGCTGCTGCCCATTCCTCACGACTGATTTATCCTTAGTCGCCTTGTACGATACCCACGGGAGAGATTTGGGGTGGTGACAATTGTATTGTACTCTGCCGTCACCACACGGCACCTATTACATGGGACCGAATCTGATTGGCGAAACGTTTGTGTTAACTCACCCTTCAGGGATAAACAGGCGTGATCTATGTATGTATGCACTTTTTGTATTGCAGAAGCCTTCAATGGCTGGTGCACAGTTAATTGAACAAAATGTATCTTGATCAAAGCTTTTAGTTAGTGTACCTACCGCCTGAGTAATCTTAACACTAAACATCTTGTAAACAGCTTGTATAAATTTATTTCGCTACAAACAAACCAACGTCAGCGTTTTACCTCACTCCACACCTTGTAGTAAACAAATTTTTCCAACTAGGGATGTTACTAAGTCATATTATTGTATCGATAACATGATGACGGAAAATATTATAAATCGTTGATTTACATACATACATAACATTATGTCACGTCTTTCTCCCACAGGGGTAAGCAGAGATCACTTCTTTCCGCATGCAACGATCCTTCCATACTTCTTTCGCTTCATCCAATCTCATTTAGCAACAGAGAAACTTGGAACTTTGCTGTGGATTCTATTGGAATATCTTTGAAAATGCCTCATATTTAGTGTATATATCCATATTTAGTTAGTGCATGTAATAACTCAGACTAATATAGTACCTACTTACCTGACATATGTTAAAAATTTTAACATAAATATTGTTGCCATAGATAGTACTGAATCAGAATTTTACTCGGTGAAAAATTCTTATTAAGTTCTATCTATCTATGGCAACCAATATTTTTCTACATAGTTATTCTACTATGTAGAAAAATATAGTAGAATAATTTGCTTTGCTCGATTATTTCCTACATTGTAGCTCTCAGATTTGGCGTCCCTGATGGCGGGTGAGGTCAGAAGTAAATTGTACAGTCAACTGTTCCTGTTAAAATTGCTTTGGGTGAGTTGTAGACGCATTTCCAAGAATAGTACGCTAAACTTATCCACTGCACAGATGCACTGAGCTATCAATGCAATTTTGTAAAATCCTTTTGCATTTAGGAAATCGTATTGCAGCTTAGGAAAATCACCAAGAAATCAGGTTTTGTACTGGAAGCGAAAAAATCACGTAGAATGCGCCTGCCTCGACTTACCCCAGGGGTGCCGTAAAATGTGACTAAGAGTCCGGTATAGATCAAAACGCACCTTGGAGCACCCGAATGGTGGAGGAAAAACCACCAACAACAGCATACCCAAAGAAGGTTGGTGTCCAGCAGGCGGCCGACTACAAAACATAAGACAAAATTCCTTTCTCTCTGTTCATCGGTCTCACACTGTT